>CM028356.1:560407-931263 GCA_016618105.1 Dendrobium huoshanense
TAAAGCCTAAGCTCTAAATGAGCTAAAAATCAGCTCAATTGGATTTGAGCTAGTAGACTCAAGGGAAGCCAAAATCTGAATTATTTTGGACAAGTGTTGACCCCCCCTTTGTCTACATCAACAATGGAGAAAAAGAATTCATATAGCCGACCTCACGTAGTGGGATAAAGGCTTGATGTTGTTATTGTTGTTGTTGATGTTGCTTTAGTTATGTTCTAACATGATATAAAATTTTATTTGATATTTTAAATATGAGTTGTTTTTATTTATATTGAATGTTGCATAAATTAGTGGTAGCAGTTGCAGTGGAGGTGGTTGTAGCTAGCAGTGAGAGCGGCTAGCAATGACAGTAGGGGTAGTGGTGGTAGTTGGCTAGTTGGGGCTATTTTTCATTTTTAAAATAATAAAAATACCATATTTTGAGTATTGTTTAAAATAATTTGATTTGTCTTTAAAAATAAAAAATTAAAATTTTTTAAAAAACAAAAACCATTGGTTCCAAACATATTTTTTTAAAAACAAAAAATAAAATTTGATTCCAAGCATGTTCTAAACTACTACAAAGGATGATGAAAACCAAAAAGGAACATATACCAGGCTTGAGATCTCGGTGAAAGTAACCTCTATGGTGCATGTAAGAAAGGCCTTGGAATATTTGATAACACCAATTTCGAATTTCTGTTTCCATGAAAAGCTTGACTCTGTCTTTCATGAGCTGGTAAAGGTTGCATTCCTAATGATATCCAACACCAATACTGATTAAACACAATTTATTTTTACATATTAAATATTGAAAAGACATGCTGTCTCATAACACCTACCATGTATTCGAATATGAAATACAGTATATCATTCTCCCTTATGACCTCCTTTAGCTTCACAATATTAGAATGGTTCATCCTTCGCAGGGACTTCGAAAAGCCAAACATTGTCTCAGTAACACAAAAATGGTGTTATGGGAAAATGTAACAGATAGTATCAAGTAAAACAACCTTAACTTCACGAAGATTCATGCATTCCTCCCAAGAATAATACCTTCTCTTCATTTTCTTCACTGCAACCTGTCAAAGATGAAGAGAATATTTAAAATTATAGTCATTTCTGCTACTTAAAAACTCGTAGAATCATTGACGCACTTTAAGACAATGTCGTTCACAGAACTAACATACCACTTCACCAGTCAATTTATTTATGGCCCGCCAGACGCTTCCAAAGGTTCCATCACCAACTTCTTTTATTAACTTGTACCTGCCACATGTGGTAACTTTTCAGATAGTGTTCAGCAGCAATTAAAACCGATATCAAGCATAATCTACTTACCGTTCCATTTTCAATGAAGCCCAACACTCCTTCCGATACTTACAAACAAAAATAAATACTTATGGTATGAGAGATGTGTGATGTTGAAGGACGAACTGAATTTTTATTTTTACAACCGAAGCTTTATGCAGATAGCAATTTTGTAAAGCTTTCACCATGAGTCCACACTCAAGTCATTCCGAAAAATAGCTACTCTACCAATGAGAAGTCACGTTCTTTGTGCAGCCAAGAATTTGTTGTGAACCAAGTTCGTATTCAAGGCATAACTGCTCATGGTGTAAGGCGTGATTGATATTTCACTTTCCTAGGAAACTAAAGCAAACCTGATTGCAAGATGTTCTCACTTCTCCATGAAAGAGGTGCAAACCATCATGAATCTATTTATTCAATAATCCAGCCAACTTCATCAAAGCAAAGGGGTGCTCAGGCTAAAACAACGAATTCAGGTGAACAATCTACCGCTATGATGCAGACGAACAACAGTTATTGTGGCGCAATCTAAACCTGCAAATGAATACAATGTAAAATATGAACCCAGAGAAAAGAATACAGGCAAAAAAAAAAAAAAAAATCAATTTCTTCAGCGTTGAGTACTCCATACCTTAAAATAACTCGAGACTGAAGCAGAGAAAGCAAGCACTGCCCAAAAAAAACCACAGCTTATCAAGGAATAATGCATAAAAACAAGCCTCTACATAAAGCATGAAGCATTAAAAGCAGATCATGAAAAGAGAAGGTGCACTACCGATCCAACAAGGGCTTCAGAAAAGAGTCTCATCAGGTTGCTTTTCAATATCATTTACCAACAACATGCCACTAAGTGCAGTTAACAAAAGCGATGAGGAAGTCACCCAGCACAAGAAACCGCTGTTCAAAAGATTCCCATGATGGCAAGACTGGGGTGTTGGTAGCAACTTGAGCAAGGGAATACTTTCTCCATAATTCAAGATAGACTATTACGCCCACTAGGAAGATGAGCAAAGCCTACGGGTAGAAAAAAATATACATGTTATTTAATCTCTTCAAGCGCAAAAATGATTAAACTAACGAAAAGAAAAAAAAAATCCACACTAATATGAATCATAAAAAGAATAGCATGCATAACATTGTGTTAACATTTTTCCAACAACATCATTCATGTTAACTTGGCACTAATGTTCATATTAGAAAATGCACCATCTATTCAGTAAAAATAATAAAGACAAATGAAAGAAGCCACACACATGCACATACACGCACAAAGAGCTAAATGGATTCTAGAGGTGATTTCCATTATAGTCGCAGATCAGGCTCCCTATTAGCCGTCTACTATAATGTGCACATAAAGCAGTAGCGTCATTGACCCATGTCCACAGAATATATATTTCAAATAACCCAAATAAGGGAATGAAACTGCCAAAAATAGGTCAAAATTAATTAACTTTAATGTAATTTCAGATAATTCATTATCATCACAATGCAATGGCTATAATAAATCTCAAAACATTACTAATCAAACTGCCCTTATATGCTTTCAGAAACTAGATTTGATAAGTTAAACCACCCACATCTAAAACTAAATTCAAAAACTCTAGCTCAAAAACTCTAGCCATGCATAAGCATCAAAAAGAAACAAGCTAAATCAAAATTACAATGCAACCTTTGATCCTATCCGTAAAAAAAAAATATTCACAAAGATGAAAAAGAAAAATCAAAATTTGAGTAGTAGCGCAAGAAATGACCTTTAGAAAAAATTGGATTTGTAACTCAATTACATTAAATATTGTATGTAATAATCAAGAAGTTGTGTAGCACAACCTGAACAGACTGAGTTTAATTTTAAGTGCGCAGAAAAGAATTCTTGGTAAAAGGGCTCACAACATGATTAACTGATTTAGTACAAATATTGATGGACATAGAAAAAGGAAAGGAAATAGCCTTAAGAATTTCTAACCTGAAGGAAGCATAAAGGAGAATATTATAAAACAGATATGTGATGACCGCCTTTAAATGATCTCTTAGGTTCAAAAGAATGGGATGAGCAAATAAAAAAATATTTAGATAAAGAATGCAATCACTTAATCAAATAAGATCATTTAGGATCCAGCATAACAATAAATAGAAGAAAAGAAGAGCAAAATGTAGTTCTCAGTGTAGTAATAATAGGAGCACAGTGACATAATAACAAGGTAGAAAAGGGCGTCCGTACAATCAGATTTTGGAAATGGTACCGCAAAGGACAAGGAAATTATCTATAGTAGGTGGGTTTAATTTACTAAAGAAAATAAAATCATCTGAGCAATTTCACATCCTTAATCCCATCAAAACTGGCCTCAAATGTATATATTCCAATTTTCAGGGATAAAGCTTGAATGGTACGGGGAAAATAGTTAGGCAATTCATAATTGATTCCAGAAGAACTAATTTTCTTTAACAAAAGTCTTTTTATAAAATAGAATAATTATGCGACTCCTAAACATCAAATATACTAGAATTATGCCGTTTAATAAAACTGATGCAAACAGACTTACATTTTCACATGTTATGCTGTGGCATTTTTCCTATTCATAAGATATCAAATGTCTGCAACTAGAATACTTGAACCAAGTTATACTCATACATAAATGATACGTACATCAAAAAAAAAAAATTATAATAACCAAACTTGATCAACATTGTCAAAACATGCATTAACATCCACAAAAACTAGAGAGCTCCCTCATTGTAGTCAGATATTTTCAGAGCCAATGCATCAAAGGGTATCAAGATTAATTCATCAACTAAAACCACTGGTCACCCTGGAAGACGCCCATCAAATTCATGTGGCCTTAAATGTATATGTTTCCAATTTTATGGGATAAAGGATGATTTCTAAGTGATTACTGATAACAGCCCAAAGCCGTCATAATCACAGTCATGCCCGCCCTAATAGTCTCAAGCTTGTCTCAGTCATTAATCTATAAAACCTGGAGCAATCACAGAACTTAAGATATAACAACCACTTTTTATCACTTGCAAAAATGTTCCCTTACTCTATTTTATAAATTGTTGCATCGCTGTAATACAATTAAAATGAAATGAAATGAAAGTTGCTGTAGCTTCTAAAACTGTCTCTGCCTATTCTTCTCAACTCTTCTCTGCTTGTAATTTTCTCTCATTCTATATGATACCAGAGCCACTTAGCCAAATGACAACATTCTAATTCCTCATGAATAATACCAGCTCATCACATTAAGCATTCGAACAAATCAATGGCCTCCAATTCATCGTCAACCACTAGGAATACTCTCATTCCTACTCAACTGAAGTTCTTTATGTCTAACATTAAGAACATTATCTCCAAACAGCTCACAATCTAAAATCACTCCTCTTGGCGTTCACACACCTCCAATGGCTTCAAAGGATTCTTGAACGGCACCCCTATCAAACCCAACAACCATTTCATCAACACTGATAGCTCCATCATTATCAACTCACAATACAACGCTTGGAAGCTAGTTGATCAAAACCTAGACACCATACTTAACTATATCCCCATCCCTACTACCCTACATTCTCAATCTTAATAAGAGAGTAGAAATTTGATCCATTATCAACCGTTGCTTATAATCGAGCAATCGCTCACGCAAACACTAGAGTTTGAAAAATGAGCTTCATCATAGACAAATCAATGAACGAATATCTTATTGATATCTAGTACAAAGTTGATTCCACTATGGCTGTTGACACACCTCTTAACCCTGAGGACATTATCCTCGAAACCAAGATAGCCTACCCCCACACTATCAAAAGTTTAAGATTGCAATAAGAACAAATCTCCAATCAATAACCTGCGACTCGGTGCTTTATTTTGGGAAACAACTTGCAACTAAAACTTCTCACACTCAACAAATTTCATTCTCTGATCCGCACCTTGCCCAAGCAACATCTTGCGATAGAGACCATAGCTGTGCTCCTAACTCCATGCCCGCCAAAGGCTAAACTGACACAAACAATCACAGAAACCATCTCAATGACTTCTCCCAGAATCGTTGTGGTAACACCTTTGAACCCACCCAAGAAATGTCAAATATGCAGCATGCTTGGCCATTCAACTATGAAATGCAAGTATCGCATGGATTCAACATACAATCCCTCATCCTATGCTCAAGCTCCACTTGTGTCTTCCTCTACATCCAACTCTAAATGGTTTCTCAAAACAAGAGCATCAACTCATCTAACATCTGATCCTGCAAAGCCTATCCAATTCCATACCACATGGGCCAAAAACAAGTTTGTTGTCAGTAACAGTCAGGAACTCCACATCTTCCACACTGGTAATAGTATTCTTCCAACTCCATCAAATAAGCTTAAACCCTCCCAAATATTTCATATCTCCAACCTTTCACATAACTTGATCTATGTTATTCATCTCACTAATGATAAGCCATGAATTGTTCATTTTGCTGCCACCAAATACACCATTCAATATCAGAAAACCAATCAAACTCTACTCGTAGGCAAGAGTTGTAATGGCCTATGCCCAATTCAGCACTTCTCTGCAACTTCCAAATAAAACTCCAATGGTACCTTCCTATCCATGCTCTCAGCCACATCCAAATGGCATAGCATATTAGGACATCCACACAGCCATACAATTCTACTTATAACTAACACCAATCCAAATATATGTATTCCACTAAGCAATTTTAATGTACTTCTTGTAATTTAGCAAAAAGTCACAAATTATCATTCTCTTTATCCTCTTCTAGTGATTTATCACATCAAAATATTATACATTATGATGCATATGGCCATGCTCTCACAACTTCAAATGAAGGCTACAAATATATTGTCTTATTCATTAATGATTTTTCGCATTTTTATGCTAGTTATTTCCACTAAGAAATCAAACCTACTTCAATATTCAAAACATATAAAAATATGATTGACATCAACTAAATCTCAAATAAAGACATTTGATGATTTGATCCGATGGGGGTGTCAAATATACATGCCAAATTTTTCAAAATCTTTTAGAATCAATGGGGGAACTCTAATCAAATCAATTGCCCCTACACTCCTAAACAAAATAGACATTTTCATATAATTGAAATCAACCACACCCTTCTACTCAAAGCAGGTCTACCTCACTCTCTCTGGGTTGACACCCTACTTACCATCATCTACCTCATAAATAGAATGTCTAGCCCACAACCTACAATCTCTCATCGCAAAATCTTCATATGTGATTTCTATCCATGACTCCAACCTCATCTCAAAAACAAACTACACCTAACTCTATGCAATGTGTCTTTCTTAGTTATGCCACATTCTATAAGGGCTATAAATGCTATCATCCCAACCACAAGAAAACTATGCATTTCCTGACATATCTTATATCAAACCTATCCTTACAAATCAACTCCTCAAACACAGAACCAAACTCCTGCACTTTCAAAAATCTCACTTCTCACTCTAATCTCAACATCCACTATATTAGCCAAACAATATAATAACAAATCCCACTCACCTGTACCATCTACCAACCTCCCAAATCCAGCAAACTTCCTTATCCCATTCATATCTCAATGATTGCACCACCTCTCCATCAACTCCACAAACTATACCAATATTCTGAGAAGCAGCCTTAGCATTACCAAGCAAGCTCCATGCAAACCAACTCATCCAATGCTCATCATCTCCAAAGGAGTACCCTCAAGCCAAAATAGATATTTAATTTAGCTCATGCTACTAACAAACAAACTGCAGGATCCCTCTTGCTACTCTTTAGCCATTAAATCCAAATAGTGGAGTAAAGCCATATCAAAAGAATTTCACGCTCTTCAAGCCCAATGAATATAGATTCTAGTTCTAACATCTCCACATCAAAATGTACTTGGCAGCAAATGGATAATCCAAACCATGCTCCATTTTGATGGCAACCTTGCAAGACATAAGGCAAAGATGGTAGCTTAAGGCTATAAATAAGAATATGGAATTGAAAACACAACCACGTTCAGTCTTGTTGTGAAATTACCCACAATTTACATACATTTCATAGTTTCCACTTACAACTCTTGCCAATAACTCAATTGGATGTTTCCAACGTCTTTCTTCGCAACAATCTCAACGATAAGGTATACATGACCCAACCACAAGGTATCATCAATCCTACTTATCCCCGTCATGGATGCTCCTCCCAAAAATCTCTCCATAGGCTCAAGCATGCCCCCACACAATGGTTGGCTACCTTATCCACCTACCTACACACACTCGATTTTGATACCATCTCAATCAACCCCTCTTTGATGATTTACACCCAAGGCAATACAACTCTCTACGTCTTTATTTATATTAACAACATTTTTTTCACCAATAATTAAAAAAAATAACTATATCCATGAGCCATCACTAAACTTCTAAACTAATTGAAATAGCAATTCAATGTGAGAATCCTCGGAGACATTACCACTTTGTTAGCATCCAAATGATTAAAAATCCAATGAGGCTGCATTCAAATCAATCACTCTATGCCGTAGAAACTCCTCATTGGTTGGGTATGAATTCTTGCAAGCCCGTCCATAACTCAACTCTAGCAAAAGAACCTCATTGTGACTACCCTAATCTAGATTTTCAAAACCCTCCACTCTAAAGGCACCTTGTCGGCTCTCTCTCCATTTAACCATCCCCACCCAAACATATCATTCAACTATCAATCATGATTGTCAACACATGATGCACAATCCCCTCAAAACCCATTTTTCAACAACTCAAATGGTTACTTTGTTACATTCAAGGAACTCTTTGCCTCAATGTACCCATTTGAAGAGGCAAACTTCATCTACAAGCTTCGACTGAGCAGGAGACACAATTGATAGTAAATTCCAAACAAGCTATTGCAAATTCTTGGGCAACACCTTGATCTCATGGTGTTTGAAAAAGTAATCTACAGTCAACCATTCTACTCCTCACACCCTAGCGACCACCACCATAGATATCATATGGTTGTGATCTCTACTCTAAGAGTTCATCATCTCCCTTTCGCACCCCAAAACCTCTGGTATTTTCCAATAACCCAATATTCCATGCCCATGTCAAACATATGAAAATAGATAATCATTTTATTCATGAATTCATCAAGTGTAAAACTATCTATGTGCATCACATTGCCTCTCAAGATCATATCACAAAAATCTTACAACTTCACCAAACCAATCTCAATTCCCTCACTTCCACCAACTACACTTTACAAATCAATCAGTCAATTGTTAGTATTAATATGTCAAGAATTACATCATGAACATCCAAACATCAATGTAAAAATCTAAATTATATATCCCTAAATTAAGTTCATGCAAAGACCCAAAAAAAACAGCATTTTTCCATTTCAACCTCAAAATAAAAGTATGCGCTTTATAGATAGATCTGAGAATAGTTCACCAAGAAATATCCACCAAGAATATACCAGAATTATGTAATTTTTATTCATATGAAATGCTTGTATGAAAACATCATTAAGATACTATGAATAATTTGAGCACCTGAATTTGAAAGATGTAGATAACTAGTGGAAGCTATCTAATGCGGCTAGCAGGCAATCAATATGGAACATTAAACCAAATCCCAACTGCTAAATACGCAATAAACATTCCAAAAAATAAGAAAAAACAAAGTGCAGCCAAACCCAAACATCAAAGAAAAAAAAAACTAAATCCTCAGAAACAAACGAGAACATACAACAGATATCACAAACTTCCCAATCATGCCTATCTCCATCCACGAAGCAAATTTTCATAAATCGAACAAAAAATTAGTCGCACCCACGGCATCACCCATGTTTGAGGATTCAATCAGAATGCCCTTTCCTAAACCTAATCAACAATCAACCCGATCGAAAACGTACCCTCCCATCAAGCACAAAAACGCAGATCGCCTCAATGGAAACCAAGCTAAGCCACAAATCAAAACCCTAGAATCAGCGGCAGTGATACCAAGGGGCCATAACCCTAGGGAAAGCTTCGAGAGAGGGGACAAATCTCCACATTCCGGCTCATTACAGCGCAGATCTAACGCATCCACGAAACAGACGACGAAGAAATGCAGTGGGAAAAAAAATTCAGAGAAGGAGAAAAAGAGATCCACAGTCCAATACCTCCTCGGGCATAACCTCCCTTGCCTCCCAGCGTTGGCAAAAGCCGCCCACGGACGCGCAAAGAATATTTTTTGGAAAATTATAAGACACAACGGAGAAATTGAACCGTAGATTTGGGCAGCGAGATAGATTGACTATATATATAGACCCAGCATTGATGAACCTGTACCTGCTGCATGCTTTCACTTAAACGGTTCCGCTAATGAGGCGCAAGATTTATTATGCGACCCACATTTGTCGTAAGTTGGTCGCTACATGGCGTACGGTAAGGTGGACGAATTAAAATGATTAACCAGCAAAGTGTGGGCCGGCTGATTGCTATGGTGCTCCGCCGGGATTGACCCGCGAAGGCGGACCTGGATATGCTGTTTGAACAGAAAATGGCGATGATCTGACGATGGATGTGGCGTGTGCACACATAAATTTTATATGCGAGGCGGTGGGTGGCGGAGCGAGAATACGGACCACGGGTTAGGTGCTCGATTTCGACGGTGAGCGGACCGCAATCTGCTCCTTTACGTTGGGTAGTCCGCCAATTGAAGTTGTAAAATCAACCCTTCGTTTTTTTTACCTTTTTGTTTTTTCCGTTGGATTTTGGCTTACTTCTTTGCAAGAGAATGTGAAGGCTAAAATCAAAGATAAAATAATGTGGCATAGCTATAATGATTATACTAATTCTCTTACATAATATGCCACGTCAGCTATTGAAGCCAACAAATATTTATAAGTTTAGCAGTAGAGTTTAACTTTAAAAGAACTATACACTTAATAAGAGGTGTTCGCTCGATCATTTTCCTCATAAGAGAGTGGATTAGAAGATCTAAAAATTAACATTAATAGTTGATGAATGATATATATATTTAATGTCACTAATTGATAAATATTAGGTTGATGCGGACTAGAATATACGCAGCGGTAGAGTAAAAATATAACGTCTTAACAATATACGTATATCCAGCACACCAACAGATAATTAAGGGAGAGAAACACCAGAAACTTTTTACGTGGAAAACCCGAAAAGGGAAAAACCACGGGGCCTGGCCCAGATGAGAAATTTCCACTATATCAGGATTGGTTACAACGTTTGATTCGCTCCTTTACTTGGAGATGCTAGAATCACAGTAAGTTAATAACAGACAAAAAATCTGATGATGATTAATGGATCGACCAAAATAAGGCAGTGGTTGGGAAAAGCTCCAGCGACGGTCAGTAGAAAAACTCAAGCGATGGTTGGCAGGAAAACTGGCAGTGGTTGGCAAGAAAACCCGGCGGTGGTCGGCAGGAACTCCGGCGATGGTCAATAAGGAAACCCGGCGGTGGTTGGCAGGAACTCCGGCGGTGATCGGCAGGAACCCCGGCAGTGGTCGGTAGGAACCCCGGCAGTGGTCGGCAGGAACTCCGGCGATGGTCGGCAGGAACTCCGGCGGTGATCGGCAGGAACTCCGGCGATGATCAATAAGGAAACCCGGCGGTGGTTGGCAGGAACTCCGGCGGTGATCGGCAGGAAACCTGACGATAGTCGGCAGGAACCCCGGCAGTGGTCGGCAGGAACTCCGGCGGTGGTCGGCAGGAACCCCGGCGGTGGTCGGTGGCAAGAGAGCTCCCAAATTCCTCCCTTCCTTCTTCTCTTCCTCCTCTTCACTTGAGCCCTCTTGTGAAGAATGAGGGCTCTATTTATAGTTTTTCTGGAGTGGCATGGCTTGTAAATAGGTGTGAGATCAAGGGCGAATCGGGAGTGGTTTGAATGGACGGTCGATATTGGATCTCTTGATCGTGGACCGTTCGTTGGATATTTGAAAGCCTTGATGACGTCGGAATTTGGCGATCTTAGGCTCGTTGGATTTGTCTCGTCGAGACGTTCGATTCGAGTATAAGCTCGTGAAAATCGGAGACCGTTTGGTAACTCAAATTGTGGTTCGAATCTCCCAACAGCGCTTTGGGTCTTTGATTCAGACTTATTTGGGCTCGGATTGGGTTGAGTTTGGTGTCATTGGGTTCGTGTTTCCGAGACGCTCAGTTTGACTATAAGCTCGCTGAAATTGGAATCCATATGCTCCTGAATTTAATCTTTGAAGTTTCCAACTCAATTTTGCTTCAAGATTTGTGCATGATCAAGATAATTTTTTTATGATGTATCAGTTGCCCCCCTATTTTCGGATGTCGAAGCTTACAAAGTCCGAAAATATATATTTGCACCTTTCATAGTTGCTTGTGGCTGATAAATCTTAAAATAAATTGGACTTTTACCTTGTTTTTGCTTAATAGGTTATTATTATACTCCTATTGAATAAAATATATATATATATATATATATATTGAATAAACTGATTTATAAAATAAGTTGATATTCAATGATATCACCTGAATCAACATAAATACTAGGCATAATTTATATATTATTTATATATTTGTACTATTATTAATAAATTAAAGATTTCCTGCTTATTATAACTTTTGAGAAGTTAACCATTAATGTTAAATTGTTTTAGACCAATCCAATACTAGATTGAGATAACGTGTATAGTAATGAATAACTATAACGTGTATAGTAATGAATAACTATAACGTGTATAGTAATTGTTTTAAACCAACCGTTCAAGTCATTTTTAAAGTTTCGGCACAGTGCCGTCTCGATGCATTGAATATATAATTGTAATTATTATTATTTCATTTTACATTTAATTTTAACCTTTCAAATTCTAATAAAATTTTTAAGAATTTTATGGAATGACTTTTCATCTACCCCACCTTTCTTCCTATAAATACCTCTTTAGGAGGTGGAGGAAATCACAATCTCTTGTCATTCCAAGCCCTCCTTTTGGATTGATAGCTCGGAGATTGTCAGCGGCGATCAAAACCTTACTCTCTTGTGCCGGTCCTAGCATTCCTTTGGATTGGTAGCTCGGGGAGTGTAGGTGGAGATCAAAGCGAACACTGGTGGCAATCAAAGCCTAGCTCTCTTGTGCCGGTCCAAAATTTTCTTTGGATTGGTAGCTTGGAGAGCGTTGGCATTTGTTAGTCTTTTTCAAATTTGGAGACAAATATGGCCGACAATCCCATATTTAACAATCAACGAAGATCCTTGGATACAAAATCAAAGAGGACTTCGTTCAAAAATATGGAGAATACTTCTGGTAATAATATTTTGCTTTTCATTGCTCAAGAGTCTTGATATCTTATTTCATCAAAAACTAAATTTCTTTAGGTGAAGGATTGTCAGATGCCTCAAAAATTATTCCTTCTGCTCATGATGGTGATAGGAGGAGATCTGATGATGTCGCATCCATTATTACATCAGATAGCTTGGCAGCAATTCGCAAGAAATTTCATGTGCCGAATGAGGTGTTGATTATTGCTCCAAAGAGAAACGACAGGGCACATACCCCTCCACAAGGATTTGTAGCAATATATGAAATGACGATGCGTGCTGGTTTGAGATTTCGTCCAGCACCCGAGTTACTCGAAATTTTTAAAGCATGTGGTGTTGCATTACCCCAATTTTTATGTAGAGCAATGACAATTATAATGGGCTTGATAGTATTTTTTAGGGAACGTAAAGCAACACTGACCGTAGAATATTTATCCAAAATGTGTAAATTTACAAGTGATTCTTATGGTCGGATTTCATGTCAAGCCAATAAGAAATGGTTGGATTTTGTAACGAGGGACCCTTCAAAGAATTGGTGTAACTCATTTTTTTTTGTGAAGAATGAGTGGGGTCTTCCTGAAAAATGGGATAAATTGAAAGAGTTGCCAAGCTCTTTACATGTAGGAGAGGAAGATATTTTGAGAATTTTGAATTTTCCTGATACGGAAAGTCTTCAACAGGAACTACGTTATATTAGTCGATGTGTGACAGAGGAATCTCTTTTTAAAGTTGGCCTTTCCATTCAAGCAGGAAGATCCCATGCAATTCGGTTGAAAAAATCTGAGAAGGTTCGAGAAGCAAATCCTACTGCTCTTAAGCGTTCAGCAAGCCATCCTTCAGAAGTAACCGATTCCTCCTCCCTAAAGAAGAGAAAAATAAATAATAAAGCAATTCCATTGGGAGATGATGAGAGAAGCAAGGAAGCTGCACATTTCCTGACTATCGATGCAATTTCTCTTGATTCAGATATTGAAGCTCGATCTTCAAGAATACATATACCAGAAGATGTATTGAAGCATACTTGTAGCGGGCGACGACATGCTAAAGAAATCGTCAGTAATTTCCATATCTTTCCCTTTTTTATATTTGCCCAATCATCACTTTTTTTTTTAGCATAATTAAATTTCTTATTGCAGATGATTCAAAAGAGAGATATGGAATCTCGATTTGAATCAATTTTGGATAATTGGAATGATGAATTTGTAAAAGTTAAATATTTACAAGGAGAGTATAAACGAAGATTGGATGCAAAGATTAAAGAAATATCATCCTTGGAGAGCCAATTGACAGAATGTAGAACTGAATTAGCAACAATATCCACATCTCTCTCTTTTCAAAATCGAGAAGCTGACCTTTCTCGCCACGAGTTGATTGAGGCTCATGCAGAAATTAACCAACAAAAAGAAGCTTTGAAAATACTTGCATTAGAGAAGAAAGCTCTTGAGAAAGAGAATAAGCAGTTACAAGATCATCTTCAACAAAAAGAAACGATCACTTTGGATATTGAAGCCACATCATTGAAGGCCATTGAGGAATTCAAGAAGTCTGCAATTTATCATCAAGAGATTCAAAGTCGTGCTCAAGAGGCTTATGAAAAATTATTTGATATTGAAGTAAAGGATCTGGAGCGTCAGAATCTCGAAGAAGGCTTTACTCGTGGTTTCCTGAAAGGTGTTCGGTTGGTTAACCGTAAGACTGGGGTTGATATTGAAGGGCTTAACCCAAGTCAAGCATCTGAGGATTCTTCTCCAGACTCGAGCGATGAAGATATTGAAAGTGAACTAGAAAAGGTTCTTTTCAGCGATGATGATGATATTGCATAAGATGTTTATTACTGGTTGTATTTCATCTATTTTCTTAGAGATTTTTATATATCCATTTTGTGTTTGGAGATATATCCTTATATTTATTGGATTAAAGAAATGTTAAACTTTCTTAGTAATTTATGTTTTTTATCGATAGAAAGATTTTTTATGGAGTTAACTTATTTATGAGAATTGAAAGACATTAATCCCTTTGGATTGTTCTCATCTATCCAAGGTTGTGTTGTCAAAAGACTGCTTGATGACATTAATCTTGGTGGGAGAAGTTGGATCGAATCCCTTAGGAATGATCATAAAATTTAAAAGTGATGATATACATCCTCTCAGGATGCCAAACCTATCCAAAGTTGTGTTGTCAAAGCATTGCTTGATGACATTAACTTGTGTGGATGAGGTTGGATTGAATCCCCCTGGGATTGATCGTCAAAATTTGAAAATGATGATATATATCCTCTTAGGATATTAAACCTATCCAAAGTTGTGTTGTCAAAGCATCGCTTAATGACATTAACTTGCGTGGATGAGGTTGGATCGAATCCCCCTGGGATTGATCGTCAGAATTTGAAAATGATGATATATATCCTCTTAGGATATTAAACCTATCCAAAGTTGTGTTGTCAAAGCATCGCTTAATGACATTAACTTGTGTGGATGAGGTTGGATCGAATCCCCCTGGGATTGATCGTCTGTGGATTGAGATACAACGAATATTGTGTTTTTCTCAAATCAATGCTATGCTTAATGTTTTATTTTAGGACCACTTATATTCTTCTGTTTAAAGAAGATGTCATAAATGATAATGATCAAGCAAAGTTTTACTATATAAAACACAGTACAAAATTTCATGATGGAAATAGAAAGGCTACATAATAGTTCAATTTGAAAATAGTTTTACTGATAATATTTGCGGAGATTTCCAATATTCCAAGTACGGGGCAGCATTTTTCCGTCGCCATCTTTTAACTTGAATGTTCCAGGTTTGACCATGGATGCCACCATATAAGGGCCTTCCCATAATGGTGATAGCTTGTTACGTTGGGGGCCCTTTCCAGCTGCTTCAAGACTTCGCAGAACTAGGTCTCCAACTGAGATGCATCGGGGTTTCACCTTTCGATTGTAGTGGCGAGCTATTCGTTGATGATATGCCGCAATTTTAAGGGATGCCATGTCTCTTGTCTCGGGAAGAAAATCCAAATTGTCTCGGAGTTTTTCTTCGTTATTGTTAAAGTTGAAAGTCTGAACCCTGAGGCTTGGGACTCCAATATCAACCGGGATTATTGCTTCCGTGCCAAAGCAGAGGTTATATGGAGTTTCTCTTGTTGGAGTTCTAGCAGTAGTGCGATAAGCCCAAAGAACATTTGGGAGCTCATCAGCCCATTGCCCCCCAGCCTTCTCAAGACGTGTTTTTAGTCCTTTAAGTATAGTCCGATTTGTAACCTCCGTCTGTCCATTTGCTTGAGGATGAGCCACAGCTGTATGCACCAGCTGTATATGGAGGTCTTTGCAAAATGCTGTAAAGATTTTTCCAGTGAATTGGGTTCCATTGTCAGTGATGATTTTTGCCGGAATACCAAAACGACAAATAATATTCTTCCATACAAATTGTTTTACATTTGCTTATGTAATTTTTGCAAGAGCTTCGGCCTCCACCCACTTGGTGAAGTAGTCCACTGCCAAGATGATAAATTTTCGCTGTCCGGTGGCTATTGGAAATTGTCTCATTATATCAATTCCCATTGGGCGAAAGGCCAAGGGCTCTGAAATGATGAAAGTTCAGTGGCTGGTAAATGTGTGAGATTGGAGTGTAATTGACAATTGTTACACTTCTGAGTGAACTCCAGTGCATCCTGCTTTATTGTCGGCCAGTAGAATCCTTGTCTTAGGATTTTGTTGGTCAATGCTCTTCCTCCAAGATGTTCCCCGCATATACCTGAATGAACTTCTCGTAATACATAATCGGCCTCTGAAGGCGAAAGGCATTTAAGATATGGTCCGCTGAAGGCTCGTTTATATAATTCTCCACCAATGACAGTAAAGTTAGCTGCTTGCCTTCGGAGTCGTATTGCAGTTGTTGGATCTTCAGGTAGCACTCCTTCTTGTAGGAAAGATAATATAGGATCAATCCAAGAAAGCTCCTTTGGCTTGTCGATTGATTGTATAACCCATGGTCCTTCGATGCTAGGAAAGTGTACTTCTTCGATATATTTTCTCTTGAAAAGATCACCGTTTAGTGATGTGGCGAGTTTCGAAAGAGTATCTACACGAGTGTTTTGTTCCCGAGGTATATGAATAATTTCAAATTTCTCTATGTGGTTGAGAAGCGACTTCACCATATCACAATATCGTGCTAATTGTTGATTTTGAGCCTCAAATTCTCCTCTTACTTGAGAGACTACAAGTTGCGAGTCAGAATGTACTATTAAATTTTGCACTTCACATTCTATAGCTAGCCTCAGTCCGGCAATAAGAGCTTCATACTCAGCGACATTATTAGTTGCAGGAAATTTTAGATGCAGCCCATATTCAATAGTGGTATAATGAGGAGAGATTAACAAAATTCCAGCCCCAGCCTCAGAGCTTCCAGAAGCTCCATCAACATATAATGTCCAACAAGGAGAAGAGAAAAGCTGGATTGGTGCTTCGTCGGAGATCGGAACAGTACATTCGACCACAAAATCTACCAAGACTTGTGATTTGATATCTGGTCTAGGTAAGAAGTGGATGTCAAACTCTCCCAGTTCTATTGACCATTTAATTAACCTTCCTGAAGCTTCGGGTTTTTGAAGGATACTCCGTAACGGAAGATTTGTGTAAACCCCAATTATATGAGCTTGAAAATATGGCCTTAATTTTCTAGCAGAAAATACTAACGCCAAAGCTGTTTTGTCGGCTAATGGGTAGCGTCCCTCAGTCTCAGAAAGAATTTTACTAACATAGTATACTGGTCGTTGAATAGTATTTTCTTCTCAGACTAACACTGAGCTTATGGCATTTAAAGAGACAGCCAGATATAAATATAACCTTTCTCCTTGAATTGGTTTTGACAGAAGAGGGGGCGAAGCCAAATAAGTTCGAAGTTGTTCAAAAGCTGCTTGACATTCATCTGTCCATTGAAATCCTTTATTTCGGGCATTTCTTAGTATTTTGAAGAAAGATAAATATTTATCTCCTGAACAGGCCAAGAAACGAGATAAGACAGCTATTCTTCCATTCAGACGTTGAACTTCTTTTATATTCCTTGGGGGCACCATATCTCTCAAAGCTTTGATTTTTTCAGGGTTAGCTTCTATACCTCTATGAGTAACCATGAATCCCAAAAATTTTCCAGATGTGACTCCAAAAGCACATTTTGTAGGGTTGAGTCGTATATTGTAATGTCGAAGGAGGCTAAAGCATTGCTCCAGATCAAAAATATGTTTTGTTCTTTCAAGAGTTTTAACCAACATATCATCTATATATACCTCCATTGAACGACCTATGAGGTCTTTAAAAACTTTATTCATGAGGCGTTGATAAGTCGCCCCAGCATTCTTGAGTCCAAAAGGCATGACCTTATAGCAATATAACCCCTTATCAGTTTGAAAAGCAGTTGCTTCCTCATCTGCAGGATCCATTCTTATCTGATTATATCCAGAGTATGCATCCATGAAACTTAACATTTGATGTCCAGACGTTGCATCAACTAATTGATCAATACGAGGAAGCGGGAAACTATCCTTTGGGCAAGCCTTATTGAGATCTGTGTAATCCACGCACATCCTCCATGCCCCACTTGCTTTTTTAACCATTACGACATTTGCAAGCCAAGTTGGATAATATACTTCTCTTATGAATTCAGCTTTCAAAAGTTTATCTACTTCTTGTTCTATAGCTTTTTGGCGATCTGATGCAAAATTTCTCTTCTTTTGGATGATTGGTTTATACGTAGGATTTATCCTGAGAGAATGCATAATAATATGTGGGTCAATTCCAGGCATATCTGCCGAACTCCATGCAAAAATATCTTGATTTGTTCGCAAAAAATCTGTATATTGTATCTTTTCTTCATCAGAAAGTAAAGACCCGATCTGCACCGTTCTGAGTGGATCTTCTTCTGATATAGGGACACAAATTAAATCCTCTACTGGGGAAGCTCTATAAAGGACATCTTCATTTTGCAGATCAAAATTTTCAATGCTTAAAGTAATAGATGGGCGAGGTTGAGCTTGTCTGAGATAGCAAGATTGTGCCTCTTGTTGATTTCCTCGCACTTCTCCAATCCCTGCTGGAGTTGGGAATTTCATCTTCAGATGAGGCACTAAAGCGATAGCTTTAAAAATTGATTGCAAAGGTCGCCCAAAGATAGCATTATATGCTGATTCTGACTTAACCATAATAAATTGAACTGAATGAGTAACTTGTCGAGGAAATTCCCCCATTGTGACAGGGAGCGTAATTGTTCCTTCTACTCCTACTGGACGATTATCAAATCCATACAATGGTCCAGCAGTAGGTTGAAGCTTCTCTCTAGCCAACCCCATACTAAGAAAAGTTGAGTAAAATAGGACATCAACAGAACTCCCATTATCGATTAAGATTCTTTTAACATTATAACATGGATCTCCAATACCAGCATTAATGACAAGTGGGTCTTGGTGCGGAGTATGAATCCCTTCTAAGTCAGAATCTCCAAATGTGATGGAGTGATCAAATCGTGCCTTCTTTAGAGTCGATTCCTCTGGGCTGGTGAGTAAGACTTGAGAGGATATTAAGGGCCCCCCTGCAATAGTTTCAATTTCTCCAACTATCTGACGATTTGTATGTTGTTGCCTTTGCTGTTGATGATGTTGCTGTTGGTTCTGCCCCCCAGTAGGATTAGCCTCATTTTGAACAGGTGGATTTTGAGTGAATTGACGAAGATATCCCTGTTGAATTAGCCTTTCAATTTCTTCCTTCAATTGTCTACAGGCTTCAGTTGTATGTCCGCGGCTTCGATGAAAGTGACAATAATAATCTTGATTTCCAGAATTTGGTTTTAGCGGTTGGGGCCATTTAACAGTTTGCTCATGTTGTATAGCCATAAGAATATTAACACGAGTTGTATTCAACGGAGTGTACTCCTTCTTTGGCCTGTAATCCCGATTTTGCTGAGGGGGCCGTGGTGGAAGATCTTGATTCCTCTTCTGAGACTTTTGGGCTCCAACTCCAGCTTCATGCCCATTCTTTCTCTTATTAGAAGGCTGTTCAAATTGTTTTCGATGAGCATTGATAGCCTCATCAGCAGTAATTTGAGCTTCAACTCTGTGAATTAAGTCAGCATAAGAATGAACTGTTTCTCTCATTAATGCAGAGTAAAAAGGTCCGGGGCGCAACCCTCCAAGAAAAACACCTCGTAGTAATTCAGGATCAACGCCTGGGATTTGTCGAGCTTCAGAAGAAAATCTTTGAAAATATTCTTTCAAAGATTCTCCTTCATTTTGACGGATTCCAGAGAGATGTGATGAGTCTTTAATAATTCTTCTATTAGCAACAAACTGTTCGACAAAGAGTTTTGCGAGATGAACAAAACTATGGATTGTATTTCTAGGGAGAGCATAGAACCAAGTGCGAGCTTGACCCTTTAGGGTCGCAGGAAAAACTTGACAAAGAAGCGCATCAGAAGCTCGCTGTATGTGCATAATTGTTCGATAATGATCAATGTGTTCATAAGGATCAGATGACCCATCATATGCATCAATGTTTGGTAGCTTGAACCCTGTTGGAATAGGGTGTATAAGAATTTCATATGTTAGAGGAGAAGATTCTTGAAAGCTTCGTTGTATATTGAAATGGTTCCTTTCCCGTATTGGGAATTCTTCTAAGACCAGTCGTCGTAATTCATCTCTTATGACATCGCGAGGAGTATCTAGAGCAGGTTGAAGATTTTGCATTTGATGGGCTCTAGGTGCAGGATGTGTTGAACTAGCAGCATCATGTATTTTAGGATTATATTGCGGAGGAGGAGCATGAGTTTGATGAACATTTTCAAATTGCTGGTCCATATTATTTTGTTGGCGACGATGGAGAGGAGGTTCATCATTTTGAGACGGCATCCTTTGCTGGCCTACCTCCTCCAATATTTTGAGGATCCTTGCCTGTTGTTCCTCCATCCTACGAATTCGATTTTCCAAAGAAGAAGGCCCTTCCCTCTGATAATTACGACGTCCATGATTTCCAGATGGGAATATAGTTCGATGCGTATTTGAGCGAGAGAATCTATTGCTGGTATTGCTTCGATCAGCCATTGAAGAAATATTGGGAAAGCTTTCCCACAGACGGCGCCAAACTGATGCGGACTAGAATATACGCAGCGGTAGAGTAAAAATATAACGTCTTAACAATATACGTATATCCAGCACACCAACAGATAATTAAGGGAGAGAAACACCAGAAACTTTTTTACGTGGAAAACCCGAAAAGGGAAAAACCACGGGGCTTGGCCCAGATGAGAAATTTCCACTATATCAGGATTGGTTACAACGTTTGATTCGCTCCTTTACTTGGAGATGCTAGAATCACAGTAAGTTAATAACAGACAAAAAATCTGATGATGATTAATGGATCGACCAAAATAAGGCAGTGGTTGGGAAAAGCTCCAGCGACGGTCAGTAGAAAAACTCAAGCGATGGTTGGCAGGAAAACTGGCAGTGGTTGGCAAGAAAACCCGGCGGTGGTCGGCAGGAACTCCGGCGATGGTCAATAAGGAAACCCGGCGGTGGTTGGCAGGAACCCCGGCAGTGGTCGGCAGGAACCCCGGCAGTGGTCGGCAGGAACTCCGGCGATGGTCGGCAGGAACTCCGGCGGTGGAACTCCGGCGGTGATCGGCAGGAACTCCGGCGATGATCAATAAGGAAACCCGGCGGTGGTTGGCAGGAACTCCGGCGGTGATCGGCAGGAAACCCGGCGATGGTCGGCAGGAACCCCGGCAGTGGTCGGCAGGAACTCCGGCGATGGTCGGCAGGAACTCCGGCGGTGGTCGGCAGGAACCCCGGCGGTGGTCGGTGGCAAGAGAGCTCCCAAATTCTTCCCTTCCTTCTTCTCTTCCTCCTCTTCACTTGAGCCCTCTTGTGAAGAATGAGGGCTCTATTTATAGTTTTTCTGGAGTGGCATGGCTTGTAAATAGGTGTGAGATCAAGGGCGAATCGGGAGTGGTTTGAATGGACGGTCGATATTGGATCTCTTGATCGTGGACCGTTCGTTGGATATTTGAAGGCCTTGATGACGTCGGAATTTGACGATCTTAGGCTCGTTGGATTCGTCTCGTCGAGACGTTCGATTCGAGTATAAGCTCGTGAAAATCGGAGACCGTTTGGTAACTCAAATTGTGGTTCGAATCTCCCAACAGCGCTTTGGGTCTTTGATTCAGACTTATTTGGGCTCGGATTGGGTTGAGTTTGGTGTCATTGGGTTCGTGTTTCCGAGACGCTCAGTTTGACTATAAGCTCGCTGAAATTGGAATCCATATGCTCCTGAATTTAATCTTTGAAGTTTCCAACTCAATTTTGCTTCAAGATTTGTGCATGATCAAGATAAATTTCTTATGATGTATCATAGGTGATTGTAAATGTGGAGCATCAGCTGCTTGTAGCTTTTAAGGGAGGAGAAGAAAAATATTAGGTATAAGTCTCTGAGTCAACTTATTTTGTTGACAAAAAGAGTTTTTGAGCCAACTTATTTATTTACAAGGAGGAGATGATCCATGAAAAAGATATATCATGATATAAAATAAATAATATAATATATATAGTAATTTTGGTGGCCTTTTATCTATATCTACTATAATGATGTATTAATTATTTGGCATGATAATAGTTAAGAAGACGATGAAGAAGGCGGAGAGAAAAAAAAAAAATAATGAAGAAGTTTTGCATCAAATGTCGATGATTGGAGGACATTAAATGTAGTATTTTTATGGTTGGTTGCTTTTATTCTCTATCTTTCTCTTATTTTTAGATTTGATTCTAATTAGATTTAATACCTTTCTATTTGATACCAATTTACTTCACAACCCCAAATATTTAGCCTAAATATGTATTTCACAAACATTTCAAATAAAGAAAATTCATGCAATTGCCACTTACTAGATTTATAGTTTTGCACAAAACGGACTTGAATTCAAACTAAAAATAAAACAGTGTTTTTCTTCAACCTCAGTACATCACTCTATGTATGGCATGCTACAGTTTGCTTTCGAATGGAAAAACTTATTTTAAGCTTAACCATCTTCTCCAAATCTTTATCCAACATATAATTTGGCCACTGTAAAGTTTCCATATCACATTATACACTTGGTATTTTCTATGCATGGCCAATAACAATGAATAACCATAAATCAAAACTATGATCCTATTTATTTCTAGTTGCCCTGGGCTTCCTGAGAGATGCAGCTGACTTCGCTTTCTGAAACGCATCAAACAAGCCCAGCCAAACAAATGACAAGCCTCTGAACTTTGTAACAAGGGAAAATAAAATTTTAAGAGATTACTGATGTTGCTACCAGAACACAAAACCTCATGCCTGCATCTTAATCTTGGCTCATTTTCGAGTACCAAAGTTTCTTCTGGCAAATCAAAAGCTTCTCCTTCTCCACACCGACCTCGGCGCCCTGCTTCTCACAACCCCATTTAATCCCTTTTGCAATTGTGGATATAGAATCTATAAAGTAGTCTGATTCACGGATAATCACATAACCACTGGGACGAAGTATCCTATCCATCTCAAGAAGAATAAACTTCATTTCACATCTTTAGAAAAAAAGAAAAAAACAGGAGTAACTGTCAATACACGTACTAAATTTTCTTGCATTAATTTGTCAAAGAGACGAGTTACTTTACCTGTGGTTCTCAGCAGTAAATAAGCCATCAAGATGCAAGAGATCGTATGTTCGAGGGTATGTTGAGAATGGTTCACACCTACAGGAAAATAGTAAAGCATGTTCTCAACAATGGACCATATTAAACTCATTTAAAAGGACTTGAAATGGATCTAAGAAATATATTCTACATATATGTGCAATATATATAAGATGAAATTCTATCTTGCACACAGTAAGATTTCAGTGAGCACAAATTTTTAGCTTTAGTTGCAGTATATTGACATGTCGCCAACCACCATAACCAAAAAGACAACAGTTGTAGAATATAATAATTTCACAAAAAATAATAATAATAATAATAATTTCACAATATTCTAGGCAAGTAAGATGACATGAATCCAAACCAAAGATGTAGAGAAGGTTATTTACATTAAAAAAATTGATGTAAGAACATCCTAGTTATAGCATACCTTAGGAATAGTTTATCAATTTATTACATATTTTCTAGAAATTTCTATAGTTAGCTTATATATATCATTATTGTAGTAGAATGAGAGGGGATGAATATTATGCTATTTTGGAGCTTGTGAGCTTGTATTGGTTCTTAGTTTTGTAATCCTTCTAGAAGATCCAATTCTTCCGCTGATTCACTATATCAATTGATATCAGAGTCTGGATTTTGTAAAGAATGACTAAATGCCGAAGATGGGATGTTGACGATGATTGAAGCCTAAAAAGGTAGGTTGTCGATGACGATCGAAGTCGAAGATGGGTTGTTGATAACGATCAACACCGAAGAAGGTGAGTCGTCGAAGACAATTAAAGCCGTGAAGATTTTAGGCAGCTCAAGTGAGTGTGACACTTGATTGAATTGACAATTTATTGCCTAATTTCTGTCGTTCCGTAGAGAGAATAGGAAGAAGTATGGTGCCTTCGTCCCTCTCAGCACGATCGGCCCGCTCCCATTCTCACTTCTACTCTGATGGAGCGATCCCTTGCCCGACCACTTAAACCGCAATCAATTCATGGTTGTCGTCCACGTGATCCTGTCCACACAATCGGTCCCACTCCAACCCAGTCCCGTCGCTCACGGTTCTGCCTCTGCTTCCTCTCGCGATCCCAACCCACTCCAAATCGAGTCCGCCCTCATCCCCACTCCGCTGAAGTTCATCCCACCGCTCACATCATGACCGCTCTCGCGTGCTGTCCCGTACATGACCAACCTGCCTCCATTAGCACCGACCTCGCTCGTTGCCGATTCACTTCCTGAATATTGCAATCCTTCTCCATTGAAGCCTGATGGAGAGGTCGATGTGCTCAAAACTATATCAATTTTTGTTGAATAGGAGATGGATAAGTTGTTTGTTAGTTTCACAACCTAGTATTTTTCCCACCGCAACCTGTTGCATACGATCGACATGCATCAAGGTGACAGCGAGATGGTGAGACAAGATGGCAGTGTCCTTTATGCCATCGTTGGCGACGTACGGGGAACTCCAGAGAAACCTACGGAGGTTGCTTCTGGTGGCTTCGGCGAGAGGGGGCCGAACGAGGCAAAAATGCTCGGCATCCTCCACACGACGAGAACTTGGAAGATAGGGAAAGAGAAGGATCCACTCAGCATCAACATTGCCGCGTTCCAATGCTAGCTACGCAAGCTTACGTTCCCGTAACTGATCGAGGCGACCAACAGTTTCTCCGCCGCAAGCATAATCGTGAGCAGAGGATTAAGGGAGGTATCCAAGGATTCTTGATATAGGATGACGTGCATATGTAATGTTAGTGAATTTGAAAATTAAAGGCTTATGAATAGAACTTTAACAATTCATTAACTTCTCACATATCTAAGCGAAAGATTAAAGCCAACAAGATAGTGATTAAGCTCAGGCAATCAATTATATAATATCATTAGGATCACAAAATAATCAAATTAAATCATACATGTTAATGTGAGGCTTTCAAAGAGAATTCATAATTTAACAATTAGAATAGTTACTATAAAGATCCACTCACACACACTTTTGATTTGGGCTATGCGGATAAATCTTCATGATCAAGTGATTCCATGATTGAGGAGGAATTAAAAACGTATAAAGTAAGAAAGAAGGTTTACCGTCCTCGTATTTCTGATGCTTGTTCGATCATTTGCAAGAACCTGGCTATCGATGGTTGGTGTCGCCTCTTGACTCAATCAAAAGGGTTTGATAATTCTTGCTTAGTGGGATCTTCAAGTGGAGGACTAGGTGTAGAGAGGGTGGATGGAGGTGTAGCCGGCCTTGGGAGGGGATTTATGTTCTCCTTCTCGAGGAAAGAATAAGTTAGGCATGGAGAAGGGAGGGATGTGGCCGGCCATAGAGGAGGAGAGATAGGTGAGGCTTAATTTCGAATTTGGAGGGTAGAATAAGGCATGGACAACAATTTAGAATTTCGGAATTTAATTCCAGCAATTAACAAAATTTTGGAATTATTTTCTTGTCTAGGTGGCATGCTGATGTAAAACATTCAAGGATTGCACATGAAATTCATTAAAGATTCACAAAGCTTACTCAAGTAAGATTAGGCTTTCGTAAATTAAGATTCAAGCATTTTCCATTGAAGAAGTATTATGATAACAATTTCAAGCTAGTGTTTAGACACGATTAATAATGAATCTCAAAGTTCACAACAAAGCAAATGCGGGAAATTAATAAAATCCCACGACTAATGTTTAGAAATTTCACAATGAGTACCTTGATCACTCACACTCAATTTGGGTTAGCGGGAGAAGGCCTTTAACAAACTCAACGATGCCACGAAGATGGTGGCCACACCAAGGGCCTTTAGCCACGGAGAGGTTGACGGTGACGAGGAGGACGTGAATGCTTGGCTTTCGAGATTCCAAGTGTGCTTCGAAAATTGTCGGTCGTAGATGCTTGCAAGGATCGGGACGACTCTCTCCAAGTACTCTTCCACGGTAGTTTCGTCTTCAAACCCTACGTCGAAGCACGGCGATCGTAGGATATCGATGCTCCCGTCGGCGTGAAAAACTAACCCCCATTCAAGCTCCGGATCCGCCATTCATCATTGAGGCAAGGCGGGAAGAAAACAAGGAAGGGGGGTTTAGGCCGAGAGCTAGGGGAGATCAAGGAGGAAATCTGAAATTTGAATTTCAGATTTTTTTCTAGGCTTGAAAGGAGAAGTTATTTTATCATTCAATTCTCTTTCAATTCCATAAAAAAAAGGCAGCCGTTATGGAGAGAAATTAAGGGGTAATTAGTAGGTGATGATGTGGCAAAGAGAGAGAAACGGCTAAGTGTGAGGGGCCGGCCAAGCAAGGGAAGAGAGAGAGGGAGTTTTGCTTAAGTAGTGGGCCCCATGTCGTTAATTAAAATCTGATTTTAACTTCAGATTTTATTTAATTAGAGAGATTTGAAATTTGAATTCAAACGGCTAAGATTTCAATTAAATCCCTTCCTAAATTTAGGGCACTATTTTAGGAAAGAATTAAAAGAAAATTAATGCAATAATTTCAAAATTCAATGGAAAGGAGGCGGGATGCTGGGAGGGGAAATCCCTGGGAACAGCTGGTCGGCCAAGGGGGCTGCGGCCTGGGCTGAAGCCAGCGGCAGGCAAGCCCAGCGGACGGATGCTGGGAGGGGAGATCGCTGCTTTGCCTGGATCGGCTGTTGGCTCAGCTAGCGGCCAAAACGTGGAAGGGGTTGGGGATTTCGGGATCTGGCGGTAGGGGAAACAGCTGCTGTGTGGAGGGATGGGTGGGGGGAGGCCTGCTGGACGGTGGAGTGAAGCAAGCAGTGGATGGGTCGGCCAGTTGGGGAGAAGGAAATTTGGCAAAAATTTGAAGAGAAAGGGCTGATGTGTGAAGGAGGAGGTAACGGGAATAGGAACAAAGAAAATACCGGTAAAAACCAAGAGTTCGCCGGAGCGGACTGTTGGGTACTTCGGGTGGAGCCTCTCCAAGGCCTCCTCTCTTTTTCTCCAGCTCTCAAGCAAGAAGACAAAGAAGAAAATCTCAGAATTTTATTAATCAAGCATCAAAACATAATACAACATGACATGACCTATATATAGGTCCCAACATAAAAGAAAATACAATGACTCTTTTGCCCTCGGGGCTACACTCATGACTCAGCTTATACTAAGGGTACAATAGGGAAAAGAAAATGCATGAAAGAAATACATAAACAACTAGAAATATAAACTCTGAATCGTGGCCGTCGATCTGCGCTGTCTACGGCGATACACATGTCTGAACCTCTGGTCGATGTCCACATCACATGCAAATTAAGACAAGAATCAATTTGGATTGATTGGGATTTAATGGTTGCTTTAAGTGGGGAGAGTGATTGGGAGGAATTTGAATTTGAATGACCCTAAAATAAGGAGAGAAGAGCGGCGGCAAGCCTTGATGGAGGGCTGATTGGGAAACTCAAAGTGGAAAGGTTAGAATTGTGGAGAGAGGGGAAGGGGGCGGCAAGGACTAGGGGAGGTGGAATAATCAGAGGACTTAAAGAGGTTGCCAATTCTAGAATACTAAATGAGGAAAGGAGATTTAGGGAAAATCTCAATTCAAAATTCAAATTATCATGAATGGGAAACTTTCCTAACATAACTCATCTCATTTAAGAAAGAAATTTCAGATTTAAGTAAATTAAAATTTGAATTTAAATCTTTCTAAATTTATGATGTGTTAAGTTTGGAAAGTATTGATTATTTGGTTTGAAATTTTGGAGGCAGATAGGGGCTAGCGACTATGAGGGGAAGGGGTTCGGTTGTTAGGGTGGGGAATCGGCCAAGGGGAGGGAAGGGTGGCCGGCGGTTTAGGAAGGAAAGGGGGGCAGCGGTTTAGGGTGGTAGTCGGCCAAGGGATGGGTTGTGGAGGTGCCGACGACAAGGGGAAGGAGTGGGCCGGCGGCTAGGGGAAAAATAGCAAGACGAATTGGAGGTGGAGATAAACCACGAGCCCGGACGCTTCCTGCGGCTGATGGGTAGTGCTTTACCCTCACCAAGGAACTTCAAACTCTCACAATAACTCTGACAACTCTCCAAGAAATAAAGTGCGAAAATTTCTCATTATAGTAATCATCATCCTCTCCAAAGAGGAGGAGAGGTCTATAAATAGATGACTTACATAAAAATATCCAAAGACAAAAGTGCCCCCTGAGGTCACATAAGCCTACTCCCTCAAGTGAGTGCAAAAATAGAAAAAATACATAATAAAAATCAAATACAAATAAATGCTCATAAATAAAGTGGAACAATCATAATCGTAGATCTTCGACCCCTTCTCTGATAAACTTTTCACGGTCGAATGTCCTCATCACTTCTTCTCTATCATTATTATTGGAGTGTGGGATAAGTAATCGGATAGTGCTTCGAAAATACGAGATCCCAAAATTCTTTGAAGAGATTCATGATTATGTGATTAGGTTTGGCTTTTGGTGAGAAGTGGATGTTTTAAATGCTTTTATAATAATGCATGCAAAGTGTGGTTATTTTGATGATGCTCGCAAAGTTTTTGATGTTATGCCTGTGAGAGATTGCATTTCTTGAAATGCTATGATATCAGGGCATTTTGAGAATGGTGAACATTTGGAAGGTTTGAATCTGTTTTTGATGATGCGAGATCTTTCTGTGGAGCCAGATCTGATGACAATAACGAGCATAATTTCTAGCTATGGATTCCAAGCTTGTGATCTCATTGTCAGCCATTGGATTTATGCGACTGCTCCGAAAACAAATCTATTCAATGACAACCATCTTCCTCAGCACTGCTCTAATCCACCTAGTTGACACCAATAATAAAAACAAACCTTCTGTTGATGTTCATTGTCGTGTCAAGATATTTGATCTAGGTGATCTAGTTATGGCTCGCCTCCATCGGAAGCTTACGTCCAATTTTTCATAACCACGTAGCAGTTGCACTCAGCAGAAGATTGGCTCTAATTATTCAATTACAAATGGAGATTACAGGTTTAGCAATTTTGAAGGATCTTTATGCTGGTGGAAATGCAAAGCTTGCAATGATATGTAATGTTTCACCATCCAAGAGTTGCAAGAGTGAAATTTTTAGCACCTTGAGATTTGCTCAGCGAGCAAAGGAAATAAAGAATAAGTTAATTATAAAAGAGACAACAGAAGATGATGCTAATTGTGAGACCTCGTTCCCTTACTGTTCCTCTCTGAATTGGATTTTCCTCCCAGTATCGACCAGGACGATGTTGAGATCGTCCAGGCCGATCAATGCATTGAAAACAGCTGATTTCTGGAATGTTTTCTGGACGGGATCGTCCGGGACGATATTGAAATCGTCCAGGCCGATCGGTACTATTCAAAATATCGTCCTGATCATAGCCCTGGGAACGGTCCAGGACGATCAAAATTTGTCTGATCGTCCCGGGACGATATGGCGATCGGCCGGGCCGATCTGAGTTTTATAAAGCTGAAATCAGTCGTTTTGAGGAGAGAGAAAATCATTTTATAAAGTCAGATATTTTGAGGAGAGAGAAAGAGAAAGGGAAAAGAGGAAAAGTTGGTTTTCGGAGACCGCGGAGCGCTTTTCGTCCGACGCCGCTGTTGGGAAAAGTGAAGATCTCGTGGTAAGGACTCCGAATCCTATTTCTGTTTTCGAAGATATTGAGTTTTGACCGAGTTGTGCACTATTTTGTGTTTTCGTAGTCGAACTTTCGACCTGATTTTGTATTGACACAACTTTCACCGCACAACTTTTGGTATGTTATAGATATGACTATTGTACACGATTTGAGTATTTTCTACGAAGATTTTATTGGTCGGAATTGATTCTACGTGATTTTTATTGAATAGAAAAATATCAGGACTTAATTTGATTTGGATTCTATAGAATAATAGTCTTGTATTGTTGTCGTGGATATTCTATTGTAATTTGGAGAAATTTGGAATTTGTGCTTTTTGCAGGATTTTTGTGTAAATTTGATAGACTGTCGTTACTCTGCCCGATTTTCGTACGATTTCTGTTTTGTCTGAAATTTATAGATTGAATTGATATGCGCATGACTATTGATATGATTGTTCTAGATTTCTTTAATATGGATTATTGAATTGACTATTGATACTGAAATACAAGTGGAACCTGGTTGAACGTTGGTTGGAGATTGATTGACCTATACATGATGGTGGGCCGACGGGCTTTCCTTTAAACCATTGATTATTGATATAACGATTGGGAGTCATAAGGGGTTTATAGATATGCCGACGGGCGGCCGACGGGCAATAGAGTGACGACTCTTTTTATTGAAACCAACGTATGGATATCTACAACAGCAATATGGATTCTACAACAACAACATAGCCAGTTGTTTGTACTTGTTCAGTATTATAGTATTGAAATGCATGTTTACTGTATTGACGTACGAATTTAGTGTTTTATCGAGATTTCTGCTTTATTGATTTGATCGGATTTACTGTTTTGTACGGATTTATAGATTTCATTGATTATCATTGAGCATGGATAATCTTGATTATTGATCATTGATATTGATATGGATAGAATGGACATAGATATTGTATAGATTCATTGATGCTATAGATATTGGTATTGCCTATAGATTGATTCTGCATTGTACTGATTTGACTTGCTACATTGGATTTATTGATAGTATAGATTGAGATTTATCGTATTGCTTTTCTGATTGATTTTATCGACTTGATAGTATAGATTAGATTTGATCGATTGATTGATCTGACGGATTGATTTGACGGACAGATTGACTGATTTGACGGATCGATTGCTTTTCTACTGTGTACAAATTTCTTCGAGATTGACGTGGATTGATTGAGTTGATTTATCGATTTACCTGCTGCTGCATTGACTGGTTTTATTGACTATGGATTTCCGTATTGCACGGATTCATTGACCATTGACTGATATGATTCGATTGACTGACATGCATATTGATAGCATCGCCGTGCTTTGATTTCAGTTATAGGTATTAGGTGACCTGCTGGGCTTTGTAAAGCTCATTATATGTGGTTGACATTTTCAGGTCAGGGCAAGGGAGCAGAAGATAGGAATTGATCCGGATCTTCAGGTTTTAGTTCTTTTGATGATTTTGATTCTTTTGTACTCAGGACAGGATAGATTTCTGTACTGGTGATTGTAGTGTAGTTCCTGAGTAGTGTACATGATCTTTTGATCTTTTGAGATATGAATCGACTTGTATATTGATGTTTATAGATGTTTAATAGATTGTTAATTGAAGGTTTTAGATAGCTCTGGTAAATTGTTGAGAAATTGATTAACATTCTTTCCAAGTTAGATTTTGGGGCATCACACTAATGTCCTGCGAGAAAAGATATGCCAGTTGAAGGATGAACTTCTTCGAATAAAGTCAAATGATAAGTCAAAAGAAAGTAATGGAAGTTGTTCTATTGGATGGAATGTCCATCGGAGTTTGAGCCTTAAGATTTAGCCAATATCGTCCAAGCAACAACTGCATCATATGACTTGGGAAAGATATTATGGTGGAAATAGATAATGGAAAGTCTTTTAGTTACACACTTAGCTTTGACACAGTATTTTAATCAGCAAGGATTCCATATTATTGGATATGATTGCATTCCATGCATTGGCTCTAAGGATGGAATTACTTCGGCTAAAGCATTGGGAACCTTTACTTAGTCAAACGAACTTGCAGATATGTATCCAAGATGCAAAATCTTTGACCCAGGAGGATTGCTTATGTATTCTACACCTATCTTACAATCGATGACGTGCTTCGACGGAGTCGAGCTTTTCTGACGCAAGAAAAGTATGATGCAGGAACATCCTAGTTATAGCATACCTTAGGAATATCTTATCAATTTATTACATGCTTTCTAGACGTTTCTATAGCTAGCTTATATACGTTTCTATTGTAGGAGGATGAGGAGGATGAATATTATGCTATTTTGAAGTTTGTGAGCCTGTATTGGTTCTTAGTTTTGTAATCCTTCTAGAAGATTCAATTCTTACGTCGATCTACTACAACAAAAATACTTTTGAATATGTCCAGAAATGATCAGGCTACCTGCTGACAAAAGGAGAAACAAGCTCCTATTTGTTGTTTCTTTTAGGAAAGGAAAATATCCTTTTTAAAAGATGCGCCATAAAAAACGGATAAATTGTTAGCTCAAACCCCAAATAGTTAGAAATCACTCACCAGTCGTGGTAGGTACCAATCAGTCCTCTGTCATAGATAACACCAAGGGAATTTGGACCGTAGGATGACACAACATTCATTACCCACAAAGGTGATTTGATGAGCTCTGCTGCGAATCCCCCAAAAAGTGTATTCATATCCATGACATTTCTAATCTTATCACTTCCTATAGCTGGCAGTAATTTGTGATAGTGCTTCACCCTAACCTTCCATTGAGATTGATCATTCTTGAATACATTACCATTTCCACCGGGGACCATGGATACACGTTCGGGAGCTGCAATTAAGCGACTAGGCCATTTTGGAGTAGTATGCAAGCTCAATTTCTTTAAATTCTCGCTAGGGATGGTTATGCATGGTCTGAGTGGAATATACCATGCTGAATCTGGATCCCTGCTGTCATCACATTTAGGAGGATAGGAAGATGGAGTTAGTTTGTCGTAGCAGCTAGAATCTAAAGATTTCTGCCACACAGAAATATCATCCTTCATATTATACAACTTGAAGCACATGCTTGTCAGCAACTTCTTTAATCTGTCAAAATCTATTTTCTGCTCCTTTACTGTCGTGTTCCAGCCACGCCATCGGTTCTGATAATTAATTGGTGGTCCAGAAAGCACCCAGAATCCACCAGGCCTAACAATTCTATGGATTTCTAGAAGATAAAGCCCACCTGTATCCACAGGGTTCAGATTTTAGATGAATTAATTAAGCAAGCCACCCACGCAACACTACTCTTGTAACTCCAAAGATGACCCAATCTAAAAATAAATGTTAAGAATAACAGAAAAAAAAAATCCTGATGTTACCAAATATTTATAGGCAGTCGCAAATTTAAACATGCTGCCTAATATGATTATGTTGACGCTTCAAAATACATATATGAAAATTTAGAAAGGCCCTTTATACACTAAAATGCAATGATAAAATGGACACCGGGACAGGTAATACATAAAAGTTTTGTAAATAAATTCACTCCAACAGGGAATGTACATGATTGACCAAAAGCAGGCCCATTAGATAAAGAAATTCTCTCCAATTTAGAGCTTTATTAGCTAAAGTGAAAGGTTATGACCCTCCAAATTAATTGGAAAAATGGATTATTTATCTATATTCTCTTGAGGAATCATAAAAATAATGAAATACATAATATCTGACAACAAACGTGTTTTGCAAAATATAAAAAAGATGGTAACTTGTCAAACAAAAAATAAAATGGCCGGTAGATAGATATCTACTATTGATAAAAGAAATTTATTAAAAGAAATTTACCAAATTCAGTCCAGGGGATGAGACATCTGGAACAGTGAGCCATATCAAAAGAATTTGAAGGAAAAGGAAGGCGTTGTGTAGATATGATCCCTAAAATAGCTGGAATGCCTCGTTCGAGAGCAAACTGCACTTGAGCTTCATGATTATCTCTCGGTGCAAGTGAAATAGTTAAAATTCCACGGTCCAATAAATCACCACCCCAGCTTGCAACCTGCAAAAAACAGTACAAGGAATTGAAAATTGCATGAAAAAACTTAACACAATTTTTCATGTGGTTGAGCAACAAGCTTGTTAAATCAAGTCAGAATAAGCATTCAAACACTAGAGATTAGAAGAATAATGAAATGCTCCAAGCTTCACATAGACTTCACTTGCATGGTAATCTAGCATATACACACAAAGTATCATTATCAAGCAGAACAGCTCGAACTGTAGAAGAGTAAAAGATTTTGAAAATTGCAATGAGTAGAACCACAGTTAAAAAGAAATTCTAAAAGCTTTACATTTAAGGGTTGTTAGATTCAAATATCTTAATATTCCAGTGTTGCTTAGATGATAATGTTATTCCTAAAGCAGTGCTATCTATCAAATACTGTGTTTTGTTCAATGTTATGTTACTAAAAAATCATATAGCCCCAACATTTAAGTGTCAGCATATTTGACCGACATCTAGATATACAGTAGATGCCAATGAACCCCCATGAATTTTATTACTGTATTAAGATAATGTAGGCTTATTCCAGTGATTTAAACTTATAAATAAGCAAGTAATGCAAGCAAAACTGGATGCTCTGCAAAATCAATTAGAAGTTAGCAAAACCAGAATTTTGAGAAGGGAGACGGCATCAGATATTGTTTGCATTTTAAAGCAGCTTCATTATAATAGGCCATGTCCTTTTTGCAGCTAACCCAAGAGTATCATCAAATAATAACGATCAAAAAGTGGGATAGAAATTTAGAGTATCTATTAAACTAGGATCAAAAGCGATTCAGATGAAATGGATTGGCTCGCTCGAGCTATTTTAGAAGATGATGTCAACATTATATGAAAATGTTATCAAACGTATAAAAAATAAGAAGATGTGAAATCAACCTACCAAAAAAGCACAACCAAGAGCACACACAAATTTATATGGTTTGACTAGATTTACTACACATGATTCCACATAGATCTAATAATCTACTAAATTTTAAAAGAGGTACATGGATAGATTGCATTTCATATATAGTTGAAAATAAAAAAGAGGTATCACTTTATCATATCTAACCGAGAGAGAACATGACCACATACTATCAACATGAGGGATGGACGTTGAGAAAAGTCATTATTATTATTGTTGTTGCTCTATTCTTTTTTCTATTGTAGTAGTCCAATTGAGATCTTCTCTTGCTATGACCAGGAGCTTATCCTTTAAGTGGAATTGAAATCACCAATGCCTCCTTTTTTTTAAATAAGCAAAAGACCTCCTTCCTACAAGTATCAAAAAATGTTTCTCTTTACTCTCTCAGTTGTTAGTCTCTCTCATTTTCATCCCTCTTCTCTTTATTTCTTGTTATTTATAGTGGTGATTAAGAAAGAATAATTAAAAGATATCCAAAGTCAATAATATGATCTCTTCAAGATCTTTACAATAGTATAAGATCTTCTAAATATTCATAGTCAACATGGATTAGTCAAAGATTTGAATTTAAAGAGGAGATCCATCCATAGCTTGAGAGGGCCTTGTCCAATGGGAATCAAAATATTGGTTTAAATAACAAGCAAAACCAATTATCATTATCATGATCATCAAAACATTCATCTACAAGAGTTTTTATATATTATTCCAACAGGAATGCAATCATTAATCTAAAGATAAAAATGCAGGAGGTCTCAAAACAAAGAAAACAACATCAGAAATATCATAGGTCATCATCAATTTTTAGAATCAAAAGATAAATTTCAGGAACTAAAAGGAGACTTCATGGCTAATAATTTTTGTGAAGCTCACCCCGCAACCAGTATCAATAGCAGTTCGGATTGTCCCATCTTTCATTTCAGGAATAAGATTTTCCATTAAATCAACATACTTGCTAACTCCATTGGGAAACATAGTACCTCCACCGGGGAAGAGAAACTTGTCCCCATCTTTTTTTAACCAATGTTGATTTGATTTCTGATTGTTTATCCAATCATACGGCACATTTCTAAGCATATATAAAATGGGACTTATGTCAATAAAATATCTATCAACTCTAAGAAAGTATAAGAACAATATAAAAAGACATGCAATATATTTATTATTGATGGCTAAATAAATAAAGGGTAAATACTTCACCTATACCAACACTGGTCTTTGCTCTGAGGCCATCTAATAGGGATTTTGTACCCAGTTGGCGGAGGCACTAAGCACTCTTTCCTTTCGCTCATTGGCGGACAATGGCGTTCCATAAAACCAAGCCTGTAATTACCATACCTTCGCCATCTCTGTGAAAAGAACAAAAAATTACTCAGTGCCAAAGGAGTTTCAATAATTATATAAATATAAAAGTGGCCAACACATAATCAAAGTTCGCCATTGCACCAAGAAGATGAAGAAAGTATGAACATGCGCATCTACAAATTTTAGGCTTAAAGGAGTCCACCTTAAGTCAACTTAATCTACAACACCAACCAAGAGTCAAGGAGGAATCATGTACGAGGATGTAAAGTAGGAGGTGGTTGCAGCATGGTAATTAATAACCTTATTTTATTTTGGTCTGAAAGTTGGCATAATGGACAATTATAGTTCTCCCATTCAACTATTCCTATAAAACTCCATTCATCGGTAAGATAGAATTTAATATGGAATCGAGTTTGAGTGAGCCTAACTTTGAATAGAAATTAATTTGATTCAAGCTAAGCCAACATAAATTGATTTCATTTTATTCAATATAATTATCCTTATATTATATTAAACTTAGTACATTTACTATTGTTTAATATATATTATACATATACACATATTTTGAGTGAACTTTAATTTATATTCAAGTGAGTCAAATTAATCTTCAAATAAACTCAGAATAAATTTTGGTCCATAGTGCAGTTCTAACTTGACTCAAAATTGGTTCAATTTGATTCAAGTTAAAATAGCTTTCGATTAAGTTTTGATCCTTATTGAGTTTAGACTATTTTTACACTCTAATCGTGAGCCATAGCTTTCTTATTAGCTCTTTTGATCAACCCATTTGCTTTTTAATGATTAACTAAATATCCAACAGCACAACATTCTGTAACAGTAGGAATGTACAAAAGCATATTTTGATTCACCTTTGGATCCGTGCATGGTGTATAATCTTGGAAGTCAGTTCCACAATCAGGGAAAACAATAGGATTAACTCTAAAAGGAGCCACAACAATGTCTTTCTGAGAAGTTGTTGGTATTGAAACCTTTGAAAAGAAGCTATTTTTTCCCGAGTAATAAATGCCTCCAAGATAGAATGAAAATCCGCAAACCAATATAAACATTACAACTATAGGAACTGCCCTAGACATTTTATCACGTTTGCTCCCTGGCTTGGCATCTTTATTCTTCATCTTTCCTATGCTCCCAAGCCTAACAAAAAAAAAAATAAAAATATTAGCACAAAGCAAATTGGAGAAGAGAATAGAACAACCAAAACCATTGAAGGTTTCATAAATGATAGATGAAACAGATAAACCTTCGGAATCATTAGAAAAATGCAATGGGATCTTGAAAGAAATCTATGGAACTTGGCAAAAGTATCCATGGCTAAAAACATAGCTTAAAAAGGGAAAGGCATTCAAGATCAAAGGCTATAGTTATGTTTAAGAATGACACAGCTTAAAAAAGGTATTCAATAACAAAGGCTATGGTTGCTCAAAAAAGTAAGAATTGCATACAATCAACGACGTCAGTGCAAATAAACTAAAATTGGCAATCAACAAAGCCTGGTATAATAACCAAGATTTGAAACTAAATTGTAAGATCTCAAGAAAGCCTAAAACACAAATTAATAATTTGAATAACTTAGCTAGGAAGAAAATAAGGAAACTAACAGTTCACTTCATTTTTTAAGTTCAAGGAGCAAAATTGGATAATCAATTATGCATAGAGTTTAGTATGAAGCGGAAAAGGAGTGAATATTGACACATACCATTATTGGTGTGTTCTTTTGTGAAATTACTAATATGAGACATGGATGAGAAAACTAAAGGTAAAACTACAAGGAAGATTGGAGTATACCAACTTGATACACGCTATAAACTAGAGCCTTTCCGGATTTACATAGTTTATAGATTTTTTGGGGTTTAATACTGATCTGATTCTCGACCTAAATTCAATTGCCAGCCCGCTAAGTGGATTTAAGCTTGGTGAGTCATGTGTCTACTGATAATTCACACCAACCCTTACCTTTCGCTTTAACATGAACTACTGAAATCATAAGATAAACATGGTGGTTGATTAACAATATCTAACCCATCACGTATCCAAACCATGAAGTGATAGAAGTAGAAACAAAATGATTAAGATAACCAAAAAAAATGAACAACGTCGACAGAAATTTAAAAATCTAAATAGGGCTAAGTAATATCACAATTTGAAAATAATATCAGCATCGAAATTACAGATCTGTTTCGCCAATTGAAGCTCCAGCTATAAGCCTAAAAACCGAGATATTGCATTATCTAACAAAATAATACCCAAACATAAAACTATTGTACATGGTAACAAAGAGAAAAAAACCCAGAAATTGAGCAGCTTTTTTCCAGAACAGAACTCTATAAAGACAATAGATCAATCTCATAAAAAACCTCACAGATCTAATTCATGTTACAAAAAAAAAATCATTCAAACATGAAGATAACAGAAAACTCGTTCTCATAAAAACAACACTTAAAAAAGAAGTTTAACTCGATTTATCATACAAATGTTTAATCCAAATTTAAACCCAAAACCTTAACCAAAAGAATTCAGCAATAACGTAGATTAGGTCTCTAGGGAAAGATCACAAATCGAACAATCCAAAGAGCTGAAAACAAGCAATTGCAAAATAAAAACAGATAACAGTCATCAAACTATCTGCGGCAAAACAACAAACAGAATCACCCATCCACACGCCGCCACTTAGATCTATTAGAAACTGTGTAATCGAGAAAATCAAATTGTACAGCAGAACTAATAACGAGAAGGCATTATTTCATGGTTCGAAGAAATAATCAGTACAGTCTCTGTAGAGCGGAGCGGAAGTACCTTTTGGATCCCAACTTCTCTACCAATCCCCAGCAAATCAGACAAAGAATAAAAAGGAAAAAAAAAAAAAAACTCTAATATTAATAGTAATTGACGGAGAACGGAAGGTATCAGAATGGCGAATTCGAATTCCTAACTGGCATTTAAAGCTCTCCTTGTCGGTGAGCTTCCTTTCCCATCTCTTCAGCTCTCTTCGCGTACTTTTTTTAATCGCAGCACAGTTGAAAATGAGAATTGAAGCGTAGGGAATAAGGAATTTTCAGCTGGGGAATTTTTTAAAAATTTGTAATATTTCGTTTCAGAAAATATAGGAAAAAGACGAAAGCAAAACTTGGAGGAAACTCGACGTAAAGGCCGCGGGATATGTCTTACCACCTACGAGGTCTGGGGAAACGGCCGCCGGGCAACAGAGAAACGCCGTCGGATGAACTAGCCGACTCGCATGGACGCTTAAGGGTCGCGACTTTTAAGGTGTTCCGGCGCAGGCGGGCGGCTTAACCGGGGCCCAGAAATTTGTAGGGAAGGTGAAAGGAATTTGCAGATTTCACGTTGACAGCGGAGGCTGATCATGGCGGGAATAATTAATCTGGAACCCGGAGGTCAGTGAAAACATTATAAAATTAATATGAACATAATTGTAAATTTGTTTTATTTGCTTAATTAAAAAATATCAATAATCATATGTGCTTTTTTTTATCTCTCTTGATTAAATTTAATTAGAATGATTCTTTAATTGTTAACTTTTTTAAGGATAAGTATAATATATTAATTAAATAATCGTATAAATAGTAATGATTATAAATTAATAATGATCAATTTTGAATAATACAAATCTTCTCCATTATTGAGAGGGCCAATTTTTTATGGATTTTATTTTTAAATTTTCCGCAAGATGCTTGCCTATTTGGTTAATTGCGGTGAAGTGTTGAAAGGTCTTTTTACACATGAAACCCTTGCAACTATACATTTTATGCTTCAGTTGGTGGGAGGTAGGAAAAGAAACTGGCAGCTGCAGCCTACTAAGTGAAGTAAATTTGCAATTAAGTAAAAGTTGAAAAAGCGAAATGTGTGATTTAAAATTGGATGGGACAATGACTATGAGAGGGGCCAGCTGGAGAAAGGGACGGAGGAAGAATAGATGGCCTCATTAAGAGTTTCGCGTCGGTGTTATGGGTGGGAGAAAGCCGTTATTAGCAGGCAGACGCCGCGCGTTCTTTTCATGCTTGTCACGTGAGGTAAAAGAAGTCACGTGAATTTTGTCCAGATTTTAGAGATTAATAAGGAGTCACTTTGACTGCAAATCCTCGTAAATTTTATATACTTTTAATGCATTATACGCTATGCGAAATGCTATTAAATTTTTTAATGCTAGAGTCACTTTGATCGGAGTGACTATAGTTGTAATACCCCAAGATCCGTGTAGCGAAAGGATTCATCTGATATTTTTCTATTTCCCTCTTTTGCTGTTCATATCAATCCATCCATACATATATCCAGAGATAATTACATTACAGAAAAGAAACTGCAGCGGATACTATAATTCACAAAATATACAACAGTCAAAGTACAGTCAAAAGAAATATTACACTAGCCATACAGGCTATAAAAGAAAAGCTACGGAACTCGGCAGAAAGATCGTCAAACTGGAGGCCCTGCACCTGAAATCATTAACCACATATAATGAGCTTACAAAGCCCAGCAGGTCACCAAAGCCTACAACTGAAATCAAAGCACGACACTGAAAACAATATGCAGGTTAATCAAATCAAGTCAAATCAATCAATCGAACATGATCAATGAGTCAATGCAATACAAAAATCAATAGTCAATAAAACCAAGCAATGCAGCGGTAGGCAAATCGATAAATCAATTCAATCAATCAAAGTCATCTATCAAATCGATGCTATCAAATCAATGCGGTCTAATCAATTGAAATCAATCGAGAAAGGCGATACGAAGCAATGAATCTATAAAACAGTCCATACGGTGTAAAACAGCAGCAACAGTGAATCCATCAAATCTATAGGCAGCAGTACAATAAATCTATAAGCAGTAGTACGATGTCTATACTATCAATGCAATATCTATATCCATCCATTTCTATATCAATGCTCAGTGGAATCAATACTCAGTAGTCAATCGATGAAATCAATGAAATCCGTACAATAGTAAATCAATTCGATAAATCCAATCAATATCAATAAACCGATCCGAAATCAATAAATCAATACAAATCAGGAAATCTAATGCGATGCAATAACATGTACATGCAATTTCATACACTGGTCTTACTCGACAAGCCCAAACACTAGTCATGATGCTGTTGTAGTTATCAATCGTTCAATATCAATAGTGCTGTTGTAGTGGTCAATCTATATCAATAGTGCTGTTGTAGTTCGTTCAATATCAATAGTGCTGTTGTAGTTCGTTCAATATCAATAGTGCTGTTGTAGTTCGTTCAATACACGTTGGTTTCTATAACCAACGTTCAACTAGGTTTCCACTTGTCTTTCAGCAATCAATCAATCAATGCAATAATCGATGCAATAAGCAATATTAAAGAAATCGAGAACGATCACATCAATAGTCAAAAGCAGATCAATTCAATCTATCAATTCCGGGAAAATCAGGAATCATACGAAAATCGGGCAGAGTAACGGTAGTCTATCGAAATTACACAAAAAGCCTGCAAAAAGACAAATTCTGAATTTCACCAAATTACAACAGAATAACCACGGCATCAATGCAAGACTATCAATCTAAAGAATCCAAATCAAATCAAGTCCTGATAATATTCTATTCAATTAAAATCGCGTAGAATCAATTCCGACCGGTAAAATCTTCGTAGAATACAGTCAAATCGTGTACAATAATCATATCTATAACATACTAAAAGTTGTGCGGTGAAAGTCTTGTCAAATCAAAACCATGTCGAAAAGTCGACTACGAAAACACAAAACAGATCATATCTCGGTCAAAACACAAAATCTTCGAAAACAGAAGTAAGGTTCGGAGTCCTTACCGCGAGATAAACAAACTATCCAACAGCAACGAACGACGAAAATCGCTCCGCGGGCCTCGAAATCGGACTTCTTCCTTTGCTTTCCTTCTCTTTCTCTCTCCTCAGATATTTTGGTTTTAAAAATGTTTTTCTCTCTCTTCAAAACGAGCTCATTTCCCTTAAGTAATGTTCATATCGGCCCGGCCGATCGTCTCGATCGTCCTGGACGATCAGACCAAATTCCCATCGTCCTGGGACGATTTTTCAGGACGATAATTACTATTCATAGGCGATAAAAACCCCTACTCACTGACTTGTGCCATCCACTGATCGTCCCGGGACGATACCTCGATCGGCCTGGACGATTTCATCCAGAAATCATTCCAGAAAGCACTCCAGAAATCAGCTATTCAATGCACTGATCGGCCTGGACGATCTCAACTTCGTCCTGGCCGATCCTGGGAGGAAAATCACTTTTCCAGAAGCTACAGCAAAGGAACGAGGTCTTACAATAGTCGACCAGCAACGGTGGTCGCAAGGATTGTAGTTGGAAGCGAAGGTGCTCAGCGAGATCGTAGTCGGCGAGTGACGGGCAGTTGGTGGGACCGTAGTTGGTAGGCAACGGTGTTCGATGGCCCGGTGGCGGTTTGATGCTCGATCATTGGTTCGACAATGGTCGGGTTGTAATCTGGCTGTAGTCTTCTGTTAAGTGGTTGTTCGTCGGTCGGACAGTTATCTAAAGGCGGTCGGCGACAGGGTAGTGGTCCAGCGGCGATCGATGGCCAAGTGGTGGTCTAACGGTAATCTGCGACTGGGTAGTGGTCCTGCAGCAGTTAGTGGCTGGGTGGTTGTTCGACGGTGGTCTGCAGTTAAGTAGTTGTCTGACAACAATCGATGGCTAGGTAGTGGTCTAGTGGAAAATCGGATGTTGGGCGGTAGTCCGACTACGATCAATAGAGTTTCGCTCGCGGTGGTGCATGGGTGGAGCTCTAGATCCTTTAAGCCTCATAGCCCTCTCTAATCTCTAGCTAAAGGTCCAAGCTCCAAGCTTCTCAGGTAGAGAGTATATGTATATTTATAGATTTTTTAGAGTGACATGCACTAGATATACGGCATATTTGGAATGCTCAATCACACTGCCCATATTGATTGATCCACCAATTATAGAGAGTTTGTCAAGCATTTATATGCCTAAATGATATCAGAATTAAGTGATCTTAGGCTCGTTGGATTCGTTTTGTCGAGCCGCTCGATTCAACTATAAGCATGTTATATTTGGATATCATGTGATCATCCAATTTATGTTTTAAACCTTCCAAGTAAGCTTTGGGCCATCGATTTGGACCCATTTGGGTTCATATTGAACCCGATTTTGATGTCGTTGGGTTCGTCTCTTCAAGACATTCAATTTGACCATAAGTTTGCTTAAATTGGAGTTAATATGATCCCAAATTTAATTTTAAAAATTTCCAACTTCAATATTCCTTGAGATTTTTACATGATCAAGACAATTTTTGGTGATGTATCACATATAATGTAATTTGTATGTATTTATATATCCAATATTTAAAACTGTACATTTATTTATTTAATATCCTAATCTTTAAATCCTTTAAGAAATACCCTCAATATTAATTTATTTAAAATGAAATACAGATTTTCATCAATATGTATTTTGATGCAATTTATATATTATGATTTTACATAAATAAATAGAAATATTGAGATCCTTTGTATCTAAATATATAAAAAATTGTAGTATGCATGTTAAAATTATTGAATCTATCATCAATGGATATCATGGATCAAAATTTGCATAGCCAAAGCCAATAATAAAAGATTTAAATTCTCTTTTGTAAGGAACTGTCAGCATTCTGAATAATTTCAACGCAATCATATAGAGGGTTAACAACTTGAACCCCCCCACCCCATGTTGCATTCAATTTAAGTAGCATCGGATGAATTAATAGAGCTACAGTAATGTGGTTGGTTGGGCCCCTTTGTGGGAGTGGGTATCACGTAGCAATCACCACACAATTATTTCTATTTCTTAGAACTTCTCTTAAACTCTAATAGAAATTATTATGTGCGGAGTCCAAACGAAAAGGAGGTGGCACACCGAGGGGGCAGTTCTGTTGTACGTATGATAATATCTTATATTTTGAAGGTGTATATTATAAAATGATATTTTAAATGTATTGATTAAGAAGCTATTAACATATATTATTCATATTTCCTATTTCAACTTACATAATGTGTAAATCAGCGCACGTATAAATAAAAGAGGATTACAAAGGATATGAAGAAGGAGAGGTTCATGGTTATCAGTCGAACCGGATGACCTAATAAATAATAATATTATTAAAAATTAATATGTTATGATATAAGTATATGAACATTTAATAATATTTATAAAATTTTAAATATATATATATATATATATAATATAAATTTATAAATATAAATATCAAGAATAGTATATTTATGTATTTATAATCAAATATATTTATAAGAATAATATTTAGTTTAATATATAAATTTATAATATTAAAAATTTAGAATTATGAATATAATATAAATATATGAGCATTAATTATATATATATATAATAAAAATAGGGATTTTTATGTACATACCACTTAAAACTAATAAAAATACATATTCAACACCTAAAATATCATATTTACTTATATACCACCTAATTCTCACTCTAAACATTTGAGATAGCACTCCGTGAGGTTCCATCAAAACCCCTCTCCCCGACATCTAGACCCGCTCGATTTTCCCGCATGAAAACTTCGGTGAAGCTTCGTCGCCTCTTCTTCACTCGAGCATGTATGACTCCCGGCTCTTCTTTGTCGACTCCTCTTCGCTCGAGCACGGTTCACTTTGCGTGCCCTAGGTAAAAATGCGGTGAAATTTCTATTAGCTAGTGGCTGCCTGCTCTATGCCGCATGGTCATGCTTGCTTTGTGATTCATTGAGTCCTGATGGGCACTCCCTCGAAGTAATTGTTACTTGCACGTATAGAGGTTGTCCTTGGAGAATACGTGCTTCATTGTGTCATGATGGGCACTCCTTCGAAGTCAGGAAAATTGAATCAACTCATTTATTCTCTGGGGTCAATAGAACAGGAAACAAACAAGTGATATCAATTAGCAGAACTTCAGAGCATTCCCTTCATTAGCAACATATCAATTAATAAAAATTGAGAGCATTGGCAAACCTGCTAATTGATATGTTGCTGTAACATATTTGGAAAACTGGCTACCATTAGCAGGTGAGCCAGTGCATTGGCCAAGGATCATATTTATTCTCATACCAGCTTTACTGTTAATATCAAAGAACAGGTAAACCACATCACAATTTATTGTCATTGCAAAGATTTACCGAGAGCAAACCAAACATTACTAAAATCAATTTCATAAATTAACCAATTTCATTGAGTAACCACTGCTTAATTTTCTAATTAAGGTATAAAGATTATTTTTAATTAAAGTTGAATTAGGATCAGATTAAAGTCCAACTAAGGGGCCTTAATTATCTAAGGTTAAGGACTGAATTATGGAGAGTTTAAGGTATGGTGGGCGATTTTCAAAGTTGAAATGAATTTATTATAATTTTTTGAAGTTCTCAGGGCCTAATTAACGGGTTAAATTAGGGTTTGTTAATTAAGGGATCTAAAAGCTCCTAAAAATCTTAGAAAATTCTGGGAGATTTAAGATGTCACTAAGTTTAAGTTTTTAAAGTTTCATGTCAATCAGGGATCTATCCTAGCTCCTATAATTTTTCTAAGTTCGCTAGACGGGTCATTAAATGTTGTCCTTAGGATGTCGCTACATTATAGGTTTAAATCAAGTGTTTTGATACTAACCCTTGAGGTAACATGCAGGAAATGCACAAAAACAGTAAACACACCAATCCTAAGATCTAGGAGGGCCTAGGCTAAGTGCTCGTGCGTCCTATGTATGTAAAATAAGACGAAAAGATGACTAAGCGCGCTTAACGTATGGTGTAATTAGTGAATGCTTCAAACCCAAGCATCCACTAATTCCACCTCCCCATGAATGTCAATAATAAGCATAAGTCTATGTTTAAAATTTCAAGAGTGAATCTCCCAATAATTAGAAAATTTAGGGTAAATATAATTTTGAAATGATTTAAAATGCATGTGCTTATTAGCGCACAAATATGTAAGTTTCAAAATAGTATAATTCAAAATAGGTCAATGTTCATACTCATGGGAGATCAACTGGTCACCCAAATTAGGCTAGAAAGAGGGTTGAGAATAATTTTGTAATTTCAAAATAATTATTATAAATAATATATATATAATAATTATTTAAATATAAATTAAATTGTCAAATACCTAAATAGTATAGAAATAAACAAAAATAATAATTTTTAGTTTCTGAAAGTAGTTTTAAAATCAAATTCATAATTTTCTGAAAAGAATGAGATATTATACGCAAAAATCTGATTTGAAATGAAATAATTATGAACTTTTTAAGTTTAATGTATTAAAAGGGATTTTAAAATAATTTAAAAAAATAAAAATAATCATTAAACTATCTGAAATTAAATACTTAAAGTTTTTGTAATTTAGAATAATTAAAAAAAATTGTAAATTTTGGAAAGTAATTGAGTTTTAAAATTAATTAATTATTAATTAAATGATTTATGTAATTAGCTATTTAACTAGATTAAAAAAATAATAACATGATTTTAAAATTCAATAATATGAAAGTAATTTTCTGATTTCTTTAAAAAAATAATAATAATAATAATAAAATAGTCAAATTACTATTTTAATAATATTTTTAAAAAAATTATAATATTTTTAATTGAAATTAATTTTAAATTAAAGAGGATTAAAATATGATCAATTTCATATATTATACATATTTTTCTGATTTATAAATAATTTTAAATTATTTTTAAATAAAACTAGATAAAAAAGGATTTTAAAAATAATTAAAATGATTTAATTAAAAACGACGGCGGCAGCGGGCTACGTGGCGGCCTTAGATTGGCTTTATGGAACCGTGGGCAATCATTGGTGATGGCGCAATCATTGCTCCGCCAATCGATGATTATAGCAATGATTGCCGCAATCACTGTTGCGGACGGATCCATTAATCCACGTCGGACTCTGCTCCCTACCATTGGATCTCCGCAGTTTTGAAATGATTGGCTAAGATCAGATGAAAGAACTGACCGCATGATCGAGTCCCGCGATTGATCTGAACCGCGGAGAGGCCAAATCACGCCCATTGATCGCAGAATCAACGGGCTTGATTTATCGTCGGCGAATGAAGAACGGAGGTTGAGCCCTAGGGGTGTTTTTTGCCTCGTTCTCATAAAATACTCGATCAAATTCAATAAAATTTTAAACCTATCTACTAGATACGAATAGCATCCATGGGGTATAAAAAACACGGCCTAAAATGCACTTTAAATGAAGTTATTTAACCCTAAGTATCCTAGACTAGGGTTAGAGATTTTACCTAATCCACATGGTGGATTCGAAAGATCTTGAGCTTGTTGCACTTGTAGACTGTCTACACTTCCTTCTCTAGTTGATCTCGAAGCTTGAAATGCCTTGGATCGTCGAGTAGAAAGCTTGGAAAGGAAAAGACCTCGGTTCGTCGGAGATCTCGCCGCCGGTGAGGTCTGGATGTCGGGTTTGAGTTGGGAAGATGGGATGGAGTTTGGAAAGCTTTCAAACTAAAGTTCTCGGGCTTAGAGGCTAGGGAAAGAATAATTGTAAGAGATACCCTAAACAAACCCTAAAATCCCTATTTAAAGCCTTGGACTCAAAGGGAATGGTCTATATTGCATCAAGGCTTAATTAGGAGGGAAATCAAGCTATGATGGTCGTAGTTTCAATCCAAGAGCCATTAAGGAGGAGTTTGAATGGATTCAAGGGCTTTAATTTAGCCTTAAAAAGGTCAAAATGACCTATTTAAGACTTGGGTTGACCAAGTCAAGGTTTGACTAGGTCAACCTAGTCAAATAGGCCAAAAGGGGTGAGGGTTTGAGACCAAGGGATGTTTGAAAATGAATTGAACTTGAATGGACCCAATAGGGCTTAATGGTTCAGCGTGGGTTGACCTGGTTAACCAGGTGAACCCAGGGCACATGTCTGGGCACAATGGGTTGGGTCTGACCCATTGAGTCTAGTGGAGGAGAGAATTGAACTTGAGAAGCTCTGGATTTGAATTGAAATCAAACATGTGTAATTTGGGCCAACTTGGGTTGACTTGGTCAACCAGGTTGACCCAGGGCATAGGTCTGAGCTTAAGAGACTCGGTCTGACCCATGGAACCAAAAAAAAAGTGGTCTTGGGACCTAGCTTGGTCAATTTGACCAGATCAACCCTTTGACCCAAGTCTAGATCAAAAATAGGGTTAACAAAAGTTACATCCAATTGATTCAGTCCTAATCAACATTTACAATTACAGCTCATAAATAAACTTTTCATAGTGATAGCTAAATCAAACTTAGGATTATAACCAATAATTTTTTTTATATGTAAAAGTTCAACTCTCAATGACAATATATGTGTTAGGCTAGTTTTGGCAAGTTCTTCAGCACAACGCGAATCCGAATCATACGGCAAATCATTTACTTCACACACCAACGAAAGAAGTTGCAATCGTCTTCTAATCGGTTCTGAGAGCATTTGTAGAATTTTCGTCCTTCACTATGTGACTTGTGTGACGTGTATACTGTATATTGCAAATTCAACAGAAATTCTACTTCATAGCTTGATTCAGTTACTTGGGTTTCTAATCGACATCGCTGAAGAGCTCTAACTCATTGTTGCTGTCAAAATAAAAAAAAAAAACTAAAAATATTCAACTAAAAGATGAAATCAAAGAAAAATAACAGAAAATTTCATGTTTTAGAAAAAAAAAATATTTAGAGTTTTTTAGTGCGGTTCTAAACAAATAAACCATGCTCATCTTATTGGTTTTACGTGCTCATACATATACAAATAATCATAAATTAGCTACAACCTCAGTTATAGCTAACGCAAATCCTTCCTTGAATTCTTAGATGACAAGGTAGCAAAGTTTGTTTCAAATTATTCCTACAGTCATTGTTCATCATACAACAATTCAAATAATTTAGACAAAATAACAATTCCAGTAAAAGAAAGAAACTTGTAAGAAATTTGGAAAAAGCTTAAATCTGTAAGAAATACTAAGACTTTGGAATAACTTAAATCTGTAAGAAATTTTGGAAAAACTTAATTTCCAAAATCCTATCAAATCCCAATGTTGATTTTTGTTAGAAGAACAAAATCTAACCTTGTTGACCTTAAAAGATGCGATGCCAAGGGAAGCAGAGGCGTGCGAGACCTTCGGATGCAATGGAGAAGACAATCCCTCTCTCGACCTGAGGAAAGCCAATGCTTACAAAAGCGATGGAGCGGCACCGAAATCTTTCCTCGCGCGACTGAAGGCAAGCCGAGGCAAAAGTAGGGCTTTTTAACGCTTTTTTACGAAGACCTAACAGTGTGGTAGAATATAAATAGAAGTGAGAATTAGGTGGTATATAAGTAAACATGATATTTTAGGTGTTGAATAGATATTTTTATTAATTTAAGTGTTATGTATGTAAAAATCTCAAATTATAAATGTAAATATCATTTAAGAATAATATATTTATATATTTATAATTAAATAGATTTAATAAATTATATAAATTTATATTATTAATTTTTATAACTTTGCTGACAATCTGGTAAGTGGTGGTTTGATAACGGTGCTCCAACAATGATGATCCATTGGTTATCTAATGACAATAGTTGGGTGTTGTTCCAATGATAGTGGCGGGTGATGGCCTGACAATGACAATCACGTGTTGCTTAAGGGTGATTTGATAATGGCCATCAGGTGGTGATCTGATGACGGTAGTCGAGCTTAAATATAAATGTTATTTGAGTGTCACTTCTTCACAGTAATCACTTAACCTCAAAGGGTTAGGGATGACACTCAGCTCGAATTTTGTGATTTTAAAACCTTTGAGTTCTCTTGAATCTTAAGACACGGTATAAACTCCTCTTCTTTTAGTGAGCGATGGCCCGAAATATAGCTAAAATTCAGAATACTTCATCTAATGACCCAATTTGATTATGTTAATTATAGACCATTCTTTTTCAATATTGAGGTGTCTTAATGATGTCAAAATTAGATGTTTATGGGCTCAATGAATTCATCTTTTTGAGATATTTGCTATAAGCATGCGTGATTTGGAGATCATTTGATCATCCAATTAAAGTCCATAAACTTTTTACTAAGCTTCAAGTGCTTCATGTTGGTCTCATTTGGAATCTGATTTGGCCACTTTTAGAGTTCATAGGTTAACCTATCTCCTTTAGACATTTAATTCAATTGTAAGTTTGTAGGAATTGAAATTTGAATAGTCTTCAATTTAATTTCATACCCATTCATTGGATATATATATATATATATATATATATATATATATATATATATATATAAAGCATATCCAGTGGAGGCCTGTGATTGAAGGAATACTTTAGCTGGCTGATGATCAATGGACTTCTTAATTGAAGCAAAAAAAGGTGATTAATTAATATGTGATTCTGATAAGTTTCAGCTTCACCAAACACTCACATGTGCATGTGCATGTGCATAAATGTGAACTCAACCGCTTTGCATCGCCTTTGAAAATGACGTTAGGGAGGGCCGTTGCTGAATGCTCAATCACTCATCAATGAGGGCCCACCAATTACTTAAATGATATATATTTTTTTTAATTTTTGTGGGGCCTAGAGCGAAATAAGTGTTCAATTAAGTTTTAACTATTCTTTATTTTAATGATATAATAAATATTATAACTATTTAATTATTAATCAACAGAACAGAAATTCTACCTCATAAAACATAATTTAGGATCAGCAAAGTTCTGATTTAGATAAGCTTATAGACTCCAACATAATGTCTCGATAAAATAAATCCAATGTCTTACCAACTTTGATCCAATCCAAGTCCAACTAAGTTAAACTCATCGTGTTAATAGAGGGACCAAATGATCTCTAAATCTTGCATGCCTATAATTAAGGGGCAAGAATCTCCTGAGATTCTATGTGTCAGGGAATATTTTGGTGCCTATAAGACATGTTAATATTTTGATACCTATAAGACATATTTTAGTAGCTAAAAGTCATATTCTATTGACAAATATCATGTTTTGATGCCTATAAATATTTTGGTGCTATAAGCACAAAAAAAGAGTTATAAGATGCCAAAATCTTTTGAGATTTTGTATGAGTCTAAAAATGTGATATGAATGACTTTGTGATATTAATTATTTTATAATATGAATTTCATTTTATTTATCTACTCAATAATGTTATGTAAATCTAAATAATTGCTACGCTTTCATTATTATACTTATCACAATGATTTATTAAATTGTAATGAATTATTTTTAAATATTTTGAAAAATATTTAATAAAAGAATTTAGAAATTTAGACCAATTTTTGTGGTTGTTGAGTTATATATTGTAATTCACTATAATTTTGCTTCTAGCTTTCAGGATATGGCAAAGGGTTTTGGATATGAATTTCTAAGGCATGATATTGTAATCCAATATTTAATCATTTGATGTATGGACTCATATGATTTGGATTATTATAATTATATTTTGATCACATAAAAGTTGATTACATTATTTTTATATTTTTAAGAGATTTAGCAGCTCTGGTTGTTATTATTTGTATATGAGAGAACTGATTTTGGGTTTAATAAAATCCAATCATTCCATTAGATTTTAGGGTGTTACATCCCCTAGGGTTTGCGAATCACATCTACTAGGGTTTTATTTTTACATGCATAAAAATACATGCACCATCTATATAATGCATAAAGATATCATTGTGCTTACTTAACCTTAAATGGCACAAGCATCCCAAAAATAGAATTTCCCCTTCAAAAATTACAAATCAGAAACAATAACACTTGTTGAATCATGTCGTGAGCTTCAAAACATCTCAAAATTTGTTATGGAAATTGGTAGTAGCAAGCTATCAACCAATCATCTCAGAAATGAAAAAATTATTCATTGTCAATCTATGTTGTCTATGTTAACGAATATGAATAAAGAATTAAAAATGTAATAGGTAGTCTTGTACATCTATCATTTTCTGTTAAAGATATGTACGAAGGTTCTTTACAAAACCTCTATATATACCATTGTATACCCATTGGACAAAACAATAATGCAAGACAATCTTTCTTTTCTCATTTTATCTGCTAGTTCTTTCATGTTTTCCTCCCGCTTCAAAGCATTTTGAGTTAACATTGTATCAGAGCCTCTATGCCAAGATTAGCATTTTTTTCTTTTCTTTCCCCTTCTTCCTCTCTGTCCTTTGATCTTTTGTTTTCATGGCTGGCTCCTTCGTTTCCACTTCCTCGATCGAATTAAACTCTCTCTTTGTTTCAATCACCATCCCTTCTCAACTCAAATTCTTTATGAATAATATCAAGAATATGGTTCCCAATTCCCTTGTTGCGAACAATTATCCACTATGGCGTTCTCAGATGGAAAAGGTTTTCAATGCCAGTGGCTTCAAAGGCTTCCTTGATGGATCATCTATATGTCCTCCGCCTCACGCCGCTTCAGCTGATTCATCAGCCCCTACTGCCTTGACTTCGCATGAAATATGGACTCTCACCGATCAACATCTCGCGTCAGCACTCTATTCGATGATTTCACCCTCAATCTTACCTTATGTCCTTGATCTAACACACTGACATGACATATGGATAACTCTTGCACATCGTCTCCAAGCTACGACACGGTCAAGAATCATCCAGCTAAAAAATGAACTGCATCACCTGTCCAAGGGTGATAAATCCATGATGCAATATCTCCTGGACATAAAATAGAAGGTTGATGTGATCCAAGCCACTGGACACATGTTTGATCCGGAAGACGCGATCCTCTACACACTGAACGGTCTTCCATCCTCGTATCAGTCGTTCAAAATGGCAATCTGAACGAACCTTCAACCATTAAATCTTGATGATCTTTACAGTTTGTTATGCAGCGAAGAACAAATCTTGAATCATGAAGCCACAAAAGATTTTCAATCTTTGCAACTAACGGACAACTCAATTTCTCTTGCGGCGCCTCGTGACCGCGGTCGAGGATGATAAAATCAATATCATGGAAACAAAGGTCGTCGTCCCTCTTCTTCTAATGGATGTGGAGACAAAAACCCTCACAGTAACACCGTATGTCAGATCTGCAACAAAATGGGACATTCTGCCCTTCGGTGTTAGTATCAAATAGATCCAACATATTTCGATAATCCAACTAATTCAGTGTTGTTCTCTGCACAAGATACCACTCATCAAGCTAATTGGTTTCTTGATAGTGGGGCCTCCTCTCACCTCACAGCCGATCCGTCTCAATTGAGCTCAACCAAATCATACACAAGTTCTTCTCAAGTAATTATTGGTAACAGTCACCATCTTCCGATACATAATACAGGTAAAAGACTTCTGCCAACTCCCACAGGTAATCTCTATCTAAAAAAACTTCATCACGCTCCCAATCTAACATTTAGGGGCTGTTTGGTTGCCTGAAAAAGAAATGCAGTGTAAAGTAAATGCAATGTAAAGTAAATATAGTGCATTCTGAATACTTTGCACATGTTTGCTTGTCTGCAAAATAAACACATGAGAATTGTTTCCCTTGTTTGGTTTGGTAGATCCAGAGTAAAGTAAAATCGATTTTTTTTATAATAATTTATTCTAGCATTATAACTTGTGTATTTATAAAAACAGTGTATTTATAATAATTAATATTATTTGATGTTATAAAATATAAATCAGTATATTCATTTATTGAACAATCTTATTATAATTTTTTTTTAGATTATAAGATATAAAATTATTTTGTGTATTAATTTAGCAGTGTGTTGCAATAGACGAAAATATACGTGTTAGAGAGAAGTTTTAATCTAAAATTCTTTGAAAATTTAAAATTTTTATGTTTCAAGTAATGTTTTTACGAAAAAATTTGCAAAGAATTAAAATTTTCAAACAGATTTCTTTCTTTAATTTAGCGAAAAAAATAATTAATTATAACCAAGAGACATGGAACCAAATCTTCACACTGAATCCTTTATGGTATTTGAAAAAGCTTCATTTCTAGAGAAACTTTCTTCCAATATTGTATCAAGAGATGCTTTAAAATCCAACAGACATTGAAAATAAAAAATAAGAAGTAGAACCACATTCACATGGAACAAAATCAAAGACAAAGGATGCATATAGACAATCATCATCATGATAATGAAAAAAAATTTTGATGATTGAAGAAAAAGAGGTTGAATGGGCAATTTATTACTACAGAACTTTTTTGTTTCAATCATACACAAGATACAAGGTGCATGGGACCTGCACTTGATAGTGATACCATATCACGTTCCATAGGCAAAAATTGACAAGCAGATAATATTTAGTAAGGATATATATACTTCTCTGTAAATAATTTTAGTTGTGATTGCTCTACTCCTTTAAAAAACTCATCCATCTCCCTGGTGGTTGGGATTGTTCCTATGAAATGAACTCCTATTGCTAATTGTCAAGTTGGAAGGTCTCGTTGAAAAACCAGGCGTTCCTATGTCCTCTGAATTCCTTATTAGACTGGTAGGTATGGTTTCCCTCGTTTTCCTATAGAAAAAGTAAAAATGAAAAACCTGAATGAATAGCTATACATCTGAATGATTGAATTTTCTTAAAACTTTTACCATAATTTGTAATAAACATTAAAGCAATTGCCAAACACTTATGTCTCAGATTCTGCAATGAAATCAATAAATTAAAAAGTAAAGAAGTAGATCCTAATCAGTCCCCCTAAAAAAATGTTGAATAAAAAAAAAAAAAACCAAAAACAAGCAGCCAAATTCCTACAAGATCATAATCCTTGAGCTCTACTACTGAAGATGATATCCACATGTCGATCATGGCCTTTTGCTTATACCCACATTGTTTTCAATGCAACTTGCCAAAGTTTGCATAATAAATCAAATGTATCAGGACAAAACAGAAGCAAAATGTCTGAAGCTACCTCAAATATAAAAAATGTCAAAAGGCTTTCACACAAATGCCAAGCACGTTTAATTAGAATGAGATTTCGATTCTCTTCGATTACAATGGGAATTGCATGGTGCATTGTGCATTCCATCCATATTTTCAATGTTCAAAGCAGATAAAATAAATAATAAGAAATTTCACTTACTTTCACGTTTGAATTAAAAAAACTCAAGTAATTTATATAATAAAAAAATCACATTTTGCATGCGAGTCAGCAACATCTTCCAATGGCTCAACCATCTTTGTAACTACAAAATTCAACTTCAAGAAAAAAAAGTATAATTAAATCATCCAATTTCAACATATACATGAAAAATAAAAATATAGTAGGATGTAGATTAAGTTATTGCAAATCAAATACAATGAAAAAAAAGGATAACTGATGGTAGGATGTAGATTAAGTTATTGCTGTTAATTGGAGTGCTTGGATATTCAATGCCAAAAAATATGTCACCACAGCAAGAAAAATCAAATCTTGTGTTAACTGAAAAGCAACTCCCCTTGGATTCAAAAATCAAGAAATAAAATTAAATGAATAACAAAATTCTAAGAAACATTGAGGGTAGATTCCATCAACATGTCAATTCAACAAAGATCAGAAACAAAGTGATACCATGCTTCTTTAATAAACCATTCAGAAATGGGAATATCTTCTGCAACTGGTCGAAATGGGTTAGACTTGTTGATTTTCTTCTCCATTGCAACCTGCACAAGATTTAGAAAAGCAGAGCAGGAAAAACAGAACACAGAATAAGGAGAAGACGAATGGAACAGTGAGCTCTAAAACTTCTCTTCTTAATCTGTTGTGCTTCATACAGTTTTATATAACCAATGCATAAAGAAGATGATGAAGACATCAATGGCCATGATGTAAACCGTTAGAGATCAACGGATGAATATCACAATTCTGACATTCACATTCTGGCACAGCAGACGGTAGTGGACAGCAAATAGTAGTGGATATAAGTTAGAGAACTTATTGGGTTGCTTGCTTATCAATTTTCTTATCAAGACCTTGCACAAAAGTGACTGGAATGAGAAACAAAATCATAAAAACAATGCTGGCAAAAGTATTGCTATCTTGCGGAACCAAAGCTGTCTGTATGGTATCCAAAGATTTGACCAATAAGCGTCATGTGGTTCAGGAGCTAGATCAGTAACCCAATACATAGGATTTGATGACTGATTTATGCCATTTCGCTAACATGAGCTCCGCAAATTCGTCATCACCACACAAAAGAAAAACATAACAAAGCAGGTCACGACAAACATCAAACAATTTCCCAAAATCGTTGAAATTGAATAAAAGTTCGGTCTTAGTTAAGCGAGCAGGTGAACAATTTGCAAAATATTTTTTACCAAATCATTTAGGTCAAAGGATTGACGGGATTTGGCCGAAGAAGCTCGCGAAAGGGATAAAGTTACCTTCAGAACTTGCGAGCCCCCGTCCTTACTTCCAATGAAAATGTTGCAACTTCTGATCGGTCAGGCAAAAGCAAACTTCGTCGAAGGAGCGAAGTCGAAGAAGAACGAAGGAGCCAAAGAAGCATCTCGTGCAATCTTACACCACCTGCGAAGCAATGAAGCCAAATAGCAACGACGATGATGCGAACTTGAGAGCTCCCGTCCTTACTTCCGATGACAGGCAAAGGGAACGTTGTCGCGTCGAAAGAGCGAAGTCGAAGAAGAACGAAGGAGCCGAAGGAGCCTCGCGTGCGATTTTACACCTCCTGCGAAGCAATGATGCTGAACAACAAAGATGATAATGCTTCGGATTTCTCATCTAGCGAATTTATAATCCGCTCAATGAGCGGGTTTCTAATTCGCGCAAAACAATACTCCTAATACACGACTAATGCTTCGGCGGGGTTCCTTTTGTTCGGCTCAAAATTGACCAAACAACTAAATTTAGTAAATACATGTAATTGTTTTACTCTACACTCTTAATTCAGGCAATCAAACAGCCCCTTAATCTTCTCTGCTCATTAGCTAACCACCGATAACGACTGTGTTGTTACATTTTCGTCTCATGGATATCAAATCATGGATTCGAAGACTCATCACCTTCTACTTCAATGGCCCTGCCATAACGATCTGTACATAGTCCCATCCACATCCCACTCTCCGCATCTTGCTTTGCTTTATGCTGAAATCATTATGGACATGTGGCACAACCGTCTTGGACATCCTGCACACTCCGTTTTACAACATTTAGCTCGATTTGATCCTATTATATGTACTTCAGTAAATAATACATGTTGTCTTGCCAAGAGCAGATGATTATCTTTTCTGCAATCTATATCCCATACTACTGCATTTTTTCAACTTGTGTATTTTGATGTCTGGGGACCCTCCTCGATTTCCTCTCTCCAAGGTTATAAATATTTTGTTTCATTCATTGATGACTACTCTAAATATTGCTGAATTTTTCTAATGTTTAAAAAATTGGAAGTTGCGACAATATTCGTTAATTTTCATAAATTTATTAAATGTCAATTCAATACTCAAATTCAAACCGTCCACACAAATGGTTGTAGATAGTATGTAAACAACTCCTTTAATACTTATTGCAAACATTGGGGTATCCAACATCAATTTTCATGTTTGTATACTCCAACGCAAAACAGTGTAGCAGAACGAAAAAATCGTCATATCCTTGAAACTGTTCGAAGCCTACTCATGATCATTCACTCAAATGCTCCTTCTAATTTTTGGGTAGAGGCGTTACACACGGTTATACACTTAATTAATCGTCTTCCAACACCTACTCTTCAAAATCACATGCCATTTCAATAACTATATAATCAACCTCCTACCTACCCACATTTTAAAACATTTGGATGTCTCTGTTACCCATGGCTTCGTCCCTATGTCAAGTCAAAATTATCTCCTCTCTCGTTACCCTATGTGTTCATAGGCTATCACAAAAAGGATATCATTGCATGGACATTATCACAAATCGCATCTATGTCTCTCGACACGTTGTCTTCAATGAAAAAATCTTTCCGTTCAAGCATCCTTCATCGGCCCTTACTCCCTCAACTTCCACACCAACCTACACTCAAATTCCACCTCTTCTACTTGTACCCTCATCGCTAACTCACACTTACGACCTAACAAATCCTCTACAAATTCATTATCACACTCTAATCATCCCACACCATCCATCTCTTCACCTTCAAACTCTTTTTTAAATCATTCTACACCATCTATGACCTCTCCCTCCATCAGGCCTGTTATTCCTGTGTATCCTATGAAAACTTGGTTTCAAACTGACAATCTAAAGACAAAAAGAATATTCGACCTCACTCACCAAATAGATCCCACCTCTTATACTCAAGCCGTCAAGCATGCTCATTGGCGTTCTGTCATGTCTCAAGAGTTTCAAGCCCTTCAATCACAAGGCACCTGGGAACTTGTCCCTTCTTCACCGACTCAACATACTCTTGGATGCACATGGACATTCAAAACCAAACATAACTCGGACGGAACTGTTGCTCGATACAAAGCACGACTACTTGCGCTAGGCTACAATTAAGAGTTCGGTTTAGACTACAAAGAAACTTTTAGTCTCGTAGACAAAATACCCCCTGTGCTCATTTTATTAGTAATTGCTTTACATCATAATTGGACTTTACGTCAACTCAACGTATTAAATGCATTCTTACATGGCTCGCTCTCAAACACGGTCTTATGAAGCAACCTACGGGGTTTATCGACGAAAACTTTCCAACACACGTTTGTAAGCTGAATAAGACCATATATGGTCTTAAACAAGCAGCACGAAAATGGTTTGAAACATTAACATAATTTCTTCATGAACTAGATTTTTTCACCAGTCACTCAGACCCGTCTCTTCTCATCTACTGGAAAAATGGTATTATCATGTATTTTTTTAATTTATGTTGACAACATTATTCTGAGGGGCAACAATTCGCAGTCCCTTAATGATCTCCTTAATCGCTTACATCAGTGATTCAACATGCGTAACTTAGGCACTTTTACCCATTTTCTTGGTATTTCAGCTGAGTACACTCCAACCGGAATAATTCTACAACAATCACGCTATGCGGAATAAATTTTGATTAGCGTGGGAATGCTAAAAAGCAAGCCAGTTTCAACTCCCACTACAACAAAAGCTCCATCACCAGCAGACTCTCCTACCTTCAACAATCCAAAGCTCAATCGTCAACTCGTGGGAGCTCTTCAATACCTTACTCTTACATGATCGGACATCACGTTTGCGGTCAACAAGGCTTGTCAGTACATGCATCAACCAACCATCTCAAACTTTGAGTCGCTAAAACAAATTCTACGCTCTCTTCACGGATCACTACGTTCAGGTTTACCTATTAACACCAGACCTCTTACGCTCAGCACATATACTGATACCGACTGGGCAGGCAATCCTCGTGATCATAAGTCGACCACTGGCTACTATAACTTCTTGGGCTCTACCTTCATCTCATGGTGTGCCAAGAAGCAATCCACAAAAGCTCGGTCGTCAACTGAAGCAAAATACAGGGCAATTACAACAACTACAACTGAAGTTATTTGGCTCCGTCAGCTACTTCAAGAGCTCGACCATCCTCAACAATAACCCACCACTTTATATTGCGACAACAACTCTATAATTGCATTGGCCAACAATCCAGTCTATCATGCTCGCACCAAATACATGAGATCGATTGTCACTTTATTCGGGACCACATCAAAAACAACTCGATACAAGTTCATCACATATCTTCAAAAGATCAACTAGCTGACCTATTCACCAAATCTTTATCCATATTTCTTTTTCAATATCTTGCTAACAAACTCATTGTCACAATTGTGCCATCAGTTTGTCGGGATATGTTAACGTATATGAATAAAGAATTAAAAATGTAATAGGTAGTCTTGTATAGCTGTCATTTTCTGTTAAAGATATGTACGGAGGTTCTTTACAAAACCTCTATATATACCATTGTATACTCACTGGACAAAACAATAATGCAAGACAATCTTTTTTTTTCTCATTTTATATGCTAGTTCTTTCTTGTCTTCCTCCTGCTTCAAAACATCTTGAGTTAACAGTCTAAGGTTGAAGACTAAAAGGACTACTGAAGTAGGATAGGAGCAACGAAGATCTGTAGTTTTCGTCATCTAACCAATGAACTTGGGGCTTAAGTCGTTGAGGATTCGAGGCTACAAGCCTGCAACACAATAAATAAAGATGGGAATAAAGGCACTGAGCGAAACAATCAAGCACGAAATAAGACACGCTTAAATGATCAAACTCTAATTTTATTAATTGAATGAATACGGGTTGGTTTCATGTCACTTTTGAGTTAGCTATTTTACATTAACCCAACCAAAAAAAAATGTTAAATAATTGAATCCAAACCGACTCGTATGATAAATGTGTCGACCAAAACTCAAAATTTTTTTTCTCGAGTTTTCAAAACGTCATATTTTGCCACCCTACTATATAGCAAGAGTCTAAAAATCATCGGTGGCAATCAAAGGCTCAGTCCTCTTACACAATCTCCAGTTCTCTCACATAAAAGGAGGGAACAAATGTCTGCCAAGTGTAAAGACGATTAGCAGTAACAAAGGCTTGGTCCTCTAATACAAGCTCTATTTCTCCCTTATATAAAAAAAAGGAACACCTATCCAACAAGTGTGTAAAGAACATTGACGACAATAAAGGCTTGATCCTTTTACGCAGGCTTCAGTTCTCTCCTGCAAAAAGAGGGAACAACTATTTGGTAAGAGTCCAAGGACCGTGTTGGTGGTGATCAAAGCCTAGCCCTCTGATGCAGGCAGTCAGGGAGCATGCCAATGGTGGTGGCCAAGCGAGGGAAGCCTAATGGAAGTGGTTGGACAATGTTCCAACATTAACAATCAGGTGGTGCGTTGATGGCTATGGTCAGGCTATGACGACATGCTGACGGGGGCGAACAATCTAATAGAGGTAGTCCTCGGATTGTACACTGTCAACGATTCAACGGTAGGCAGACAACATGCCTATGGCATTGATAAGCTGATTGGGGTGATCGGGCGGTGTGCCAACAACAGAAGTCTGGTGTCTGGTGTAACACAAAAAAAATTATTTTATTTTTCCTTAAGGTTTAATAAAATTCTGTCAGAAGTAAACTTGTGGTGAGAACTGGTTTGGGGATAAGGAGGCGCGGTGGTGGGGTAAGTCTTGGCCTGTGAATGGTGCTTCTACCTCTTGGTTTAGGGGCAGTAGAAGGTCGGATGATGGGATCTTTGGGATAGAGAGTAGGTGAGTGCATGATAGATCCACATTGGGAGCAATGCTCTGGCTTCTAATCATATTGCACATGCAACGGAAAAGATTTTCCGTCAACAGAGTAGAAGATTTCATCTGGAAGGGGAGATGAACTGGTAACTTGCACACATATTCGGGGGAATGTCAATCTGGTTTTGGCGGCAGTTAGGGTGTCAACAGCAAGGGGGATACCTACACAACTTGCAAGTTTAGAGATACCTTCCGGAGTCCAGAGTGAGAGGGGCAGGTTCAGGATTTTGATCCATAGCGGAATGGACGGGAATTCCTCTCTCTTTGGGATAAAGTCGGGAGTCCACTTTTGAAGTATAAAGGGTTTTCCGAAGAAAAACCAGGGACCTCCAGTCCATGCATGCTCGAAGTCCTCTAAAGCATAGAACTTTAGTAGGAAGAAGCCATCATCCATCGTGAGAAGAGAGAAGGCTCCTTTGGGGTTCCATGATTTTTTAATCGTCGATAGCAAGGTCTCGTAAAAAGGACGCTTACCAATCGAGTAGCCAACAAGGGAAAGAGACCATTCTGTAGCTCCAGCAACGAACTGCTCTGAAGTGAAGCTCGCACTGAGGTTGTGCACAGGAACAAAGGAAAGAGAGTGGGAAAAGGTCGTGGAGACCTGCGGGGTGGAGACTAGAAGATTTTTCCGGTCCAGAGGAGAAATAGACGGAGCGAGGGCTGAGGAGTTGGAAGGGAGTGGCGTGAAGTCGGCCATGGGGATGGCCCCCGGCGGGGTGGTGGGAAGTGCAAAACTAGGACGTCACAGTAAACCCTAGTAGAGCAGAAAATCGCACTTTTTCCCGTCAGGCATTCTCTCTCGTTGCTGCTCCCCTCTCTTATCAGAAGTAAACTTGTTGAATGCTTATTTATCATTACAAGTGGAACCACTTATTCAAATCCATTCGTACTGTCATTGCCGCTACATAGTTATTGGGCTTCCCATTTCCCCAACACCTAAGTACTTCAATATATGGCTGACATATCTATATTTGCTCAGTTCAAAGAGGAATTTTATTGGAATCAAATTTATTAATAAAAATAGTTAAAAATAAGAGGAAATAAAATGTAATTATAATCTGGAGGAAAAAGTCTGAGATTTCATAAATTTAGATTTTCGCTGAGATAATTTTTTTTATTAAAGTAATTTTTAGTATAATTTTTTTTTTAACTTAAATATTTTATACTATAAAACTATTTTAAAAATAGTAATAAAGATATTTTAAACGAAGCCATAATAAAATTATGTTTATATTAATAACCATTAACTTTAAAATATATCATTATGAATTTTCTCAAAAAAAAAAAAAAAATATATATATATATATATATATATATATATATATATATATATATATATATATATATATATATATATATATAACATTAAATTTTAAGAAATAATTTGATATGTCATTATTTTGTTGCTTCAACTTAGAATTTATGGTATCGAAAAACCTTTTAGTTTCATTATTTAATTGGTGCAACTAAAAATTAACATATCTTCTTTAAGTTTACAAACAGCTTTACAATTTTAATCAATTTATTTTAATTTTTTAATTTATATATTTGAGATGTTTAATTTGCACGTTAATTATGATTGATTATGTGTGAATTTCAATACCCATTAGTTGTCTTCTTATTTTCCAGATATCAAAATTTACAATTACAAACATATTTTATATCTTGAAATTTTGAAGTGGTAAAATTATATGGGAAATTTCAATCAATACTCTGGTTATGTTAATATGGACTTTATTTTTGGGTCGAGATATATCATTCATTATTTTGGTTGTGAAATATGCATATGTTGTGATCCAATTTATAAATTATATGTTGATTATCTGATATCACTCGATCTTTAGCATTCCTCATCGATCATCATTTGACATCTTATATTTGTTGGTCACTCACCTCTAATGTCTATTTTCTTGTCACCTACGATCTCCCTCCTATTAGGAGAGAGGTTGAGCAAAACATTGATCATCTCCTAATTTTAACATGGCAACATTACCATACTAAAATTGCCCAACACCATTAAATGATAGATGTCTCTCGCCACTTATCAATCCACAATAATTTTCTTTAAACTAGTGATCAAGCTGTCTGATTGATTGTGGTCTGACCTGTTGATCGTCATCCAACAATAAATAATTGACATTTGTAAGCCACTGATGTTTGATGACTGCTCTCTCAATCCTCAATTCTCTAATCAAGTTAGACACCCACCAATGTATAATAATAACTTAGACATACCAAGACTTCTACTGTGATATCTTCCATAGTAAATATTTAATATATTATATTAAAATTGTCTCTAAATATGAATCTATGATAAGATTATCATTTGTAATCCTTGTTTTACTCTAATTGAATTATTTAAATTAGTTAGGCTCATTGGTTTTTTTATCTTTTTCAAAACTTTGATTTAAAAAAGATTGCATATCTTAGTTGTTATTTTCAATTTATTTGTGTGTTCAAAGAAATTTTTGTTCAACACTTAACACCATCAATCCTTCTTTTATCATGGTGAAAATTTTAGAACACAGCAATTTTTATAAATATATTAAATATAAGCACATAAATATATCTACACCTCTGCCATTTTATGACTTTGATTAAGTGACCATAAGGTCATTAATATGAATGATCAAACAAAAATGCTTTCATAAATTAGTTGTTTTATGGCCAAATTTTCAGAACGAGCATTTCAGGAGTTTATTTTAGCAGAAAAAGCAGGTTTGCAAATTAATTTGAGAAGCAGCCGATACGCGCGAGGTAATGGCGCATTCAAGAAAGAATGCGCCGAATGATTCGGCGCATTCTTTGAAAGCGCGTAATAGGTAAGCGCATTCAGCCATTTTAGTTCCGTACGCTGTTTGCTTTGGCGTATTCCTGTTTGTAAATATATATATATATATATATATATATATATATATATATATATATATATATATATATATATATATATATATATATATATATATATATATATATATATATATATATATATATATATATATATATATATATATGCCTGCTTTAGCGTGTTCAGTGCCTTTGAATGCGAAATCTATCCTCAAATTCCGTGTGACCAGACGTTCCTAAATTTGGAGAGCTGATAGTTTGTAGAAATCGGAGTTTATATGTTTATAAATTTAATATCGTTAGTTTCCAACTCGATTTTGCCTCTTGATTCGTGGCCGTTCAAGATAATTTTTTGACAGAATTATCACTTATATATTTTAAGTATGCTTTATATAAATAGTTCTTAAACAACTGTTTTGCGAGCTAATGAACACACATAAGCAGTGGCTTAGCCAAAAAGATTTATTAGAGGGGGCTCAAATTAATACCTTTTAAAAAATTCTTTTTTATTCTTTTACCCTATTGAATAATAGTTCATAATGAAATATTAATTTGAACTTTCAAAATATTAAATTTGTTTTAAATATATTATATATTTTATAGTCTATTGAATTATTGCATTCTGCTTGGCGGGTGAGTAGATGGGGGAGCTGGATGTTCTCTCGAACGACCGGGGTTCGAATCCGCACAAATTTGGTTGGCTTTTATTCTTGTTGCATAAGCAGATTAGGTTTTATTTGACAAAAATTTTTTATGGAGAAATTAAATTTTAATAAAGGTAGCAATGAGCAGGAATAATTTTTCTATAGAATTTTGCTTAATAATTATTTGACAAAATTTTATACAGATTTCAATGAGTAGGAATAATTTTTTATTTTTTAATATATGTAAAATTAAAATACAATCATTAAAAAATAATTTTGTTTGTATAGAATTTAAAAGCTTTTTTTTTTAAATAATTTGATGTAAACCAATGTGTTTACAAAATTTATACGAGATAATAAATTTGGTTTAGATGATTAAAATTATTGGAAATATCATATTTTCCATGAAATATATAATTATAGTGAATTAGGGTAATATTTAACTGATCAAATGAGAAAGACAGTGTTAAAAAAATATATATTTAAATTTCTTTAAAATTAAAGTATAGTTAGAGTGAGATGTATAAAAAAAATTAGGATCTTAAATTTGGTAGTTGAGATAGACTGTGTTTAAAACAACCATACTTTAGTGAATTTAAAACTTAGAAGTTGTTTAATTGATTTAGATATGTTAAGGTTATAATTATTTTTTTAAATAATAATTAAAAATATTTATTAATGAGAACTGGAGTGTTGTGAATTAGTAGAAGAAAAAAAAATACAAGTTTGGAATAGAAATAGTACGAGAAGTATTTAACACTAGCTCATGTTAATACATATATTAATGATCGAAAGCAACAACGAAAAAATTAGTATTACATATGGTTAAGTACTATGCGCATACGTGATTGCAGCTGGGTTAAAGTTGGACAGCATAAGAATTTTTCTGTGAACTGCTTTTGGATGATTTGCCAATCATTGATATTTAAGAACTCTTTCTGTTTTTTACCATCTTTAATATTTAGCTCTCGATATTTTTCTGATAGAAATTCATCTTGATTTGTATCCCAACTTTTGTAAAGGATGCAATGTTGCACATCAGCTATCGGATTGTCAACATTGACCACGACTGAACCATCCTTTGCTCGTGCGATTTCACCAATTCTAGTTCTAAGAGTACTTATAGGTGCAAAATGACTATTATGATCCCTAAATCTTTGTCGTATAAATTTCCAACTCATATCAGTTATTGTATCTCCAACCACATACAATGGATAACGACATTTGATAACTTCATGATATACGTCCCATAAATTATCGTCCTCGTACCAAGACCATTCATGTAAACAACATCGAAAAATTTCATTCGCTCTTGTTTTCTCCTCCAAGAATTCATCCATGGGATATGACATAGAGTTTGTCAATCGAATTGTACCATCATAGATCAACTTTTTTCTTGGAATAATATGTAGGAAATCCCTTGATGGTGAGCGCTTGATAGAGGAGATCCTTGATGATGATGACATGATATGCTGAATATTTAGAAAATGCAATTTGAGTATTTATTAGAAATTTAATATGAAAAACTTTTTGTAAAAGAATGATTTGAAGAGCAAGAGTCTAATAAATACACTAAGTTATGATGTGACCCTCACCACTAATAAACCATGAGAATTAAAACCTTAATTTCAAGGAGTTGAGTTGGAGAATCATCATCCTAATTTTCTTTACACTATTTGATGAGAAGCACTGCTTTCTTAAGACCACACATGGCAAGTCATGGCCCATTTTCCTTTTTTTTTTTTTTTTTTCATTTCACATACGATCTATAATTATTTTAGATCTGATTTTATTTCTTAAACATCAATGTTAAGTTACGTAAAATATAATTAAATATTATAGAGAACTAAATATTTTGTACAATATGATTAGTTCAAATTTCATATACATTAAATTTTAATACTACATTTGATTTAATTTAATTCAAATAATAACCTTTAAATTACTTTATTTTTTTTTAAATTAAAACCAAACATCACCAAAATGAATAACAACGGCCCACCAAAAATTCTCCTAATTATGGATTTTTTTTTTCAAGATATATATATATATATATATATATATATATATATATATATATATATATATATATATATAAGTCCCAGAATAAAATATCCAATTACTCTGCTTCCTCCTAGCTTATTCCATGTGCCCTCCACCATGCTCAAATTCATTCCACATGTCTTTTTTTTTTTCTCATATATATTTTTTTCCTTTTAAATTTAAATGCACATTTTATAAATTTCTTATGTTTTAATTTTTTTTACAAACATTTTTTTACAAAAATAATATTATTAATTATAAATTCTTTCACAGTTTATTTAGTATGCACTTTTAAATATAATTGGACCTACAGATATTATTAAATACTATTAATTAATAAGAGTTAATTTGAATTTTGTATAATTATAATACTACAATAATATCATTTAACCTATTTTAATAAAATAACTGTTCATCACTGTTTTTTTATATTAAATATAATATAGTATTGTAGTATTAACAGATATATGATTTGTTAGCAATATTAATTATTTATCATGATATACAATAAATACGAGATTTATATTCATTCTACTATTAGTCCCTATGTCCATTGTAGCGAGGAAGCAACATTAATTATTTATCGAGGATTACATACAAATTGCACAATACTTATGAAGAGAAGATGGAAAGCATTTTATGGTCGAGCAAATATTTTGCTTAAAGGTCTCCATGAGTTGACCTTATTTCTCCATGATAATAAACAGCAAATAAATATTCTAACTATGATAAAAAATATAAAATCTAAATTCTACTTTTTTTTAACTTCAATCTATTATTTTCTATTACAAAATAATTTTAAAAAATTGGCTATGTCATCATATTTTAAAAGCAATTGCTCCAAAACATTAAACCGTCTCCATACTTTTAAATACTTTTGATTTTTTTTTTGCTTTCAATTAAACTTTCTATTGGGATATCTTATAATAGCTAATTTTGCATATCCTCATATCCTATTTTAATTTTGTTTAAAAAAAAAGCAACAACACTATCTTATTAATATTATTTTTTAATTTTGTATAAGCTCAGATCCTATTTTCTGATTTTTTTATAATATCAAAAATTATAGGTCTAAAAATAATATATTAAATAACAAAATATTATGTAAAAAATAACTTAGCTAAATAATCTTACAATAAAAATTTGAAAACTGCAAAAAAAAAACCTATGCTATGCACTGCCGTTCATTTGCTAAATAATTTGCAACAAATAAACAATGATAAATTACAATATCTACAACAGCAACATCTAACAATACTAATACAATTAACCAATGCTAAATAATCTTACAATAAATTTTTTACAGTTAACAAAAAAAACCTTTCAAACAAAATCATAACTTAAGAACATACCTTTAAAGAGGAGAGAAAACCGGCTGTTTGAGGGAGCAAATGCTGGGAGAAGAGTGGGAGAAAACTAAGATCGGCAGCCCCATTTTATAGGGATTTTGCTACCCACCGCATTTAAGGTAACTATCATCTGCCAACCACCCACTCAACGTCCACCATCAATTTCCGCAACTGAGCACATGATCTGCGTAAAATCCGGATCTTGCCCCCGCTATAGACGAAAACTCACTGAATTCAAGCTGGAAACAGCTGTTAGACATAATGTGTTAGACATAATGCGCTGAAAAAAAAACGCATTATAAAGAATGCGCTGTACGAATAAGCGCATTCTTTATAATGCGCTTAAACGTTGGGCGCATTCTAAAGAATGCGCCATTAAGTTTGGCGCAATCTTTGAATGCGCCAATCTGTACCGCGCATTCAAAGAATGCGCGGAACAGTAAAGCGTATTAGCTCTTTTTCAAATTTTTTTTTATACAAGCTGCTTCCAATGAAAGTGCCAACAAACACGCTCCTTCCTAAAATTTGGCCTTGTTTTATCATCATCAAATCATAGTTATTTTGTGATAAAAAATTTATCAAAAAAAAAAAAAAAAAAAAAGGAGCTGCTTGATTTGAAGCAAGAGGGGTTTTAATTATTCTAAATATAGGATTTAAAACTATTAATGATTGATCAAAAGAAAGAGCAAAAATACAGAATAACATTTATTTTAAATAAAAAATAATCAATTAGATTTATTTTACACTTATTCAACCAATCGGCCCCTCCATATCACTTAGGGGCTGTTTGGTATCGGATTTATTCCCGGATTTAAGTCGGATTTACGCTAAATCCAGCCAAACGGTTTTTGTGCGCTCGTTAAATCCCAGGATTCCGTAAATCCCGGATTTAGGGATTTACGGCTTAAATCCCGGATTTACTAAATCCCTTTGTTCGGCGGATTTAACGGGATTTAGCCGAAGAAGCGCGCGAAAGGGAGAAAGTTACCATCACAGCCAGCGATGTCCCGTTCTTGCTTCCGATCAAAATATCGAAATTTCCGATTCGACAGGAAGGGAAAGACGTCGAAGGAGCGAAGTTGAACAGCCACGACGGAAACGAAGAAGCGACGCATGCGATCTCTACACCTCCTGCGAAGCAACGAAGCCTAACAACAACGACTAAAAGAGAAGATGAAAGGCAAACTTAGACGCCTCTAAGTTATTATTGATTAATTTAGTTAATATATTTTAAAATATTAATAAATAAGTAAAATAATTAAATAATTAATTGTATAATTAGTTCATAATTTTATTATCTAATTTAACTTAATTATACAATTAGTAATTAAATATTAATAGAATTAGCTTAATTAATATAACTTAATATGTATATATTATTAAATATTTAATTAATAGTGTAAATAATAATTAATGAGTAATTTGTACTTAATATGTTATTAAATTTATAACACATTAATTTTTATTTTTAATTATAAATTTATTTTTTTAATTTATAATTATATTCTTCACATTTAAAACCCTAACTGCCATAAATCTTGAAATATGTTACCAAACAGTTTCTAAGGATTTAACAAGATTTAACATTTGACATACCAAACAGTTTTCAGGATTTAACACATTTCGAATTTACTAAATTCAGATTTACAGGATTTACTAAAATCCCACTAAATTTAAATCCCACGTGTTGCCAAACAGCCCCTTAATTTCTCAGTTTTTATTTATTTATTTATTTTTTTGGCAATTCCACCTATCCGGTCTGAACCGGGTAAAGCTGGACCTGCGGCCATTCGACCATATTTTGGTTCTCTCTGCATCTATATAAGTATATTTTGGTTCTCTCTTCAGCCGTCGCGTCGCTACTCGGGTCTAGGGTTTTGTTTTTCTCGCGTCGGCCTTCTCCGAGACGGAGCTATGAAGAAGTTCTCTTCTTACATCCGACGTAGATTAGCAAGAAGCGGCAGGCAAGTGATATGAGAACGCATATCAACCTTTTCTTCTTTTCTAAGTAGGTTTTCTTCCTACAAATTCTTCGCTGATGGATTCGTCACGGAAATATAAGCCGTGGATGAATGACTGAGCTGATTTCTGTGTTTCAGAAGGGATTCAAGTTACCTGGGAATATTTTTGATGTTATGATGGAACAGCTAACTGCGTAGGGCCGTGCATTATTACCGAGTTGCCTTCCTATGGGATGTACCTTGGATAGATGCTTCCTTAGATGACTTGCCGTTCAAAGTGAGCTACTTCTTCCTTTCCCATCTGGTGTTAATTCCACGTAATTTGTTATCTTATCTGGAGATTAATTGCTTAAGCTGTTTTTAACCATTTCGATGAGGCTACGAATATAGTGGTAAGCCATATATGAGCCGCTCATTCAAGAGCGGAGCTGAACTGAATCGTATTCTTTTGATTTGTAATAGTTTCAACATTGTAGTGGGTCTTTCAGAGTTTTTGTCTAGAGTTTTGTGTTGTCCAAATCATCTGCATTAACTTTATGTAATGCATCTCAGCATGATTAGCTTTCATGAATTCTCTGCTGTGTTGTGGCCTTTGAGCAATCAATGTAAATGATTACAGTTAGTGACCAGACAACTGCGGGGACGGTTCCACAATGCTAGATAATTCTGTAATCTACAGATTTCATCGAATGTTATACAATCTCTAACAAGCTTGCACTAGTTGTTTCTTTCTTTGAAATGATTACATTTGCATGCTCCTGCTTAATAAACATATAATACCAGAGATTGTAATTTCCAGTAATCTTTGGCGAAAAAATGCTTGATTGTCTGCTTTTTTTAGATTTGTTCTAACTCGTCATCTGAAATTTGATCCTGCACCTTGTGTCTGATGGGTCCTCTGATTTTTATGGTGAGACCTCTAGTTCTGGTGCATAAAGGAAATGCTATTTTTATAGCAACGGCCAGACAACCGTAGAGATGAATCCACAGACAATTTGTTTTTGTATAATTTGTCTACTGATTTCATCTCAAATTCTGAAAGATTTTTTACATAAGCACAATAATTGCATTGCCTAAGTGTGTTTGGAACTTGAGGTGAAAGTTTCTGGATTTCCTAGTTCGACTTAATTGCCTCTTTGGTACTACTTATCTTGTATAGCTGTGGTGGGATAATTCTTGTCTGTTTCTTAAAAAATATTGTGTTGATTGCACACCAATGCCAAATCCTACACACTTATGCCTTTAGAATGAAGTTACATGTTTTGTAATCCATGATTAATTTTGGGTTCCTTGAGATATCATGAATTCAAGATTAAAATTTGATCTTTCGAAGAAAAGCATTGAAGCTGTTTGCAGAATAATAGCAATTTTGTGCATTGATTTGTGTGGGGGTCTTTGTTAGTTTTTAAGTGAATTTTACTATCTTATTATGCTGCTTCGTTTTGGTTATTTAATTTACACTACTGTAAGGAATTTGTTTCATTTTATCAATGTTGTTTGACAAATGTTTTCTTATAAGAATCGTGTTTGTTTTATTGTGGTTTTCTGGATTTGTTCCAACTTGTTATGAGAATTTTGATCCTCGCACCTTTTGTCTGATGGGTCCGCAGATTTTTATGGCGAGACCTCTAGTTACGGTGCATAAAGAAAAAGTTGTTTTTACAGCAGCGGCCAGACAACCGTAGAGATGAATCCACAGACGTATGGTTATTTTTGTACTGTATGTCTACTGATTTCATCTCAAATTTTGACTGACGGATTTTGCAAGACAGAATAGTCTTGTCTTGCTTAAAAGTGTATTTTGAACTTGAGATGAACACAACTCCCTTTGGCCTATTGGTTGAGAGCAGGGGTGTAAACTAGTTGAGTCGAGTCGAGTATTTGCCTTATCAAGCCTGGCTCGTTTAGTCCTTAATGAGCTCGAGATCGAGCTCGATTAGTGGGCTCGAGCTCGACTTGTTTAGAAAATATCAAGCTCGAGCTCGACTCGAAAGCTCGAGCTCGTTTGAAAAGCTTGAGTTCGAGATTGAGCTCGTTTGAGAAGCACCAACGCATGTGATGTGTATTATTATATATATAATTAATATTATAAATATAATATATATAATTATATATATAATTATATCGAGTAGCTTGATAAGCTTTCGAGTCGAGTCAGGCTGAGCTTGAACTCGAGCTCGTTAATCATTCGAGCTCGATTGTAGGCTCGAGCTCGAGCTCGAAGCTCGATAAGCTCGGCTCGCGAGCTCGTTAAAGAGTCGAGTTCGAGCCGGCTCACGAGCCGGCTTGGTTCACTTACATCCCTAGTTGAGAGCTTAGACTTCCAACTAAGAGGTCCAAGGTTCGAGTCCATGTGTATGCGTTGTGTGTGTGAGTTTGCCTTAAATGGCCTAAATGTCCCCAAAAAAAAAACTTGAGATGAATGTATTGTTTGATTTCGATGTTCTTCTTAATCCCCCACTTTTTGTATTCCTTATTTGGTATAGCTCTGTCGGTTAGATATGAAACTCGACTCCTATAAGTAAGTACTCATGCCCGAAGAATGTTACCTTTTTATTCTTCAGCTGCAAGGTGGAGGCCTCCACTGCTGTCTGTTCTTGCTGAACACCTGAGATGAGATCTTCACTGTTGCCATTGAATGAGCCACCTCAACGGCCACAGCTGCAAGGTGCCTTCGCTTTCTGTAGTAGAGAGAGCCCCTGTGACCTTGCTGGATCTCTTACCATTTGGCCAAGAGTTTTTGCCATTTTAAATGAATACCTATCTCTATATTAATAAAATAACGTTTTTGTATTTCATTTTATTTTTTATATTTGACCAGTGCCGTTAGACGTGCCGCTACATGAGCCATTTCTAACTTGAAAATGCACATGCTCAGTAAGTGCATGTTATTGTTATCTCGAAAAATATAGAGCTTGTTTGTAATTAGACAACATATACTATGTTCTTTTCAGCTCAATTTTTACCATCAAACGAAGGTTCATTATGTAACGATATATTGTAATGTTTTGTTTTTTATAATGAAGCGTTTGATTAATTGATACAAGTTATGATTTTTTTCAGAAAAAAAGTCTATTATGATTGATACGTAATCAATAATCATCTTGATTGGTTATGAATTTTAATGTATATTTAAATTAAAATTATTAGAATTAAATTCAGGATGATCTAAATTTTGTTTCTAATGAATTTATAATTAAGATTTAAATCTTGATGAGATGAATTCATTAATATCAAAAATTGACCAATTAAAAAAGTTAAATAAGTTCAAATCAAGGGCTTGAAATTGAAATGTAATTAGAAATTTCATAATATTAAGTAAATGTTTAAATAATCTTCAAAATTATGATGTTTATAATCGAATGATTGGCTTGATGAGACTAATTTAATGGGTATAAGATAGCTTAATTGTGCCATTAGTAAAGATTTAATTGAATGAATATTTTAAAATATCAACATGGGTCATCTTTATTTAAAAATTTATAAATAAAATTTTTACTCTTTTCATGAAGGGAGGAAATGGGAGTTGGAGCTTGAACTTTAGTTTGAGATTCAAAAGAGTTCCAAGGTTCTTAAGGATCTTGGAGAGAGCACCATCTAAGCATCATCAATCCTCCATAAATAGACCGCTACAATCTTTCGACCTCCATTGTCGTTTGACTACAATTTATTGCACAATTATAATTTTTTTGACCTTTGTCACTTTTCGAATATAGTCTTCCAACCCCCTTTGCTCGTTGACTATCATCATCAAATCACTGTTATTCGACTACGACCCTCATAACACTATCACTCAACTATTATGGTCCTTGAATCATTGTCACCCACTTATGATCTTTCAATCACCATCACTCGACTATGGTCCTTTGACCGCCCTCAATCGATTACAATCCTCCGGTATCCATCACCTGTCAACTACAATCCTTTAACCTCCATTATCCACCACCTATAAACCTTGACCCACAATCACTAGATTATGGTCTTCTAACTACAATTGTCTGACTAAAATCATTCAACCTTAATTGCCCACAAATTATGACCCTTGGACAACCCTCGCCCGAATACGATCATCCGATCACCGTCACCCAAATAAAATTCTCCAACCTCTGTAATCCAACTATAACCCTATAAACTTCGTGGTTGAATTGTGATCCTCCGACCATGGTCAAATGACTACTATCTTTCTGCCATTATAGCCCTACTACGATCCACCAACCTATAATATTTTGATTATTATCACATGGCTGCTCCAACATCTATTGATTTCATCACTTATTATTACTAATTAGACCAACATACTTCATCCCTTACAAGATCAATAAACACCATCGACATCAACTCAATTTCCCAACTTCAATACTAGGATGCATGCTAAGTTTCTTGTAATGTGTTATTTATATTTATCAATGTCTTCTATAAGGGATGAAAAGTACTGGCATATTGATTTTATCTTGGTCAGCCCCTCTGATTTTTTCTTTTCTTGAATTTTTAAGTAAAAACTCTGATGTCGCTTATAATTGTTTACATTAATCTCTTATGCCTGTTCGCGCTAGGCCTTCCCTCAGCATTAAACTCTCTCTACCATCACAAATGTTCACACAATAATACATACATATATATATTTCATAATATCTTAAACTTGATTAGTGAAAGGTTAATCAAAATGACTAATTAATTTTTCAGTTTAAGAATTTAAACCGTTGAAAAAGCATGCTTTCTGGTTTCCTGATACGCAAATCATCAATTTAAGAAGGCACATTTTAAATTTTACAATTAATTTTCGGACAATTATTAGACTAAGCAATTAAGCCCGTTAGTAATTAAAATAGAAAAGCAAAATCTGGCAACCAAAAACTTTGCAAAATGGGCTCTAAGCTTACATGAATAAGCGTACAACAGTTTTATCTTTTCAAAATTCAATATAGTTGTGATAGTTTGTTCAAAACTCTAAAAATAGAAAAGGTAGAGGAATAAAAAGATACCAGCAATAACTTTCATTCTCGTATAAAGTCATCTTCTCTCAAAGCTCTTCTTCTATATCATCTTCAGCTAAAAGGTGCGCAAGAGAAACCTTGCTCTTCTTCGCATCTGGAACGGGAAGGCTATCCTGAGTGATATCGTCGTCATCGCCTTTCCTCTTCTCCCTTTTTTCATCCGTATCTAAATCAGTATCAACCTGATCACATGAACTAAGAGCATGAACATCTTTGACATCTTCTGCATTCGATGGCTTTAATGGAAACTCATCAGTCCCGCTGCTTGTCGTTTGATCTTTGTTCTTCAAAGACTGCTCCAATTCATTGATTAACGACCGCATTTCCTCGGATTTTATAAGATCGAGAGGAGTCTCACCAGTTTTATTTTTTGAGCTGAGATTAGCGCCTTTCCTGATTAGATACTTGACCAATTCAATATGTGAACCTTGGATTGCAAAATGGAGAGGAGTCATGCCTTTTCTATTGATAGATTTAATAGATACTCCAGAAGAAAGCAGGATTCGCACTACTTCAATATGACCCTTCTGAGAAGCAAAATGGATGGCACCAGTATCATCCATGGCGGAGGCTCCAACATCAGCTTTATTCTTGCACAGATAACTTACTATCTCAGCATGCCCAGACCAAGCAGCGAGATGAAGCCTCCAATGTCATTCAGACGGTTCAAATCAAGGAAACATGAATAGAATTGTTTTTTTTTTTAATGACATCAATTTGTTATAATACAAAAGACACCACATTTTCTCCTTGATCAGGATAATATCTTCGGAACAAAGAGGATATAAATATTTGCAAAAGAAGGTATCGAAGGTCTGAATTAACATGGACTTCAAAAGCCTTTTTTTTTTAAAGAAAGTTTCTATCTAAAAGTTTATCCGAAGTAAATGATGTAGCATATATCGTCCTAGATCTTTGTCACTTCAATAAACTCCTCCTTTTACATGCTTTCTTCTAAGTATTCTGTCATTAGCGCTGGTAAAATTCTTCATTTTGATCTAATTTTGCATGTCTAAATTTTTATTTGTGGTGTTAAAAGTTCAATTGATGGCTGATTTTTCCGTGGTCAAAATTTCACAATAATTATTTTGGTTTTATTTGATAGCTACATGGGTTCAAATTTCTCAATTCTAATTTATATCTAATAAAAGCAAGTATTTTATCTCTTTAGTGATCAATGAGCAGTGGATCATTATTTTTTTGTGTGATCCTACATTCATTTAATCATCTTCTTGACTAAATTAAGAAAACTAAACCTAAATTAACTTGATCAAATTAGTATCAAACATTGGATTATGCCAATATATCACATAAAGTAGATCAAATGATACAGGCTATTTGACAGATCATCAAATGGATGAAATTTTAACTACTTTTCAAAATCAATTAGTTTAGGGGTGATTGGACGTAAAGCCAAAGGATTGCACGAGTTACTTTTTTTTTTTTTTTGGGGGGGGGGGGGGGGGGGTAATTGGTGTGAGGTAAAGGTGGTTTGACCAAGTGTTTTCCTATTTCAGTTGGATTACATCAAAGATCAGCCTTAAGCCTTATCTTTTTGCTTTAGTCATGGATGTTCTCACTAGACATTTGCAAGAGCTTGTATCCTAGTGTATGCCTTTTGTTGATGATATTCTTCTTGTTGATAAAGACTAGAGAGGGAGTTGAAGGTAAACTTGAATTATGGAGGTCAACCTTAGAGTCTAAATATTTTCGTTCGTGTATATCTAAAACCGAATACATTGAGTGTAATTTTAATAGTAATAGATCAAATGGGAGAATTGTGATATAGTCGATCAGATTATTAATAAGAATATAGATTTTAGATATCTCGGGTCAATTGTCCAGAGTGATGATGAAATAAATGACGATACTATTAGTAGAATTCAAGTTGGATGGTTAAAGTGAAAGAATGCATCGGGCATGTTGTGTAATAGAAAAGAACCATTCAAATTTAAGGGAAAACTATATAAGATTGTAATGAGAACTGCAAAGCTTTATGGCGCAGAATGTTGGCCATTAAAAGAGAAGCATAAGTATTGCAGAGATAAGGATGCTCAGGTGGATGAGTGCTTTACTCTTAGGGGGTGTTTGGTATCGGATTTATTTCCCGTTTGAAGTAGGATTTATGGTAAATCCAGCCAAACGCAAAAAATAGCGCTGTAATCTAGGATTTGCCGGATTTACGTCGTAAATCCTTGTAAATCCAAATCCCGCTACTACTCGGATTTAAGGGATTTGGCCGAAGAAGCGCGCGAAAGGGAGAAAGTTACCTTCACAGCGAGCGAGAGGGAGCTTGATGTAACCAAAAAATATAAGGGACCCTATATTTTTCGATCACACAAAGAAAAACTCTAAACTGACTTCCTATATAAAAGAAGACACAAAATACCTAAAAAAGAAGAGATAACTTAAATAAGACTAAGCAGCGGAAATTAAAACTACAAACGTTGATTTTAATAACTTAAACTCTTACAAACGACTCCAAATAAAATTAAAAAACACCCTAAAGTTGCTTCACTTAGAGAAGAGGGATACATGTGGAGTGGCACTTGCGGAGAGACGAAAGAGGTTAGAAGCCCGGGAAGAAAGGTTGGAAAGAGCCCGCAGGATTTCCGGAGGGGATGAGAAAGAAGGGTGGAAAGAGCCCGCAGGATTTCCGAAGCAAACCCATAGGTTATAGCTTATCCAAAAATAACATTTCATAACATTCACTTAAAACATTACATAACCCCTCATATATATAGGTATGAAAGGGGAATACAAAGAGACACTAACAATTAATTCTCATAGGAATTCTAAAAGACTTAGCATTAATCCTAAATGCTTTGCACGGAAAAACAGCCCAAGCCAAGGAACCGAAGCAGCCACCGCGGGAGACAAGGAGGCCGCACGGAATCGAGGAGCCACAACCACGGGAAAGAGCCCAGGAGCGGAAAACCAGCAGCCGGCCGGAGATCCAAGAGGCAAGGCATGGAAAATGGCAGCCCAAGGGAGGAAGCCAAGGAGCCACCGCATGGGAAAAGACATTTCTTGGAATTCCAAAGGCCGGAGACAACAATAATAAAAAGCATAAAAAATACATTTAATAAAAAGATAACTATTGAGCTAAAATCATAGCTAATAATGAGCTAACCCTTAGTTCAATAAGTGAACTAAAGATCAGCTCATAAATGAGTTAAAATTTCAGCTCAATTTTGATTGAGCTAGTAGACTCAATGGAAGCCAAAAATCTAATTATTTTTGACATGAGTTGACCCCCCCCTTTGTCTACATCAGAGCTCCCGTCGTTTCTTCATATCAAAATGTTGTAACGTCCGATCCGACAGGAAGGGAACGTCGTCGAAGGAGCGAAGTCGAACATCAATGAAGTAGCGAAGTCAAACAGCAACGAAGGAGCCGAAGAAGCGACTCGTGCAATCTCAAAACCTCCTGCGGAGCAACGAAGGAGCCGAAGAAGTGACTCGTGCAATCTCAACACCTCCTCCGAAGCAACGAAGCCGAACAACATGGACGAATAAGAGAAGATTAAAAGCAAACCCTAGACGCTTTCATTATTGGTTAACTTAATTAATATAATTTAAAATACTAATAACTAAGTAAATTAATTAAATAATTAATAGTAGAATTAGTGTATAAATCAATTATCTAATTTAACTTAATAAAATAGTTAGTAATATAATTAGTAATTATAAATTAGTATAATTATCTTATATATTATTAAACATATCATTAATAATATACATAATAGTTAAATAATTAATGAGCAATAGAATTCTTAAGTGATTAATGAGATAATTAATAATAAAATTTATAATTAAACCAAATAAAATATTAATTAATATATTAATTAAATAATTAGTAGGAATATTATTTAAATAATTAATTATTTCAAAATAATTAGTTAATTCAATTTTAAATCTCCAACCGTTTTAAATCCTGTTATCTCTTGCCAAACATCTTTCTGGATTTAACGGGATTTAAAAATTGTCGTACCAAACACAATTCAGGATTTAAGAGCCCAGGATTTACTAAATCCGGATTTACAGGATTTAGTAAATCCTACTAAAATTGAATCCAGTCCTATACCAAACACCCCCTTAGAGACAGGATATGAAATAAGCATATACATGAAAAGGTTGGAGTTGCTCCAGTGGAAGATATGATTAGAAAGAGTCGCTTAGATTGTTTGGTCACATAAAACGGCGGCCTGCCGATGACCCTGTTAGGAAAGTAGATGTATTAGATTTAACTTATCTTAAGAGAGGTAGATGTAGACCTAAAAAAACGTGGTTAAAAAATATTAGAAATGACCTTTCTTTATTAGTTTTAGATGATAATTTGACTCTTAACAGGACACAATAGAGAAAAAAGAATTCATATAGCCGACCAACCATAGTGGGATAAAGGCTTGTTGGTGTTGTCGTCGTCTAAAACAATTAATGTATATTATGACAGCGCATCATTCATCAAAGCAATTAAGTTCAATCCATTGTATCTACTACATCTATAAGGGTAATAATATTAAAGTTAATTAGAACATCATAAGGAAATCATATACATATGGATTTAGGTCTAATATTTCTAAAAAACATGTTTAAAGTTTCATCACAATGGTCATTATGCTAATAATTGTAGGGTAATTAAATTGAATGATATCATGCCTAAACATGTAGAAAAAGGTATCATTTGTAGCATAGCAGCTATTAAATTGAATGATTTCGTGCCTAAATATGATTTTGTTTGATGTTACACATATGGATTAATTTTTAAGATACTTATCCTAATGAGCTTCCTAATAAACTAAACTATGGCAACTTAATACAAAATGCATTGAATTTGTTTTGTAATTATCATTGTCTAATTTACCCTATTATGATAGGGTGGATTTATCTAAACATATTGGGTTTAAGAGAAAAGTTGATGATTTGCTTAAAATTTAGTGTTGTCCCAACTTTCAGATGAAAAAAGATGGAATGCTGCATAAGCGCATCAAATATAGATTTCTTGATTCTTGTTTGAATAATACGTTAGATATAATGAATATTGCTATGTTGTTTTCTAAGATTAATTTGAGAAGTAGCTATCATCAAATGAGAATGATGGAAGATGATGAATGAAAAACTAATTTCAACATAAAACAAAGCAAATAACTTAAAATAGACATGTTAAGTAGAGAAATCAATAACATGACTAGACAACCAACTCAAACATAGCTTACATAACACAACTACGACTACTTATTCTTTAACTCTTTTTGACATGTGCAAATGTATTATATTAGTTACAAAGGGTTCTTCACAAAACACCAAAACACTGTCTTAAATATTAAACTAAAGATCCATAGTCTTCTAAGGCCATTAATCTCACGAAAAAACTATCCACCACCATAAGCATATTCCTATCATTGTAATTGTCTTACAAGTATTCTCTATTTATGAAGAAATTTTTACAATAACGGAAATAATAAAAGGAATGTAATCAAAATGCAATCAAAATAAATCAATCATGAATGTTTCATAAAAGAAAATTCTTTTTATAAAAAAATACTTTAGTAATGCAACATTTGATTACATATTCATTGCACTTATAGTGATAGATGCTAACATGTCCAAATAAATACAAATAAGGCAAGTGACGACATATTAGGTACTTGTCCCTTACATCACTCCTTCACCCTAATGCCATCAAATCAACTCAATCTCATAGCTTCAGTAATGGTTCGTCTATTTCACATCATGCATTCTTCAAGTTTACCACTACATTATTAATAACAATCTCCTTGAAGAATGATAATTTCCCATTTCCTATAATACAATTAAGAGATTTTTATATACATAACACTTTAAACTATTAAAAATACATATTCAACACCCGAAGTTCTGTATTTACTAATATTCCACCTAAAATAATTATTTTCTTCTTTTCTACCACTCTGTTTAAGATCCATCATAAATCTCTATCCTCCCATCGTCTTCCGTTCGTTCGCGTGAGGAACCCCATTGCCGGCAAAAAGGGGAGAGCAGACGGTTGGCCTCCGTGAGATGTTGCATGTGGTGAGCACTCTCCCAGACATTCTTCATTTCTGGCCACATGCATCAACTTGCTCGGCAACATGACCATTGTCGTTTAGAGCTTGGGCATCAAGAAGATCAGACAAGGCAGATGGTCCAGAACTAAGTCTGAACTAGAGATAGCAAGTCTAATTGTCGTGAGGCTTGGGAGACTTATGAAGCTTGAAAAGAAGGGTCACATATGTGAGAAATAAATTTTGAATATGGTGCAGGTGAATTTGAGATAAATCCCATAGTTGAAGCCATTGGTGAGGAGTCTCTCCCAGATAAAAGAGAAAAAAAAATAGGGTAGGGCATTCTACCGCTGCCCTTTGGGATTTTTGAAGTTGAATTGTCTGGGCAAGTAGATAGTTCACACCATCCCCACTTTCTCCCATAATTGAAGGTGAATTTTGGAAGAACGACGGCGAGGAGGAGGAGAAAATGAGTTGGTCGCGGAGGTGGAAGCTTCGTGAATCGGAGTTTGTTCTTCTTCCCCTATTTCCTGACTCTGGTTTCATTTGACGTTCCAACAATCGTAAACTTTGGAAGAATCGGAGAAGGGGCAATGGAGATTTTTGCTATCTTACCTTGCATATGAGATATTATTGTAGCCGAGAGAGCAGAGAAGAAGCAAAGGCTCCGCTCAGAAACCTTGCAGAAGAAAAACGAGATTTTTGACGGGGGTTTTAACGGGGTGTTAGAATAGATGAAAAGTTAGATTTTAGGTAATACAGAACTTTGGGTGTTGAATATGTATTTTCAATAGTTTTAGGTGTTATGCATGTAAAAATCGCTACAATTAAATAACTCTAGTTGCACAGTCCTTCCTACTTTTATATGGAATCGGCCTTAAGATCTTAAATTTTTTCTGAAATTGCATTTGCTCATTGATCCTTATAAAGGCATTCAAGCAATTGCAGGAACTTAAAGTCAAAGAAAAACCAGAAAAAGAAAGCAATGATTCAATTTTCGCTCATCTTATGTATGAAATTGAAATCAACAAATATGTGGGATTTTGAAGATGTTTGTAGAGTTGAAAAAATAATATTGATTCTAACCAAACGAAAAAGATCTAGTAAATTAATCATTTTTCAGAACACGGTTTCTAATTTCAAACGACCAATTGGCACCTAAGATAAACAAATCGTAACCATGCATAATTCGAGTCCATGGCATGGTTGGTGCCAGTAAAACCCTATAAAAAAGAAATCAGATGAATATAACAAAACCCCAAATAAAAGCCCTATGGAAGATGCCTAAGAAATCAAATGAATATAACAAAACCCCAAATAAAAGACCTATGGAAGAAGCCTGTCTCTACAAAGTACTCATTTAAAGCTCAGAAAAGGGTTAACAGAGCAGAGGATAGACAAGGATACGGAGTTCGAGAATGCTTGTCCCTGGAATTAACAGCGTGGGGATCGGAGCTGCAAATCCACTGAACTGCGGGGAGATCGCCGGCCCTTGCAGCAGCGTGTAGCTCGGAGTCGGCCCCTTCATTCTTCTTCTTCGAAGCAGTTCGAGGGTTTCCCATCTCCAGGGATGGAGCTAGCTCAGTCGGTGCCCTTTGAATTCCAACGACTCACAAACTGCTTAGTTAACATTCATTTTATTAATTTTAAATGAAAAAAGTAAAAAAAAAAATCATAAATTATTTATAGGCCAATTTATAAAAATTAGTCTGTTTTTAACCTAAATTAGCTTAAGGAGCTTAAAAAAAAAAATCAAATTTGAAAGACAAAAGGTATTATTCATAAATCTGAACTTAATTATACGGTTCAATTGAAATCGAAAATTAATTATGCGGTTTCATTAACCAGTTCAAATAGAATCATGTACTCTATTCACCGATTTCATTAAAAATATAAAAAAAAAATGTAAATAATATTTTTCTTAAAAAACGTAAATCACTTTTACGTTTTTTAAAGAAAATAAAAATTAAATCACATTTTTTTTCTTAAAAACTGTAAAAATTGATTACGATTTAAAAAATTAAATTAAATTAATTTTACTTTTTTTTTACACGGGTTCAGTGTGTTGTTTATTTGTTAAATTATAACTTATTAGTAAATGTAAATAAATTTCATGTTACTTATTATTAAAATAAATTAAATATATTTAATTAAAAATCAAAGAATAAAAAAAAAAAGTTAATAAAATGACAGAAGGGTATGTTGGCTTCCCTGTAATTGCTCGGCAGCAGCAGCTTTATATATTTATCTGTGCGTTTGTGCATGCGTTGACTGCGAGAAGACAAAGCCCTTCAAATAAAACAAAACAATACGGAAAATTAAATTGATATCATATGATGCGTACGTACAGAAAGATAATCTTTCATCTTTTTTTTTATATATATAAAATTACAATTAAAAAAATAAAACTCAAGTCTTAATCATCCTCCATGATTGATTATATTCCTTCAAATTCTGGCAAGCCTGGCATAACAGAGAACCGCAGCCACCTCTTCTTCCTCACAAACTTCAAGAAAGGATGCAGAGCTAAGCCAACAACCAAACCACCCAAACTGATCAGCACAATCTTCAATGAAGAGAAAGCCAGCACAGCAATTACCAGAGCCGACGGCGGAATCAGCATCAAACCACAGCCCAAAGTCCCCATTGGAATGCGATAAGGACGACGAACGCTCGGATATTTCATCCTCAGCCTTACAAAGGCCGCAAATTCCATTAACATTCCAATACAGTAAAGAAAATTCTCAGCAGCCACAATCTCCTGAAAACTCAACCAGGAAAGCAACACAACTCCAGAAGCTGAGAACAATATGCCAATTACTGGAGTTCCATGCTTGGATCTCTTGCCAAAAACCTCCGGAAGCATTCCTCGCTCAGCCATTCCCATAATCTGATACGAATCGCTGCTCATTTCGGCCACAAACATACCCATGTTCGACAGCGCGGAAGCAGCCTGAACCCACCACCTCAACCACACTCCGCCGAGAATTCTCGCGATGTCGGAGAAGTAACCATCAGTCCATAGATTTCTATCAAGAGGAATCCCGCCAATGCCAGCCAGTAATGGATACAAGTAGGCTGTAATAACTAAGATCACTGCAAAAAATAGTGCCTTTGGGAGTGTTTTACCAGGATTATGCACTTCTCCGGCCAAAGTGCTAATCGAATCCCAATAATTCAAATTCCAAAACAGTGTGTTTAGATACAGATTCCAATTAATATTGTGCAAATCTGTAACTACCCATCTCGAAGGTTTCAGCTTTGGGATTGAGATGAAGCCCATGACAACAAATGGCAATAGGGAGAAGATGCCCAAGCAAACTGCAGCCCAGCCAACTACATTCAGGCCTCTGTAGTTCATATAAGTGAGGGCAATAGTAAGTGCTACGACCGCAAGAATTCTCGGATATCCTCCTTCGAGAGCAGGAATGCTTGATTTGAGATAATCTAGGAAGAGAATTGGGTACAATGCATTGTCTATCACACCACTGAACCATTTCACGCAGCCCTGTTGAAATCCCCAGAAAGGAGTAAAAGCTGTTGATATCCACATCACATAGCCGCCATTTTCAGGGAACATGGTGCTCAGCTCGGCGGTGATGAGGGCCTCGGGGATGCTCCAGATTAAGGGGAAGATGAGGAAGCCGATGATGGCGAGGAAGGGGCCGGCGGCGCCGACGGTGTCCTCAATGCCGAAAGGACCACCGGAGACTTCGTAGAAGATAAGAAAGATGAGAGGGATTAATGAAATCTTGCGATGGTTATTGCTTGGTCGTGGAGGCGGAGATTGTAGGGGGAGAACTTTGCATTCAGTCGTATTGGAGTCCCCCATTGGAACGGAAGTAGACTCAGATGCGATGAGCTGTTTTTGCAAGAAAAAAAGGGATGAATAATTCTTATTTTGAACTAATTTTCGAAAAAGGAGAAGAAAAAAGTTGCTTGTTCTCAGGGTGGAATCAGGAAATCTAAAGCTCCATTTTACATTAGCAAAGGAGGCCTTTTAATTTGGATTGCCGTTTAGGAAAAAGAAAACAGTATTGAGATTTCCAACTTCAGAGCTTTATTTAACTTACCTCTACCTCCATGGCGTCTGACCCGCTCGCGTTCCTTTGACCACAAATAACTGCTTCGCCCACCTCGGCCGCGGCCACGGCCGCTTCCCGATTGCCACCGTCTATCTGTGCCTTATCGGCGGCAGTATCTACAACCTCCTCCGGCATAGACTCGTCGGAGACGGCGATGCTTGTTAGCTTATTCTGACCAGTCATCAGAAAGTATCCTCCACAGCGGTTTGAGCGCACACTTATCGTCCCGGTGAGTACATTCCTGCGTTGATATATATAGAATGTTAGCATACGGTACTCCGCCGGAACATTGTTGCTTTATGGAGTGCGGAGTACGGTGGATACTGGACGGTGGAATAATAGACGTATCGGGTTATGTTTGGACCGTGTCAAATTCAATGATTTTCAAAGCGCATATTTTAATATATTTATATTATAATTCTCTTAAAATAAATTCAATAATTAATTTGAAGTCTTATTTTGAAGTAGTTAATATATATATATTCAATTATTCATAGATGGTAAATTCTTTTTATTATTATTTTAGCAGTTTTGGGAGAAGTCTCCAATTTGATGGTGAAGGCCGGCAATTAGGAAGGTTGCATGAGATTAGAAGCTGGACATACAGATGAAGCTTTCTATTGGTTGAACGAAGTTGCTTAATTACTTGATGTTTGATGAAATGCATCATCTCGATCACTTAAGCTTTGGGTTCATCGTGCACTTTGACGAGTTGCTTACAGCAAGCAAACCAAACAATCCTTATGTCTTTTGTAAAAGCCAAAATAAGTCCTTCAATAATGAGGCCGCAAACTCAATAATTCTTCATCAAAATGAAAAATCAAATTATGAAAAAAAAAAAACACTCCTATTCTTTAGCATAAGTGGACATTCTAATAATTGCTTATTAGTTAGCCCAAATCAATCTTCTTCCCACTTTTCTTCAAAGAATTGGACTGATATTTCACTGGAAAATATTTCTTTCCAAGGAATCATAAGCTTACATGAGCTCGACTTAATAAGTTTTTATTGAGTCAAGTTTAAGCCAGCTCCAACTCATCAACTTCTTACCTTGCGAGATAGCTCATTTAAAAAATATTAAAATAAAATATACTTAAAATATATTAATAGTTAAGACTTAAGAGTTTGAGTACAAAGTTACTAAATTTATTTAAAAATTAAATATCAATTCTTTATTTAAAATTATTATTTTATTCTATTCTAATTTCTCATGTTTTTTTTTTTAATCTTTTTTTTATAATAACAACTTGAATCAAATTATTTTTTTCTCTTTCATAATAAATTTACCAGCTCTTGAGTTGACTCGAATGCATTAAACTAGGCTAAAACTCAATTAATTAATTAAGCTCAAGCTCAAATCAAGAATGGCTCGAGCTTGACTTGACTCATTTACACCCCTACGCCCTGCTATGCTTGAGGAATTCAATGCACTCATACGAAAAATACTTGGACTCTTGTTCCTCATCCTTCTCAAAATTTGATTAGTTGCAAATGGGTGTTTCAAATCAAATGTGATTCAGATGGATATATCAATCATTATGAGGCTAATCTTTTGACCAAAGGTTTTCTTTAACGCCTAAGTATTTACTATCATAAAACATTTAGTATAGTCATCAAGACAACAATTGTTTGAGCCATTCTAAGCATTGTTCTTGTAAAATATTGGCCACTTGAACAACTAGATGTCAACGACACCTTTTTCATGGTTATCTCATTAATTGATGGCACTGAAAATTTCCTATCAAACATCTTGAATATCTCTCATATTTTTTTGGTCTTAAAGTTATCCCCACCACTCAATATAGCATTCTATGTCAACACAAATACATACATGATCCCTTAGAGTGAACCCATTATGGCAAATGCAAAAGGCATCACCATCTAATGTCTCCAAATCATATAACTACTATGCTTGATGGCATTGCCATCATTGATATCGTTGAATATACTTATATAGTTAGTGACCTCAAATATCTCACTCTAACAAGATCAAATATTGCATTTATTGTCAACAAACTCTCCCAATTAATGCGTCGGCCTACAACTATTAACCAAACTTATACTAAAATAATCTTTCGCTATCTTAATGCTACCTTTCTCACTAGACATTTGCAAGAGGAGCATAAAAGAGAAGCATAGTACTAAGTTAAGTGTTGCAGAGATGAGGATGCTCAGGTGGATGAGTGGCTTTACCTTTAGAGATAGGATACGAAATGAGTATATACATAAGAAGGTTGGAGTAGCACTAATGGAAGATAAAATTAGAGAGAGTCGCCTTAAATAGTTTGGTCACATTAAACGGAGGCCTTCCGATGACCTGGTTAGAAAAGTTGAGGTATTAGATTTGACTTATGTTAAGAAAGGTAGAGGTAGACCTAAAAAGACTTAGTTAAAAAATATTAGAAATTATCTTTCTTTATTAGATTTAAATGAGAAATTGACTTTTAATAGGAAATAATGGCGAAAATGTATTAATGTAGCTGGCCCCACATAGTGGGACAAAGGCTTGATGCTGTTGTTGTTGTATCTTACTGTAACTATTTATCATGGGCTATATCTTCGATGCAAATAGGGCAAGTAATATTGTCAACCAAGCCTCCACAAGTGTTTTTTTATTATTTTTTTGTAATAATGCTTTTTCCTGAAGCTCTAAGAAATAGAAAGCAATTCCTAGTTTTTTCATTGATAATATACATTTTCCTTACCGTTGTGTCAAATTAGTTTTTTGCTCAGGCAAGATGCATATTTTTATTGATTTCCATTTCATTAGGACAAAAAAAAAAACTTGAGATGTATGCGTTGTGTGTGTGAGTTTGCCTTAAATGGCCTAAATGTCCCCAAAAAAAAAAACTTGAGATGAATGTATTGTTTGATTTCGATGTTCTTCTTAATCCCCCACTTTTTGTATTCCTTATTTGGTATAGCTCTGTCGGTTAGATATGAAACTCGACTCCTATAAGTAAGTACTCATGCCCGAAGAATGTTACCTTTTTATTCTTCAGCTGCAAGGTGGAGGCCTCCACTGCTGTCTGTTCTTGCTGAACACCTGAGATGAGATCTTCACTGTTGCCATTGAATGAGCCACCTCAACGGCCACAGCTGCAAGGTGCCTTCGCTTTCTGTAGTAGAGAGAGCCCCTGTGACCTTGCTGGATCTCTTACCATTTGGCCAAGAGTTTTTGCCATTTTAAATGAATACCTATCTCTATATTAATAAAATAACGTTTTTGTATTTCATTTTATTTTTTATATTTGACCAGTGCCGTTAGACGTGCCGCTACATGAGCCATTTCTAACTTGAAAATGCACATGCTCAGTAAGTGCATGTTATTGTTATCTCGAAAAATATAGAGCTTGTTTGTAATTAGACAACATATACTATGTTCTTTTCAGCTCAATTTTTACCATCAAACGAAGGTTCATTATGTAACGATATATTGTAATGTTTTGTTTTTTATAATGAAGCGTTTGATTAATTGATACAAGTTATGATTTTTTTCAGAAAAAAAGTCTATTATGATTGATACGTAATCAATAATCATCTTGATTGGTTATGAATTTTAATGTATATTTAAATTAAAATTATTAGAATTAAATTCAGGATGATCTAAATTTTGTTTCTAATGAATTTATAATTAAGATTTAAATCTTGATGAGATGAATTCATTAATATCAAAAATTGACCAATTAAAAAAGTTAAATAAGTTCAAATCAAGGGCTTGAAATTGAAATGTAATTAGAAATTTCATAATATTAAGTAAATGTTTAAATAATCTTCAAAATTATGATGTTTATAATCGAATGATTGGCTTGATGAGACTAATTTAATGGGTATAAGATAGCTTAATTGTGCCATTAGTAAAGATTTAATTGAATGAATATTTTAAAATATCAACATGGGTCATCTTTATTTAAAAATTTATAAATAAAATTTTTACTCTTTTCATGAAGGGAGGAAATGGGAGTTGGAGCTTGAACTTTAGTTTGAGATTCAAAAGAGTTCCAAGGTTCTTAAGGATCTTGGAGAGAGCACCATCTAAGCATCATCAATCCTCCATAAATAGACCGCTACAATCTTTCGACCTCCATTGTCGTTTGACTACAATTTATTGCACAATTATAATTTTTTTGACCTTTGTCACTTTTCGAATATAGTCTTCCAACCCCCTTTGCTCGTTGACTATCATCATCAAATCACTGTTATTCGACTACGACCCTCATAACACTATCACTCAACTATTATGGTCCTTGAATCATTGTCACCCACTTATGATCTTTCAATCACCATCACTCGACTATGGTCCTTTGACCGCCCTCAATCGATTACAATCCTCCGGTATCCATCACCTGTCAACTACAATCCTTTAACCTCCATTATCCACCACCTATAAACCTTGACCCACAATCACTAGATTATGGTCTTCTAACTACAATTGTCTGACTAAAATCATTCAACCTTAATTGCCCACAAATTATGACCCTTGGACAACCCTCGCCCGAATACGATCATCCGATCACCGTCACCCAAATAAAATTCTCCAACCTCTGTAATCCAACTATAACCCTATAAACTTCGTGGTTGAATTGTGATCCTCCGACCATGGTCAAATGACTACTATCTTTCTGCCATTATAGCCCTACTACGATCCACCAACCTATAATATTTTGATTATTATCACATGGCTGCTCCAACATCTATTGATTTCATCACTTATTATTACTAATTAGACCAACATACTTCATCCCTTACAAGATCAATAAACACCATCGACATCAACTCAATTTCCCAACTTCAATACTAGGATGCATGCTAAGTTTCTTGTAATGTGTTATTTATATTTATCAATGTCTTCTATAAGGGATGAAAAGTACTGGCATATTGATTTTATCTTGGTCAGCCCCTCTGATTTTTTCTTTTCTTGAATTTTTAAGTAAAAACTCTGATGTCGCTTATAATTGTTTACATTAATCTCTTATGCCTGTTCGCGCTAGGCCTTCCCTCAGCATTAAACTCTCTCTACCATCACAAATGTTCACACAATAATACATACATATATATATTTCATAATATCTTAAACTTGATTAGTGAAAGGTTAATCAAAATGACTAATTAATTTTTCAGTTTAAGAATTTAAACCGTTGAAAAAGCATGCTTTCTGGTTTCCTGATACGCAAATCATCAATTTAAGAAGGCACATTTTAAATTTTACAATTAATTTTCGGACAATTATTAGACTAAGCAATTAAGCCCGTTAGTAATTAAAATAGAAAAGCAAAATCTGGCAACCAAAAACTTTGCAAAATGGGCTCTAAGCTTACATGAATAAGCGTACAACAGTTTTATCTTTTCAAAATTCAATATAGTTGTGATAGTTTGTTCAAAACTCTAAAAATAGAAAAGGTAGAGGAATAAAAAGATACCAGCAATAACTTTCATTCTCGTATAAAGTCATCTTCTCTCAAAGCTCTTCTTCTATATCATCTTCAGCTAAAAGGTGCGCAAGAGAAACCTTGCTCTTCTTCGCATCTGGAACGGGAAGGCTATCCTGAGTGATATCGTCGTCATCGCCTTTCCTCTTCTCCCTTTTTTCATCCGTATCTAAATCAGTATCAACCTGATCACATGAACTAAGAGCATGAACATCTTTGACATCTTCTGCATTCGATGGCTTTAATGGAAACTCATCAGTCCCGCTGCTTGTCGTTTGATCTTTGTTCTTCAAAGACTGCTCCAATTCATTGATTAACGACCGCATTTCCTCGGATTTTATAAGATCGAGAGGAGTCTCACCAGTTTTATTTTTTGAGCTGAGATTAGCGCCTTTCCTGATTAGATACTTGACCAATTCAATATGTGAACCTTGGATTGCAAAATGGAGAGGAGTCATGCCTTTTCTATTGATAGATTTAATAGATACTCCAGAAGAAAGCAGGATTCGCACTACTTCAATATGACCCTTCTGAGAAGCAAAATGGATGGCACCAGTATCATCCATGGCGGAGGCTCCAACATCAGCTTTATTCTTGCACAGATAACTTACTATCTCAGCATGCCCAGACCAAGCAGCGAGATGAAGCCTCCAATGTCATTCAGACGGTTCAAATCAAGGAAACATGAATAGAATTGTTTTTTTTTTTTAATGACATCAATTTGTTATAATACAAAAGACACCACATTTTCTCCTTGATCAGGATAATATCTTCGGAACAAAGAGGATATAAATATTTGCAAAAGAAGGTATCGAAGGTCTGAATTAACATGGACTTCAAAAGCCTTTTTTTTTTAAAGAAAGTTTCTATCTAAAAGTTTATCCGAAGTAAATGATGTAGCATATATCGTCCTAGATCTTTGTCACTTCAATAAACTCCTCCTTTTACATGCTTTCTTCTAAGTATTCTGTCATTAGCGCTGGTAAAATTCTTCATTTTGATCTAATTTTGCATGTCTAAATTTTTATTTGTGGTGTTAAAAGTTCAATTGATGGCTGATTTTTCCGTGGTCAAAATTTCACAATAATTATTTTGGTTTTATTTGATAGCTACATGGGTTCAAATTTCTCAATTCTAATTTATATCTAATAAAAGCAAGTATTTTATCTCTTTAGTGATCAATGAGCAGTGGATCATTATTTTTTTGTGTGATCCTACATTCATTTAATCATCTTCTTGACTAAATTAAGAAAACTAAACCTAAATTAACTTGATCAAATTAGTATCAAACATTGGATTATGCCAATATATCACATAAAGTAGATCAAATGATACAGGCTATTTGACAGATCATCAAATGGATGAAATTTTAACTACTTTTCAAAATCAATTAGTTTAGGGGTGATTGGACGTAAAGCCAAAGGATTGCACGAGTTACTTTTTTTTTTTTTTTGGGGGGGGGGGGGGGGGGTAATTGGTGTGAGGTAAAGGTGGTTTGACCAAGTGTTTTCCTATTTCAGTTGGATTACATCAAAGATCAGCCTTAAGCCTTATCTTTTTGCTTTAGTCATGGATGTTCTCACTAGACATTTGCAAGAGCTTGTATCCTAGTGTATGCCTTTTGTTGATGATATTCTTCTTGTTGATAAAGACTAGAGAGGGAGTTGAAGGTAAACTTGAATTATGGAGGTCAACCTTAGAGTCTAAATATTTTCGTTCGTGTATATCTAAAACCGAATACATTGAGTGTAATTTTAATAGTAATAGATCAAATGGGAGAATTGTGATATAGTCGATCAGATTATTAATAAGAATATAGATTTTAGATATCTCGGGTCAATTGTCCAGAGTGATGATGAAATAAATGACGATACTATTAGTAGAATTCAAGTTGGATGGTTAAAGTGAAAGAATGCATCGGGCATGTTGTGTAATAGAAAAGAACCATTCAAATTTAAGGGAAAACTATATAAGATTGTAATGAGAACTGCAAAGCTTTATGGCGCAGAATGTTGGCCATTAAAAGAGAAGCATAAGTATTGCAGAGATAAGGATGCTCAGGTGGATGAGTGCTTTACTCTTAGGGGGTGTTTGGTATCGGATTTATTTCCCGTTTGAAGTAGGATTTATGGTAAATCCAGCCAAACGCAAAAAATAGCGCTGTAATCTAGGATTTGCCGGATTTACGTCGTAAATCCTTGTAAATCCAAATCCCGCTACTACTCGGATTTAAGGGATTTGGCCGAAGAAGCGCGCGAAAGGGAGAAAGTTACCTTCACAGCGAGCGAGAGGGAGCTTGATGTAACCAAAAAATATAAGGGACCCTATATTTTTCGATCACACAAAGAAAAACTCTAAACTGACTTCCTATATAAAAGAAGACACAAAATACCTAAAAAAGAAGAGATAACTTAAATAAGACTAAGCAGCGGAAATTAAAACTACAAACGTTGATTTTAATAACTTAAACTCTTACAAACGACTCCAAATAAAATTAAAAAACACCCTAAAGTTGCTTCACTTAGAGAAGAGGGATACATGTGGAGTGGCACTTGCGGAGAGACGAAAGAGGTTAGAAGCCCGGGAAGAAAGGTTGGAAAGAGCCCGCAGGATTTCCGGAGGGGATGAGAAAGAAGGGTGGAAAGAGCCCGCAGGATTTCCGAAGCAAACCCATAGGTTATAGCTTATCCAAAAATAACATTTCATAACATTCACTTAAAACATTACATAACCCCTCATATATATAGGTATGAAAGGGGAATACAAAGAGACACTAACAATTAATTCTCATAGGAATTCTAAAAGACTTAGCATTAATCCTAAATGCTTTGCACGGAAAAACAGCCCAAGCCAAGGAACCGAAGCAGCCACCGCGGGAGACAAGGAGGCCGCACGGAATCGAGGAGCCACAACCACGGGAAAGAGCCCAGGAGCGGAAAACCAGCAGCCGGCCGGAGATCCAAGAGGCAAGGCATGGAAAATGGCAGCCCAAGGGAGGAAGCCAAGGAGCCACCGCATGGGAAAAGACATTTCTTGGAATTCCAAAGGCCGGAGACAACAATAATAAAAAGCATAAAAAATACATTTAATAAAAAGATAACTATTGAGCTAAAATCATAGCTAATAATGAGCTAACCCTTAGTTCAATAAGTGAACTAAAGATCAGCTCATAAATGAGTTAAAATTTCAGCTCAATTTTGATTGAGCTAGTAGACTCAATGGAAGCCAAAAATCTAATTATTTTTGACATGAGTTGACCCCCCCCTTTGTCTACATCAGAGCTCCCGTCGTTTCTTCATATCAAAATGTTGTAACGTCCGATCCGACAGGAAGGGAACGTCGTCGAAGGAGCGAAGTCGAACATCAATGAAGTAGCGAAGTCAAACAGCAACGAAGGAGCCGAAGAAGCGACTCGTGCAATCTCAAAACCTCCTGCGGAGCAACGAAGGAGCCGAAGAAGTGACTCGTGCAATCTCAACACCTCCTCCGAAGCAACGAAGCCGAACAACATGGACGAATAAGAGAAGATTAAAAGCAAACCCTAGACGCTTTCATTATTGGTTAACTTAATTAATATAATTTAAAATACTAATAACTAAGTAAATTAATTAAATAATTAATAGTAGAATTAGTGTATAAATCAATTATCTAATTTAACTTAATAAAATAGTTAGTAATATAATTAGTAATTATAAATTAGTATAATTATCTTATATATTATTAAACATATCATTAATAATATACATAATAGTTAAATAATTAATGAGCAATAGAATTCTTAAGTGATTAATGAGATAATTAATAATAAAATTTATAATTAAACCAAATAAAATATTAATTAATATATTAATTAAATAATTAGTAGGAATATTATTTAAATAATTAATTATTTCAAAATAATTAGTTAATTCAATTTTAAATCTCCAACCGTTTTAAATCCTGTTATCTCTTGCCAAACATCTTTCTGGATTTAACGGGATTTAAAAATTGTCGTACCAAACACAATTCAGGATTTAAGAGCCCAGGATTTACTAAATCCGGATTTACAGGATTTAGTAAATCCTACTAAAATTGAATCCAGTCCTATACCAAACACCCCCTTAGAGACAGGATATGAAATAAGCATATACATGAAAAGGTTGGAGTTGCTCCAGTGGAAGATATGATTAGAAAGAGTCGCTTAGATTGTTTGGTCACATAAAACGGCGGCCTGCCGATGACCCTGTTAGGAAAGTAGATGTATTAGATTTAACTTATCTTAAGAGAGGTAGATGTAGACCTAAAAAAACGTGGTTAAAAAATATTAGAAATGACCTTTCTTTATTAGTTTTAGATGATAATTTGACTCTTAACAGGACACAATAGAGAAAAAAGAATTCATATAGCCGACCAACCATAGTGGGATAAAGGCTTGTTGGTGTTGTCGTCGTCTAAAACAATTAATGTATATTATGACAGCGCATCATTCATCAAAGCAATTAAGTTCAATCCATTGTATCTACTACATCTATAAGGGTAATAATATTAAAGTTAATTAGAACATCATAAGGAAATCATATACATATGGATTTAGGTCTAATATTTCTAAAAAACATGTTTAAAGTTTCATCACAATGGTCATTATGCTAATAATTGTAGGGTAATTAAATTGAATGATATCATGCCTAAACATGTAGAAAAAGGTATCATTTGTAGCATAGCAGCTATTAAATTGAATGATTTCGTGCCTAAATATGATTTTGTTTGATGTTACACATATGGATTAATTTTTAAGATACTTATCCTAATGAGCTTCCTAATAAACTAAACTATGGCAACTTAATACAAAATGCATTGAATTTGTTTTGTAATTATCATTGTCTAATTTACCCTATTATGATAGGGTGGATTTATCTAAACATATTGGGTTTAAGAGAAAAGTTGATGATTTGCTTAAAATTTAGTGTTGTCCCAACTTTCAGATGAAAAAAGATGGAATGCTGCATAAGCGCATCAAATATAGATTTCTTGATTCTTGTTTGAATAATACGTTAGATATAATGAATATTGCTATGTTGTTTTCTAAGATTAATTTGAGAAGTAGCTATCATCAAATGAGAATGATGGAAGATGATGAATGAAAAACTAATTTCAACATAAAACAAAGCAAATAACTTAAAATAGACATGTTAAGTAGAGAAATCAATAACATGACTAGACAACCAACTCAAACATAGCTTACATAACACAACTACGACTACTTATTCTTTAACTCTTTTTGACATGTGCAAATGTATTATATTAGTTACAAAGGGTTCTTCACAAAACACCAAAACACTGTCTTAAATATTAAACTAAAGATCCATAGTCTTCTAAGGCCATTAATCTCACGAAAAAACTATCCACCACCATAAGCATATTCCTATCATTGTAATTGTCTTACAAGTATTCTCTATTTATGAAGAAATTTTTACAATAACGGAAATAATAAAAGGAATGTAATCAAAATGCAATCAAAATAAATCAATCATGAATGTTTCATAAAAGAAAATTCTTTTTATAAAAAAATACTTTAGTAATGCAACATTTGATTACATATTCATTGCACTTATAGTGATAGATGCTAACATGTCCAAATAAATACAAATAAGGCAAGTGACGACATATTAGGTACTTGTCCCTTACATCACTCCTTCACCCTAATGCCATCAAATCAACTCAATCTCATAGCTTCAGTAATGGTTCGTCTATTTCACATCATGCATTCTTCAAGTTTACCACTACATTATTAATAACAATCTCCTTGAAGAATGATAATTTCCCATTTCCTATAATACAATTAAGAGATTTTTATATACATAACACTTTAAACTATTAAAAATACATATTCAACACCCGAAGTTCTGTATTTACTAATATTCCACCTAAAATAATTATTTTCTTCTTTTCTACCACTCTGTTTAAGATCCATCATAAATCTCTATCCTCCCATCGTCTTCCGTTCGTTCGCGTGAGGAACCCCATTGCCGGCAAAAAGGGGAGAGCAGACGGTTGGCCTCCGTGAGATGTTGCATGTGGTGAGCACTCTCCCAGACATTCTTCATTTCTGGCCACATGCATCAACTTGCTCGGCAACATGACCATTGTCGTTTAGAGCTTGGGCATCAAGAAGATCAGACAAGGCAGATGGTCCAGAACTAAGTCTGAACTAGAGATAGCAAGTCTAATTGTCGTGAGGCTTGGGAGACTTATGAAGCTTGAAAAGAAGGGTCACATATGTGAGAAATAAATTTTGAATATGGTGCAGGTGAATTTGAGATAAATCCCATAGTTGAAGCCATTGGTGAGGAGTCTCTCCCAGATAAAAGAGAAAAAAAAATAGGGTAGGGCATTCTACCGCTGCCCTTTGGGATTTTTGAAGTTGAATTGTCTGGGCAAGTAGATAGTTCACACCATCCCCACTTTCTCCCATAATTGAAGGTGAATTTTGGAAGAACGACGGCGAGGAGGAGGAGAAAATGAGTTGGTCGCGGAGGTGGAAGCTTCGTGAATCGGAGTTTGTTCTTCTTCCCCTATTTCCTGACTCTGGTTTCATTTGACGTTCCAACAATCGTAAACTTTGGAAGAATCGGAGAAGGGGCAATGGAGATTTTTGCTATCTTACCTTGCATATGAGATATTATTGTAGCCGAGAGAGCAGAGAAGAAGCAAAGGCTCCGCTCAGAAACCTTGCAGAAGAAAAACGAGATTTTTGACGGGGGTTTTAACGGGGTGTTAGAATAGATGAAAAGTTAGATTTTAGGTAATACAGAACTTTGGGTGTTGAATATGTATTTTCAATAGTTTTAGGTGTTATGCATGTAAAAATCGCTACAATTAAATAACTCTAGTTGCACAGTCCTTCCTACTTTTATATGGAATCGGCCTTAAGATCTTAAATTTTTTCTGAAATTGCATTTGCTCATTGATCCTTATAAAGGCATTCAAGCAATTGCAGGAACTTAAAGTCAAAGAAAAACCAGAAAAAGAAAGCAATGATTCAATTTTCGCTCATCTTATGTATGAAATTGAAATCAACAAATATGTGGGATTTTGAAGATGTTTGTAGAGTTGAAAAAATAATATTGATTCTAACCAAACGAAAAAGATCTAGTAAATTAATCATTTTTCAGAACACGGTTTCTAATTTCAAACGACCAATTGGCACCTAAGATAAACAAATCGTAACCATGCATAATTCGAGTCCATGGCATGGTTGGTGCCAGTAAAACCCTATAAAAAAGAAATCAGATGAATATAACAAAACCCCAAATAAAAGCCCTATGGAAGATGCCTAAGAAATCAAATGAATATAACAAAACCCCAAATAAAAGACCTATGGAAGAAGCCTGTCTCTACAAAGTACTCATTTAAAGCTCAGAAAAGGGTTAACAGAGCAGAGGATAGACAAGGATACGGAGTTCGAGAATGCTTGTCCCTGGAATTAACAGCGTGGGGATCGGAGCTGCAAATCCACTGAACTGCGGGGAGATCGCCGGCCCTTGCAGCAGCGTGTAGCTCGGAGTCGGCCCCTTCATTCTTCTTCTTCGAAGCAGTTCGAGGGTTTCCCATCTCCAGGGATGGAGCTAGCTCAGTCGGTGCCCTTTGAATTCCAACGACTCACAAACTGCTTAGTTAACATTCATTTTATTAATTTTAAATGAAAAAAGTAAAAAAAAAAATCATAAATTATTTATAGGCCAATTTATAAAAATTAGTCTGTTTTTAACCTAAATTAGCTTAAGGAGCTTAAAAAAAAAAATCAAATTTGAAAGACAAAAGGTATTATTCATAAATCTGAACTTAATTATACGGTTCAATTGAAATCGAAAATTAATTATGCGGTTTCATTAACCAGTTCAAATAGAATCATGTACTCTATTCACCGATTTCATTAAAAATATAAAAAAAAAATGTAAATAATATTTTTCTTAAAAAACGTAAATCACTTTTACGTTTTTTAAAGAAAATAAAAATTAAATCACATTTTTTTTCTTAAAAACTGTAAAAATTGATTACGATTTAAAAAATTAAATTAAATTAATTTTACTTTTTTTTTACACGGGTTCAGTGTGTTGTTTATTTGTTAAATTATAACTTATTAGTAAATGTAAATAAATTTCATGTTACTTATTATTAAAATAAATTAAATATATTTAATTAAAAATCAAAGAATAAAAAAAAAAAGTTAATAAAATGACAGAAGGGTATGTTGGCTTCCCTGTAATTGCTCGGCAGCAGCAGCTTTATATATTTATCTGTGCGTTTGTGCATGCGTTGACTGCGAGAAGACAAAGCCCTTCAAATAAAACAAAACAATACGGAAAATTAAATTGATATCATATGATGCGTACGTACAGAAAGATAATCTTTCATCTTTTTTTTTATATATATAAAATTACAATTAAAAAAATAAAACTCAAGTCTTAATCATCCTCCATGATTGATTATATTCCTTCAAATTCTGGCAAGCCTGGCATAACAGAGAACCGCAGCCACCTCTTCTTCCTCACAAACTTCAAGAAAGGATGCAGAGCTAAGCCAACAACCAAACCACCCAAACTGATCAGCACAATCTTCAATGAAGAGAAAGCCAGCACAGCAATTACCAGAGCCGACGGCGGAATCAGCATCAAACCACAGCCCAAAGTCCCCATTGGAATGCGATAAGGACGACGAACGCTCGGATATTTCATCCTCAGCCTTACAAAGGCCGCAAATTCCATTAACATTCCAATACAGTAAAGAAAATTCTCAGCAGCCACAATCTCCTGAAAACTCAACCAGGAAAGCAACACAACTCCAGAAGCTGAGAACAATATGCCAATTACTGGAGTTCCATGCTTGGATCTCTTGCCAAAAACCTCCGGAAGCATTCCTCGCTCAGCCATTCCCATAATCTGATACGAATCGCTGCTCATTTCGGCCACAAACATACCCATGTTCGACAGCGCGGAAGCAGCCTGAACCCACCACCTCAACCACACTCCGCCGAGAATTCTCGCGATGTCGGAGAAGTAACCATCAGTCCATAGATTTCTATCAAGAGGAATCCCGCCAATGCCAGCCAGTAATGGATACAAGTAGGCTGTAATAACTAAGATCACTGCAAAAAATAGTGCCTTTGGGAGTGTTTTACCAGGATTATGCACTTCTCCGGCCAAAGTGCTAATCGAATCCCAATAATTCAAATTCCAAAACAGTGTGTTTAGATACAGATTCCAATTAATATTGTGCAAATCTGTAACTACCCATCTCGAAGGTTTCAGCTTTGGGATTGAGATGAAGCCCATGACAACAAATGGCAATAGGGAGAAGATGCCCAAGCAAACTGCAGCCCAGCCAACTACATTCAGGCCTCTGTAGTTCATATAAGTGAGGGCAATAGTAAGTGCTACGACCGCAAGAATTCTCGGATATCCTCCTTCGAGAGCAGGAATGCTTGATTTGAGATAATCTAGGAAGAGAATTGGGTACAATGCATTGTCTATCACACCACTGAACCATTTCACGCAGCCCTGTTGAAATCCCCAGAAAGGAGTAAAAGCTGTTGATATCCACATCACATAGCCGCCATTTTCAGGGAACATGGTGCTCAGCTCGGCGGTGATGAGGGCCTCGGGGATGCTCCAGATTAAGGGGAAGATGAGGAAGCCGATGATGGCGAGGAAGGGGCCGGCGGCGCCGACGGTGTCCTCAATGCCGAAAGGACCACCGGAGACTTCGTAGAAGATAAGAAAGATGAGAGGGATTAATGAAATCTTGCGATGGTTATTGCTTGGTCGTGGAGGCGGAGATTGTAGGGGGAGAACTTTGCATTCAGTCGTATTGGAGTCCCCCATTGGAACGGAAGTAGACTCAGATGCGATGAGCTGTTTTTGCAAGAAAAAAAGGGATGAATAATTCTTATTTTGAACTAATTTTCGAAAAAGGAGAAGAAAAAAGTTGCTTGTTCTCAGGGTGGAATCAGGAAATCTAAAGCTCCATTTTACATTAGCAAAGGAGGCCTTTTAATTTGGATTGCCGTTTAGGAAAAAGAAAACAGTATTGAGATTTCCAACTTCAGAGCTTTATTTAACTTACCTCTACCTCCATGGCGTCTGACCCGCTCGCGTTCCTTTGACCACAAATAACTGCTTCGCCCACCTCGGCCGCGGCCACGGCCGCTTCCCGATTGCCACCGTCTATCTGTGCCTTATCGGCGGCAGTATCTACAACCTCCTCCGGCATAGACTCGTCGGAGACGGCGATGCTTGTTAGCTTATTCTGACCAGTCATCAGAAAGTATCCTCCACAGCGGTTTGAGCGCACACTTATCGTCCCGGTGAGTACATTCCTGCGTTGATATATATAGAATGTTAGCATACGGTACTCCGCCGGAACATTGTTGCTTTATGGAGTGCGGAGTACGGTGGATACTGGACGGTGGAATAATAGACGTATCGGGTTATGTTTGGACCGTGTCAAATTCAATGATTTTCAAAGCGCATATTTTAATATATTTATATTATAATTCTCTTAAAATAAATTCAATAATTAATTTGAAGTCTTATTTTGAAGTAGTTAATATATATATATTCAATTATTCATAGATGGTAAATTCTTTTTATTATTATTTTAGCAGTTTTGGGAGAAGTCTCCAATTTGATGGTGAAGGCCGGCAATTAGGAAGGTTGCATGAGATTAGAAGCTGGACATACAGATGAAGCTTTCTATTGGTTGAACGAAGTTGCTTAATTACTTGATGTTTGATGAAATGCATCATCTCGATCACTTAAGCTTTGGGTTCATCGTGCACTTTGACGAGTTGCTTACAGCAAGCAAACCAAACAATCCTTATGTCTTTTGTAAAAGCCAAAATAAGTCCTTCAATAATGAGGCCGCAAACTCAATAATTCTTCATCAAAATGAAAAATCAAATTATGAAAAAAAAAAAACACTCCTATTCTTTAGCATAAGTGGACATTCTAATAATTGCTTATTAGTTAGCCCAAATCAATCTTCTTCCCACTTTTCTTCAAAGAATTGGACTGATATTTCACTGGAAAATATTTCTTTCCAAGGAATCATAAGCTTACATGAGCTCGACTTAATAAGTTTTTATTGAGTCAAGTTTAAGCCAGCTCCAACTCATCAACTTCTTACCTTGCGAGATAGCTCATTTAAAAAATATTAAAATAAAATATACTTAAAATATATTAATAGTTAAGACTTAAGAGTTTGAGTACAAAGTTACTAAATTTATTTAAAAATTAAATATCAATTCTTTATTTAAAATTATTATTTTATTCTATTCTAATTTCTCATGTTTTTTTTTTTAATCTTTTTTTTATAATAACAACTTGAATCAAATTATTTTTTTCTCTTTCATAATAAATTTACCAGCTCTTGAGTTGACTCGAATGCATTAAACTAGGCTAAAACTCAATTAATTAATTAAGCTCAAGCTCAAATCAAGAATGGCTCGAGCTTGACTTGACTCATTTACACCCCTACGCCCTGCTATGCTTGAGGAATTCAATGCACTCATACGAAAAATACTTGGACTCTTGTTCCTCATCCTTCTCAAAATTTGATTAGTTGCAAATGGGTGTTTCAAATCAAATGTGATTCAGATGGATATATCAATCATTATGAGGCTAATCTTTTGACCAAAGGTTTTCTTTAACGCCTAAGTATTTACTATCATAAAACATTTAGTATAGTCATCAAGACAATAATTGTTTGAGCCATTCTAAGCATTGTTCTTGTAAAATATTGGCCATTTGAACAGCTAGATGTCAACGACACCTTTTTCATGGTTATCTCATTGATGGCACTGAAAAGTTCCTATCAAACATCTTGAATATCTCTCATATTTTTTTGGTCTTAAAGTTATCCCCACCACTCAAGATAGCATTCTATGTCAACACAAATACATACATGATCCCTTAGAGTGAACCCATTATGGCAAATGCAAAAGGCATCACCATCTAATGTCTCCAAATCATATAACTACTATGCTTGATGGCATTGCCATCATTGATATCGTTGAATATACTTATATAGTTAGTGACCTCAAATATCACAGTCTAACAAGATCAAATATTGCATTTATTGTCAACAAACTCTCCCAATTAATGCGCCGGCCTACAAATATTAACCAAACTTATACTAAAATAATCTTTCGCTATCTTAATGCTACCTTTCTCACTAGACATTTGCAAGAGGAGCATAAAAGAGAAGCATAGTACTAAGTTAAGTGTTGCAGAGATGAGGATGCTCAGGTGGATGAGTGGCTTTACCTTTAGAGATAGGATACGAAATGAGTATATACATAAGAAGGTTGGAGTAGCACTAATGGAAGAAAAAATTAGAGAGAGTCGCCTTAAATAGTTTGGTCACATTAAACGGAGGCCTTCCGATGACCCGGTTAGAAAAGTTGAGGTATTAGATTTGACTTATGTTAAGAAAGGTAGAGGTAGACCTAAAAAGACTTGGTTAAAAAATATTAGAAATTATCTTTCTTTATTAGATTTAAATGAGAAATTGGCTTTTAATAGGAAATAATGGCGAAAATGTATTAATGTAGCTGGACCCACATAGTGGGACAAAGGCTTGATGTTGTTGTTGTTGTATCTTACTGTAACTATTTATCATGGGCTATATCTTCGATGCAAATAGGGCAAGTAATATTGTCAACCAAGCCTCCACAAGTGTTTTTTTATTATTTTTTTGTAATAATGCTTTTTCCTGAAGCTCTAAGAAATAGAAAGCAATTCCTAGTTTTTTCATTGATAATATACATTTTCCTTACCGTTGTGTCAAATTAGTTTTTTGCTCAGGCAAGATGCATATTTTTATTGATTTCCATTTCATTAGGACAAAAAAAAAAGGAGACTCTTGGAGCTCCACCTTAGTATCACCACAGGCGAACCCTCACCATTGTTGACTTTCACTTGTTAATCGTCATTGGATGCCCACCTTGTCACTAGCGCTAGACCTCAACCCTACCACTGCCAGCAGGCCTTAAGCTGGTCGTCGCCAGTGGACTTTCGTCTGACCATTGCCATCTAACCTCTGTTCGGATACCATCCCTTGGCTCTGTTAGTAATAACTCTAAATGTCATAATATAAAATTTAATTATGAAAATTTTAAATTGGGGTATTGTTGTGCTATGCGTGCTAGCATGGCAGCATTGGGAAGCATCGAGAAAGTGGCGATGCGACGCTGAGCTCTCTGAAAGTTTTGAAAATTAATTAGGCACAATGGCGTTGAGGTGGCGTTTGCGACACAGTGTTATTTTTCATGCAACACAATGTTGGTGATATGAATCTTGATATATATTTGAATTAAAAGTTTTTAAAATTAAATTTAAAATTATTTGGATTTTACTTTCAACAAATTTATAATTAAGCATAACATCTAGAAGAGACGAAAATATTAACATCAAAAGCGATCATATTCGTATTCATATGAGCTTAGAACAAGCACTTCAAGCACAAGAAAAAACTTCAGCATACTAATTTAATGATCAAATGATTTCCAAATCTAGCATGCTTAATGTCAAACCGAGCTTCTCAATAAAAAAATCCAAGAAGCACAAAGTCATATACTTCTAACATCATTAATACTTAAAATGTCAAAAGAGTGACATGATTATGGGGTTTAACATTAGTCGTATGATAAAGTATTTTGAATTTTGTTTATATTTAAAGCCATGCAACTCTCAAATAAATAGGCCCCAATATTCTACATAAAGAAGAGAGGGGATTTGCTCGAACCTTGGCTTAAGGCTCAAAAGAGCTTATAAGCTCAAGGAATTTTGGATCCCCGCCCATGCATCACCAACGACCATCGTCATCAAACCACTACCCGACCATCTCCATCGTTCCACCTCCTGACCATTGATGTTAGAGCAGCTTCACTAGACCACCTTTATTCGTCTACTATCCTCTGCCCACTGTCACCTACTACTACTCTTTGACTAAATGTAACGCCCTAAAATCAAATTTAGAAGAATTGTTTATTTATTATTTTAAGAATATACCAGAGCTTCTATAAATCATCAATATAAATAATAATTAGTAAAGACAACTAAAATCATATACATCAAGATTTTACTATTTATTCATCCAAAATGTTATTTACACAAACTATATCACTAATATATCACAAGCTCCTCACTACAAAAGAATAAATTAAAATACAAAATAAAATTTAAAGTAAACTTGAGGATCTCTAACAATCTCATTCCAACTAGTTATGACCCATTCCCTGACATAAGATCATTAAAAATTCATATAATGAGCTAAAAAATCTAACAATAATTCAAAACTCATTAAAGCTTTCAATGCAATGACTAAATAATCAATATGATATGCTCAATCTAATATAATCAATAACAGTCAATATAATTAAAGACAAAATATTATCAATAAAACTCAAAATAATCAATAATAAAAGTAGATAATCATTATAATGAATCTAAAAATTAATAATTGGTATAAATTTCAATAAATCGACAAAACAATAGTGAAAAATCATTCATAAATCTCTAAAGGAAACTATTTTATCTATTCATATGCATTATATGTTTATATGCATTATGTGTTTATATATTATCAATGCATCTAATACTATCAATGATATTAATACATACGTCAATGTCATTATTGATATTAATATATGCATTGATCAATATATGATTTAGTAAGACAAAACATCCATCTTTATTGTGGTATTTTCAACATTTTTTATCCCAACTAATTTCTAGTTAGTCATCAATTATATCAATTATCAATTATACAATTAATCAATTATCATTGCATGTGACTTCATTGATTCAATAAAGAGTTATCACTCTCTTCCCGTTGGCATAATTAGTCATCTGTACAGCCTACAATTGGGATAATCCACAAATTATATTTAAAGGAAAGTCCATCGGCCTACCCTTCTGCACAGGGTATTATGTTTTAACAGTCAATTCATTGTATAGTGTTAACATCAAGCCTTTTTTACTTATGCAAATACCACAATCTAAATGCACTATAAAATACTCAATTTTGTTCTCTCTCTCTCTCTCTCTCTCTCTCTCTCTCTATATATATATATATATATATATATATATATATATATATATATATATATATATATATATATATATATATATATATATAATCAAAATCAAAATCATTGAAAATAAAAATAAGATTTAATTTACATACAGCAAATATGAGAAAATCTTTGAACAAAATTGAGAGATGAACAAGCACTGAACAATATTCTCTATCTCTCTCTCTCTTCCATCTCTCTTCTTTGACAAACACCTCGCAAAAATTTAAATTTTTCATTTAAAAAAATTATTTTTAAAAAATTGGATTATTACACCAGCATCATCCAAGTATATAAGTCTCCAAACATCGTCACCCAATTATATACGGTTCTCTAAATACAGTCATCCGACCATGATCACTTGACTATGATTTCCATCCATTGTCACTCAACTAAGATCCCTCAATGACCATGAGACTGCAGTCCTTTGATTATTATCACACAACTACACGGATGCTCGCTAACTTCATCACCTTTTTTCACTAATGATTTCAATGCATGCCATCACCCATGAGATCAACACATGTTATTCACACCAATTTGATTTATGATGTTATTTGTCTTTAATCTCCCCTTCTCAAATGAATATTAACAAACAAACTATAAATGATCACTTAAAGACGGCTCACATACCACAAGACTCTTCCAACTTCTACTACAAAATACTTTTTATGCATTATATATCTACCATATTACACAAACACCTTCCTTAATTATGGAAAGAATATTATTTGTATATGTTGTGAAAATCCTAGAGGAAGAGAGATCTTTCTTGAAATCCACCTAGTCCAACAACGACAACTTCTTCTCCTTCCCAATGCTGATCAACTTTCAGCAGCACCTCACGACAATTCCTTGCTTTCTTCCTGGATTGAAAGTGACGCCCTCTTGGTTGTTTCCATAGAGAGAGAGAGGGGGTGATGGAGAGAGAGAGAGAGAGAGAGAGAGAGAGAGAGAGAGAGAGAGAGAGAGAGAGAGAGTGTGTGTGTGTGTGTTGTAAGCTCTTGATGGTCAAAAGAATTTCTTCTAAAAATTTATATGGCTCTACTAAGGTTTTGAGGTGCCTAGGCTTCCTTAACTCTTCTAGGTTTCTCAATGTCTTTCCCATTTCTTTTCCTCAACCTTGTCAAATTTTTTCCTCTCTCTCATGCTGTCTATCCCTCCTTCCTTGGCACCATGAAATCTCATTCACAATCTTCAGTAAATAACCCTTTCAATAAAAGCTGATATTTCTTTCTTCACAAATCATTACTCTTTGGCTCTCTTTCACCCTTCTATGACCTTTCGAGTGAAGACCTCTCACAAAATCTTCTAGCATAACAAAAATCAAAATTTCCCTTTTGATTTTCCTTCTATTAAACTCCTACTCCTATAGTGTTATTTCCCACCCCCTAGACACTGAATTGATTCATCTTCCAAACCTTGATTGGAAAAGACCTCTTTGCAGTGCATAGCCCTTAATCATTTACTTTCCAAATTCTCTAGATTTTGATGTGATGATGATGTAATCAATTTCTCCAAAGAAGAATGAAAGAATATTCAAAAGAATGGAACCTCTATCTTGCATCTATAAATTCACTTCCTTGACACTCTTTTAGATGCTGTAAGAAAAGCTTTGTCCACTCAAAGGTGCGCTTCAACTCTTTCTTTGAATGATGGATTTTTCTTATTAAAAAATGTTTGGATGGGTAAACCTTAGTCCCCTAGTTTTTTATTTGTAGCAAAGTTCAAGCCAATGTTGGAGGAGTTCTCATCAATTCTCATGGTGAAAATCTTAAATGTGCATCCAACATGTTGGAACATTGAAGGGATACTAAAAAAAGCTTCTGAAATTGGGGTCCCCCTCATTGTGGAATCAAAAATCATGTAGATAAATCCATATTGGATTTTGTCCTTTTTTATATAAATTGAAAATGATTCCATCTCCTTAAGAAAATATATCTTCTTGGAAGGGAGTTCCAAAAACTAAAAATTATCTGTGAATGAAAACCTTCTTTGTTTTCTAGTTATAACCATCCTTCTTTGTGCTCTAGTTGCAAATCCTTCACTTACTCCACTTCATCTTGTCCCACAACCCTTTCTAGTCCCTACATAAAGTTCCCTTTCCCTCCCTCATGGCCACCATAAATCTAAGAAACTCTTCCACTACTCTCGACCCCTTCACAACCCTCAGACACACCTTTAGATGGCTTACACACTTCCTTTATTTTCTTAGTAGATCTTTTCTTAACCTAGTATAACTGAAAATTATAGGCCTCAATTCACGTCAAGTTTATATTTAAATAGTACCATTTCATTAATGCTATTGAAGAAGAAGGAAGGCTCAAATAAGTTCCTTGGAAGTGTCTCTCATGGCAAATGTCTTAGAGAATTTATAGCTCTAGAGGGTCTAGTCTGTTATCTGAGGGTTAGGTTAAGGGTTAGTAGAGAAACTTCATTCCTTTTTTTCAGTATTAAGGCATTTTGGGTTTCACTCCTTGAGTTGGTACAAAAATTAGAAATGAGTTCTTCAATAGATGGAGATAAGAGATTCATATGAGAAAACATCAAATTCTACATCGATTTTACATCAAGTATGCAAAAGACCAAGTTAATGAAAAATTGATGGATTTTTAGTACCCCTTTAGCTACCATGAAGTCCTTCCATCTTTACACTTTGATAATTCCCCCTTTTCTTTACCACCTCTTCTATTATTTAGCCTCTTAGTAGCATTATTCATATTAAAAAAAATATGGCTTATGCTTCTAGTTTTTCTCTTAAATTTTGCCTCAGTTTAGAATATTCACTTTAAATGAGAACTCATTTTCACCTGTGTTAATAAGCAACCTAAAAGAAAAATCAAGTATTGTCACTAGTCCATTTCCAATCGCCTATGCTCAGACTTGGATATGGCTATTGTGGCCAAAGCTTCACTCTTTTGTCTTTTAAACTCACAATCACTCAATTATTTACTCAATCTTCAAGTTAAAGAAGCCATTTTGAGGCTCCACAACATCTCCGATCTATATAGTTTTCCTTTTTTTACTTTTTATATTTTATTTTTTTATCTATATAGTTTTCCTTGAATCTCTCAAAAGGCAAAGTTTAAATGACTCCAAAATGGTATTATGGAATAGAAGTGGTATGTTCAAGTTAAATACATTGACTTGGAAATAAGACAATGTACTAATAAACATCTAGAGCCAAAAAAATTGTTAGCTTTGCCTTTTTAGTCTACGAGACATCTTCTTTTGCTTAGCTTATTTATTTTGGTAATAGACGATGTTGTAATGATCCCTAAATTGCATCTCAATATTAGGATGGCATTGTAGCCCACAAAGCTCTCATCCTACCCCATACCACTTTTCTAACACATGACCTAAGTATCTCTCATGCTAATTTTTTGCTCAATTTTTTATCATTTCTAAATCATGGATTTGTTCATACTTTAATTTAGTTATTTTGGTTAACTTCACTATTTACATTTCTCTTCTTAGCTTTATAACTTGCTTTAAAGTACTTTAATTTAGAGCTTAGGCTCTCATTTTTCTTTAAAAAAGGGAGATTTACATACAAACCACTATGTTACTATTATTTTATAGATCTAACACCTCATATATTGATATTATATTTATATCACACAAATATAAAATTTACCTCAAATCTACCACTTCATATCCCACAGAGCTCATGACATCTTCTTCCCGCCAAAATATCCCCTTCACGCGCTACGTCTTATAGTCCCGCAAGTTGTGTCTTGGATGTCTGCTCGCACGGTGAAATCTACCTTGCCGCAAACTCCTTTCCTCGTACATTCATCCAAGCATGCTTTGTTATGGAACATCCTCCTCGCACCGACCTCACATTTTCCTTCAATTGTGCTTTATCTTTAAGCAATGCAATGACTAAGTTCTTCATTAAGTAATTCAAAAATTTTTTGTTGAGAGCGTAGGGCCAAGTAAGAAGCGTAGGGAGAGTCAAAAGTTGTGGTAGTTTTTGGGATTATTAATTATTTTTTGTGGGCGGGATTTGTCTATTTATGCGGTGAGCAAAAAGAGTATATTTCCGTTGCATTTAAGTTTGGAGGAATTTGGGTTCAAACCAATGACCAACATAGAAACATGTATGATGATGTGAAACAAAGGACTGTAAAATTTGAGAAAGAATAATCAACATTTCACGCTTAGAGGAGAGATTGCTAGAATATGTCCATGGCTTAAGGGACGTCCATATAATATGTATTATTACATATATGATACATCACTGAAGGAATACAAATATATCAATTATGACATTGACGTGACTGAGTTAATAAAAGTATCCAATGATAATTTCTGTGACAATATAGTTATCACAATACAAAAAGTAGATGTACATTAATCAATTTATAATCTTAGGGAGGTTGTGAGTTCTAAACAGATGGTTGAATGTTTTATTAAACATAATGATGGTATTTCGGGTGTTCCAATTATATGTTCTATAGATATAGTTGTTGGGATTTTTTTTCATGATGCAACAAGTTTCAAGCATGCTCTGTGATCATTTGTTATCAAGGAGATTTTTGGGGTTAGGATAAAGGATAGTGATAACAAATATGTTATTGATATATATTCTTATAAAGGTTTTCAATGAAGAATTTGAGCGTCCCTGTGTGAAGATACTCAATCTTTTTAAGTTAGGAGACTCTATGGAGTTTACACTTATCCTATGATCAATCTTGTTGGGAATATACTAGCTACATTTGCATGGGTTGCCAATGAGATTCATGAGATGGTCAAAAGGAATCCAGACATTCCTTTAAAGTATATCAATAATAGTTTAGAGAAAAAGTATGGTCTTTCATTACCTTATATGAATTTGTGGAGGTCAAGAGAGCAAGCTTATGCCAGTATATTTAGCTATATAGATGATACTTATAAATGGGTACTAACATTATGAGCTAAATTGCTTGGTAGAAATCTTAGTTCACATATCACATATACATATAACAACCGTGACAATTAATTTAAGAGATTTTATGTTGGCTTTAAGATGTGTGCAAATGGATTCATATATGGTTGTAGACATCTTATCAATTTGAATGCATGTCACCTCAAATCTAAGCACTTAGGTATACTCTTATCAACTACCTCACTTGACGATAATAACAGTTTATTTCCTTTAGTCTTTGTCATTGTTGAGACTGAATATAAGCTGACATGGTTATGGTTCCTTCATAACTTGAGAGAAAGCATTGGTACAAACATATAACCTCTTGCTTTCATATCAGAAATAGAGAAGGGGTTGGGCGATGCCATTAGAGAAGTATATCCTGGAGCTGAACATAGAGTTTGTATTCATCATTTATGAAAGAATATGAAAAAAAATAAAATCATTGCAAATATGGACATAAACTCCAAGGATTAGTTTGGGCAGCAACTAATGCGTACACTAGCCATTGAGAAGCTTACTAAATTCAGTGTGTTGAGTTTGACTATTCATGCATACCTTATCTCATTACCTTATAAGTGGCCGTGAAGTCAATTTATGTTAGGGATATACCACGCTACCAATACCAATGACTTTGAGAATCATTTAATGCATGGATATTGGACGCTAGAAATAAACCAGTTGTTGACTTAATTGACATGATTTGTGGTAAACTCATGGAGTAAAGGACTGTACGAAAGATGATGAGTTTGACATGGCACCATGAAATAGTGCCCCATGCGGAAGAATACATAAGAGAAATTACAACATGAAAAGAACATCTATTAATCCTTCCATTCAAGATATATATTTGATGTTGAGAGCAGAGACTACACATGTAAGGTATGACAGTTGACTGGACTTCCTTGCATTCATGTCATGGCTTTCTTTAGGATGAAGGAGCATCCATTGTAACATACATATGTTCATGATTACTACTACACCGACATGTAACTTTTACATTTTTTTTTTGAGTGAATTCCATTTATACATCACAATACATACACTAATTATTAGTGCTTTAGGTACAAGATGGCGTATGATAGAGCAATTCCCATGTTACCTAGGAGGGATCAATGGAAAGTTGCTTACGATGTGGTGGATGTTGGAGTGCCAAACACATCTATACTTAGAGGACAAAAAAATTAAAAAAATAAGATTGCCAATTTTCTTGGAGAAGAAGAAGAAAGTACATAAATATAGTAGGCATGGTCTTTGGGGCCATCATCGAAGTACATGTAAGAATCCATTACAAAAGTTTGTCGAGGACACATTAGTAACACAAGTAGGGCAACCAAAATGACCAGTGTTGCCAAGTAGATAGACTGCTGATGACTTTATTGAGGGAGGTGAATACAAACACTCATATGTTGAAGGTTTATAAGTAAATTGAAGTTTATTTTAGGTCACATGTTTAAGGTCAATTTTTTTTCTTGTTTCTCAAATTTTTTGTAGACGTAAATGGTCACATCTTTTGGTCACATGTTATGAAATGTTATTTGTTTCTTAAAATGTTGTTTGGGTCACATGTTTTGAGTCAGATGTCACATTTACAATAGTTGTGTACCGTACCTTGAAGGTAACAAATTCATATGCAACAACATCGACAAATCCATCATATGAAATTTTTATAAATGGTATAAGTTCAATGAGATCAAACAATCCATTCTTCTATTGCATATATATCATAGTTAATGTTAGGCATGATTTCCAGTAAGTGCTATGTGATCCATTCTTTTATCCCATAATCATTGTTTCTCATTAAAGATCTGCAATACAGAGACAACAAAAAGGCTATGAAATTGGGACAGAATTTAAAGCTCCAGGCTTGTAAATATCACTGGTGAAGATCTGCACTGAAGCTATCGAGACGATCTATAACAATTAAGCTCCAAATTTATTTAGGGACTTTAACAATTAAGTTATAGTACACAACTGCAACTTTTAGCTATCAACTAACTTCAAAATCTTTTAAGCAAAATATAGAATTTCTCCAATAAACATCATATTTTTTTTTTCATTTCACAAATTCAATAAAGATACAACATACCACTGCAATACATGCCAAAAAGCAAGCTCAAGCAAACATAATGCTTGAACTATTAACCTTGGGTAATTACAAAATATACTACAAATATAACACATGTCGTCCCCTAAAATAGTACATCAAATCTACCTCAACACAACATAGTACTAGTAAAAAAAAAAAACCCAGATTGGAGTGTCGATAAGAGCAATCACAACAAAAACTTTAATCGTCAGGAGAATCAAGTCAAGCTTCTTAAAATTCCTTGCATCGAAGGCCTTAAATTTATAATGTGTGACATAAGATGTTTATTCTTGTTCATCTACCCATTTAAAGTAACTGCAATCATCATCACTTCAATTATAAATACACATGTAAAATTGTCTTTCACTATTAAGTTCTCGGTGGCAAGTATACAAGACACAATTAAGGTGACAATGACAGTAAACTTGGGAATGTTGCCGCATGAATTTGACAACAAATAAATTTGAAGAACTCATTAAAAACTTCACAAAATCTATCAAAATAGTACAAAATTTGGACGATTAGAATACAATAAGCACATATAGCAATGCAAAAAAAATTATTCCTCATACCCTATCAACTCAGATGTATAATAACAAGACAAAGCAAATTCGTTGGAAAATAACAAGACAAAGCAGAGCAACATATACCTAATTTTCACAAATCCGAAAACAAAAACTTCAGATATCAAAGTAAATTTACAGAATTCAAATTTTGTAACTGGATGTAACTATGAATTCAGGGAACTGTTGGCTACTGAGAACGAATATAACCCTTTACAAACCCTACCAACTCAGATGGTCGGCTGCTGAGAGCACACAACTACTCACTTGGGAAATTATAGACCATTACACGAAACTTAGCTTCTTTTGAGATGCAAACTCTAACATCATTCTAGATGCGAGCTCACCTTCTTCACTTCACCAGGAGGTTTTAGAAGTTATGATCTAACACACGAAAAAGGGGAATTTCGGCGGGATGAAGACGCCGTAAGCTCTGCAGTAGGAGTGATATATTTGAGGTAAACTTCATATTTGGGCGGAACTGTAATATTAATATTTGAGATGTTAATATGTAAAATTAAAATAATAGATCTGAATATTATTCAGGAAAATAATAATATTAAAAATAGTCATTAATATTAATATTGTATTAGCTATCTAATACGTTATTGTCGCTCGGGGCCGCACTGCTTTCCAGTCTAGATCAAAGAAGGCGGAAAGCGGATCCTGGTTATATGGTAAACTATCGGCTTCCTTTTTTCCGAACCCTTAGCCTTTCAAGCTGCTTGATGTAGCCATGTTTGAGCGATCTCAGTTTGTTGACGTGCCGCTGATAGTGATGCTATTATCTAATTTTTATTTGTTTTGATTTTTGTGCTTTGCTTTGATGCTTTTTGAGTCATTTTTTAGGTTTAACTTTATTTATGATGTGAAGATTGACTATCTCACTGCAAAGGTTAAATCAAAAGCCAATCTTGTAACCCAGTTGTCTTTCTCTAGTCATAGCCGATTAAACTTTGGGAGCAAGAACGAAGAAGAGTAGAAACCTAAGGTGATTCGGGATGTGGAGGAGACCGGCTTTGTTCAGTTATTGGATCCCTTCATATTTGTGGACAGCCTCCAGCAACTATATCGATCTTCACGTTCACCATCTCCATCACAAGGTCACTGTCTACATATATTTATTCCTTTCAAGGGGAAATGCAATATTTTCTCCGGTCTTTTTCAGAATTTCGGATCATGGTCGATGAAATTTTAATTCAAGATGAACTGTATTAATCCATGGGGTTGGGGGTGTCGTGGGGTCATTTACTGTGAATATTTCTCTCGAATCAGATTAATTTTATTACATTGGGCATCATATTTTCGAATTAGTTATAGCTTCCTTTGAAATTCTTGATCTCAACTCTGATACCTGGTGATCTGTGAAGTGTATTCACATTTATGCCATTGCTGTCAAGTTTTGTTTAGCGTGGCAGCGGATCTCTCCCCCTGCCACACCTATGCCAGGCTGCCACTGCACTTGATAGGCATTGCCAAATTTTGCTAAATGATGCCTAAGGGGCTGCTTGAATGCAAGCCGAATTTAGTTGATTCTGTAAATTTTGATTATGTTACTAGTCTTATGTGTGTTAAATCCTAGAAATTATTTCGATGCCGTCATCTTTAGTTTAAGTAAGCTATTTGGATGCAAGCAAGAATATTTAAGGGATTTGAATTAGATTTATGAATGTCTTGATTAACTAGCTTAGATATAAATAATTGATTAAGCTCGGTATAAATTATTTAGGTTTAATTAAATAATTTATCACTTAGTTATCCTAGTTAGGAATTACCTGTAGTGTAATAATAAATCAAGGTGAATGGCTATAGAGTTTAATTTAGCAAAATAATGTTTATCAATTAAAGGTGAATTAACACATAAACTATAATAAACTCAATGAAATATATTAAATAATAAAAATGTTAACTGACTAAATTATTTGTAAGTAATCAGGAATTTTGGTGCTAACTAAACGTATAATGAGGATCTCTCAATACTTATTTGTACTTTAGACTAATTGTAAATAAAATAACTAATTAATTTGAATGCTAGAAAGCTAGAAGAACTCACAGAGAACATTGAGCATCTTAGATTTATTTATTAGCTTAAAAATTAAATTTCATTAGACATTTTAATACAACTGATTATTAAAAAGCTCAAATTAATGGAGAAGATGGTATATGGATATAGTCCATGTGGACCATGTCCGACATTACATTCCCTCTTTAAGTGGAGTGTCCGGGCATCATAGATGGAAAGCTAATATCCACAGATTGTTGGATTGCTTTAGATGAAAAAATGTTGTCCACAAATTACTGGTTATTGTAGATGGAAAATTATTATCTAGGAATTTATGATAATTTGAAAAAATACCCAAAATATTTCGTCGATTATTTTTGGGGGGTATTTTACTCCCAAACTATACAAAAAGTTTGATTCAGTCTCACAACTTCTTAAATAGGAGCCAAAGTAATCCCATGGTTAAAATCAATTTGGGAAATTCATATTTTTTATCAATAATTTTTTATTTTCATTACAATCTTTAATTATTTAGCTTAGTAGGCGCCAAGAGAAGTCATGACGAGTAACTACTGCATCAGTAGAAGTTGATACACGGTGTAAGAGAAGTCGAGACAAGATGATGGGCCAAAGGAGAAGGGAGTTAGGTCACGACAAACAACTTACCAACATGTGTCGAGGGAAGTGGAGACGACAGGTTACCTGAACAGTTTACACAAGTAGCTCACAAGTAGAATACATATTTTGTTTTTTATATTGATAAAAAACTTAAAAGATTGAAATGCATATTCTATTTGAATATGGTCGTATTATACTGCTAAACACTTGTTTATTGATGCTGTGGTCATGGCTCAGTGGTATTGCCATTTTTTGAGGGAGTCACGATTTTTTTTATTTGTTGTTGGGAGAACCAGAAAATGAAAAAAACTATGGTTTTATGGACTAGGAGGGAAATTTTGGAACTTAGATATTTAACACGATTCTGCTAACTGATTTTAATTGATGTTAAGTAGTTGGTGCCACTTTGAAGATTGATATCTTAGTTGGAGGACCTAAGTGACATGAAAAAGCACAAAAGACCCGATTGAAAGGTCAATTGTGGGTGAATATGAAGTGGCCTATTTAATCTCAGGTTAATTATTGTAAAAAAAGAACATGGATCATTGCCTAATCATTGATTGATGCCTCCAATTATACCCTTGGATGCCTCTGTCAATGTTGCTGTCGAGTGAGAGTGGAGAAGATCACAACTTCATCTCAAATCGAATGCAGGAGTGCTTAAAATGGTTTTTATTTTCACTCTTACTCACCACGAATTCTCTAAGGATATCCTCTCTTAAGGGGGAAACTATCAAAAAAATCATTTGTTTAAATGCATAAACATACATCTAATGCGGAACCGAGCTACATCTGTACTCGAGGTGCTTTCCAATAGGTAGGATGATTAACTATGGTTGCTTGCACTCATATATGAAGTCTTGAACATTAGGTCTAAATAAACCTTTGTTTGATATGAGGGGAAACCTAGTTATGAATAAATCCAGTCAAGTTTATGACTCAAACCCTCAAACAACATAGTCTACAGCCTTCTCTGAGCAAGCAAATATTTCATAAAACCATTATGCTGCATTTCGAGTGAAGCAATGGATTGCATGAGAACTGTATTCTAAACTGCTCCACTTATCTTTCTTGGATTAGTTTAGGCTGTAATCATATCACTGTTTTGCAGGTTAAAGAGGGTGATACTTCTAAACAAGTCAGACCTTTTATAACCTTTGTGCTAGGTAAGTTGAGTAGAGTAGCACCCGTTTCGCTGTGTTTACTTAGGTTTTTTATGTTTAAGAAACAGCATTGCCATTTATATTTTGTTTTTGTCATACTTTTCTAACTATTTATTACTGAAAAGTATTATTTAATTTCTTTTCTTAGATTGTTTTTGATACTTAGTTTATGAATTCCACGGGAAGAACATGCTTTACATAAAACAAATTTCTTTGTTAAGCACGTATAATAATGACTACGATTGTAAAGCACTTTACCAACAGTTATATGTTGTCACACATTTGGGCATAATCAGTACAGTATGGGATAAATTTTCTTTTTCCTCCTAGTGGTCGAATACTGTTTCTTGCTTCAAACTCCTTGTGCTGAGCTGAGTTGCTGATTGGTGTTCTTAGTGATTTAAAGATTATTTCCTTCTTGGGTTCTTATGAAATCTTTGAACTTGTTAGAAAAAGGATGTACAAGAGGAGAAAAGAGAAGTTTGAAGTTTGAAGTGGGGGCGGGAGTTTGAGGCGGAACATGTTTGCCTCCTAAAAACAGGGGCCGGTCTCTCTTGGACCTGTTGGACCGGTCCCTCGTGGACCGATCTAACATCTTCTTTTTTTGAGTAGGCTAAAACTTGACCCTATAAATAGAGGTTGAAAAAATGAGAATTAAAGAAGAAATTAACTCTCTTTAGAATGGAATGAAATCTTAATATTATAAAAACATTTAATTAAAAAAAAAACTATTTAATATAGTATTTAGCATCCCAAGAGATTGCCCCCCTAGTAAACCCCCATATAGTAACCTTAAAAACAAAACAAAAGCTAGAAGATGGGACGATTGCAGGGATTAATCAGAGATTAGAATATTTATCAACCTTCAAAGTCAGAGAAAATTTGTGCATGTCTATCATACAAGCACACTACAAATCGTGAATGTGCTAATGTCCAAACTTTGAGATTAGAATACGTCAAAACATTCTTCTTTCCATTTTTTCATGTTTTATCTCTTGATATTGTGAAAAAAAACATTCACTTCCTATCATTGTCCAAAGTTACGGCATCAACCTTGAAGACTGCAAAGTAATCTAAAAAAATGTCGAGAAGAATCAAATAGGAAGAAAGAAGGCAATGCCACGTCTTACTAAAACAATTGGTACCCCACCTAAGTCAAAAAGAGATCTTCTTGATGAGGACATCAATAGGAGATTCCAGAATGTTTACCGCCGGAAGCATCATAGATCGACGACTACGATGAGGAGTTTATATATTTGATATATTTTATGTATTAGTTCAGATTTACTTTATTTAGGTTTGTACAATTGCTTGTGTGTTGATTTGAGTTGTAGCCCTATGGGCATGTTAGTCCTTTCTTTTCTTTTTCTATAAGGCCTATATATTAGGTCCTTTGTCTTGTATTTGGGATGATGATGATTATGAATGAAATTCCAGCTTTTCTTGTTTGATCTCTTTGTGAGTTCTTGAGAGGAGAAACCCTAGGAGAGGGCCTTGCATCACCCGTCAACCGCCGGTGAATTTCGGGACTCGCGGTTAGTACTTAGTATTTCCTTCTTCCTCCTTCCTTGGTTACCACCACCGACCACCTAGCTCAAGACCCCTTGCCGCGGGCCAAATCTTCCAAACCCCTTTTCTTTCTTTCCCTAACCTGCCAACCCTCACCACCTCCCTTAGCCGCCGACCTCCCCTCACCCTCCCCCCGCCGGTCTTCCCCCAAGGCTCCCCACCGCTGGCCTCCCCTAGCCTCCACTAGCCGCCGACCCCTCCCTCCCATGACCTTTGAATTTTGAATTTCAAAATTCAAATCAACCTTAATTACTTTTCTAATTTACCCCACTATTAATTTGAAAAGTTGCCTCATTTGAATTCAAATTATATTTGAATTTCAAAGCTTTCCCTATTAATAAACTTAAATTAGGAAACCTTCTAATTACATTAAATCTGAAATCAATTTGAGATTTAATGACAATACCTAATTAAATCCTCCCCGTGCCCATACAACGAACCTAGACACATCAAATCCCTCCCCCTATGGCCGACCCCTCTATAGTCCCATTCTCTTTCCAATTTGCCACATAGACTCTCATTTAATGCCCCTTAAATTCCCCTTGGCTGTCGCCCCACTTAAGCCCTCAATTAGGATTAATTTGGATTTCAAATTAATCTTTCCCTCCATAAAAAAATTTGAGAATTAATTTCAGATTTCCTTCAACCTAAGCCCTTCTAATTCACGACCCTCCATCCCAACACAACCCATTGTAACCCTAGCCGAAATTCTCCTCCTCTCCAACTCTCCCCCACCTTTCTCCTCCATCACATATAAGGATTATCTTTAAGCCGACGTTGCCTCCATGCATGGCCGATCCAGAACAAGATCACAAATTCGTGTATGAAGATCAAGTACGAATGGACCTTCTATGATCCCCTTTCTTCAACTTGAACTTGAACTTGAACGTTGACGATACCGTGGACGCTTACGTGGATCGCATCCTCTTCACATTGGTACCTTCCATCAAAGAGCATCTTCCAACCGGACATTGGCGAATCACCGGTCATCTCCACACACTTCCTCATCTGGTTAGCTTTCCTTGGATCTCTACCCTAGGCTTCCTCTCCCTCGTGATGGCATCTTCTGGATTGTTGCGTTTTTTCCTCCGCTAAAAACCCATAAAGAACATAAGTGAGGGAAACTCGAGGTAACTTTTCTCTTTGTTACATGATGGATTGTTAGTTTATTGCACTTGCATTTCTATTTTATAATTGATATTATTTGAGATCTTACTCTTCTATTGTGTAATTGCTTGCCATATCAATTTAGACAACTTTTAATTCGTAGAATCTTTTCTAAGTGAAACATTGGTTGATGTTACAACGCCTAAATCAATCTTTATAAATTTCTACATGCAATTCCTACTTGGTTTCACGTCAATTCCTCTTTTGGGAAATGACATAAAAGAAGATGATCATATCCTTATAAAACCCAAGAAATCATACAAGTCTTTGGTTGAAGCAAAGATCAAAACAAATTATTCATTTTCCATCTATTATTTCGAATCTACTTATGCATGTAGGGTATGATTTATCTTTTCAAGAAGAATGAATGATTTGTTTAGAGATCTAGTTGACTCTGAGGTTTTTAGGTGAGAAATTATAAGATGACAATAGGCGAGCACAATTTGTTATATGATTTAGATCTCTTGAGTCAATAATCGAAGATTTCTATCCTTCCTTGGTACATGTAAGAGTTAGAGAAAATGTATCTATCTGGGCTAAAGGGAAGAGTTAGCACCATTTTAAAAGCAAGTAATTTGTTTAAAATTTAGTTGCTCTTTCTTTAAGATTTAGCACCATTTTAAAAGCAAGTAATTTGTCTAAAATTTAGTTGCTCTTTCTTTAAGATAATGACTCCAAGATTATCACTGATTTTCATCTTTAGTTCATCGCTTCCAATATTATTAGTGTGAACGTCTTTGTGTTGATTTCCAAGATTGATCCCATTTTATTGGCTTGTTGCGACTTTCCATACAAATTTGTCGTGTTATTATTCTTTTTAGAGACACGAGCAAAGATTACCTCTTTTTTCATGTCTTAAGTTATTTTCTAGGTCTTTCTCCAGAATTGTGAAAGAGTGAACCCTTTAGTTTGAAGTGTCTTAGTACCTCCAAGCATTACTCTTTGTCTGCTTTCTTCTCTTCTAACCTCAGTGAATACTACTTCAGTTTTGGGGAATGTACAAATCTCTAGAATTCTTACTCAAACTTCATCTTGTTCTTTATTGAGATCTACAAGAAATTGTATGCTCTTATTTTCTACACAAGTTTGATGTATTTACTTGTACACTTCTATCATCAACCATTTGACTTGAAAATATCCATTCTTGCTTCCTTGTTTGAGATTATGAGCCTGATCACATAATTCACACAATTTAGTAGAGTTTTTAAGATCTCATTACGCCATGCTTACTTTCTCATAAATTGCTTGTGCAGTACTGTAGTGTAAGTACTTGGATACAATGTGTTATTTTCTAGAATTGATAAAGGCATTGTTGTTATCTCATGTTGGAAATGAAGGGTCAACTACTTCAGGTTGATGGATGGTACTATTTAAGTATCCAATCTTTGATCTTCCTTGAATCACCATTGGAATTGAGGGAGATCATTTGAAGAAGATTTTTTTTTATTGAGTTTGTTATTCCGAGTGAAAATTTATGTACCCAACATCGATTATTAGTTTTTTACTTTAAGATAAAGCGGCAAAAAATAAAAAATAAAGTAAAACATTTTTCTACGATTAGATGGGGGCATTTAAAGAATATTAACAAAAATATTTTTGAGAGTAAGATTTTAGATCTTAAGATTCTATTTGTGCATGAGGATGCTAATATTATGTGGGAAAAAGTGATTAGTTATATTAAGAATATTGCAAAAGATGTGCTTGGAGTTTTGAAGGGAAAAACTCATAATAGTAAAAATAGTTGGTGGTAAAATCCAAATGTGCAAGAAAAGATAAAAAATAAGAAGATTTGTTATAAAAATTGGTTTAAATGTAAAAATTCTGGTAATTGGGAAAGCTATAAAGAGGCTTGTAAGGAATCTAAAAAAGCTATTTGTGATGCAAAAAGCTTAGCTTTTAATGATTTTTATAATATATTAGATATTAAGGAGGGAGAAAGATATTCGTATAAATTAGCCAAACAAAGAGATAGGAGTAGTAAAGATTTACTTCAAGTAAAGTATATTAAGGATGAAGATTAAAAAGTACTTTTCTTAGAATATGATATTCAACAAAGGTGGATGAGATATTTTGCTAAACTTTTTAATGAATAATGTGAAAATACGATTGACTTTAGTGACTTTATCACTTTAAATAAAAATAAAGATTTTTGTTTTTATCGGCATATAAGTAAAACTGAAGTTAGAGATGCTTTGAAGAAAATGAAGTGTGGAAAAGCTGTTGGACTCGATGATATTCCAATAGAGATGTGGAAATGCTTAGGAGATAAAGGAATTTCTTGGCTTACTAAACTTTTTAATACTGTTTTGAAGACTAAAAAGATGCCAGATCAATGGTGAATGAGTGTGTTAATTTCTATTTTTAAGAATAAAGGTGATGCACATGAATGTGCGAATTATAGAAGAATTAAGTTAATGTGTCATACTTTAAAACTATGGGAGCGAGTTATGGAGCGTAGGTTGCGGCGTGAGACTAATGTTTCTCAAAATAAATTTGGATTCATGCCTTGTAGTTCTACTATGGAAGCCATACATTTATTTAGAGGTATGATGGAGAAATATAGAGAGAATAAGGAGGATCTACATATGATATTTATTGATTTAGAGAAAGCATATGATAAAGTTCCAAGGGAAGTGCCACGGAGAGTTCTTGAAAAGAAAGGAGTTAATAACGTTTATATTCAAATCATTAAAGATATGTATGTGGGAGCTATTACTTGTGTTCAAACACAAGGTGGTTTGATCAAGCATTTTCCTATTTCTGTTGGATTACATCAAGGATCAGCCTTAAGTTCATATATTTTTGCTTTTATCATGGATGTTCTCACTAGACATTTGCAAGAGGATGTACCTGGTGTATTCTTTTTACTGATGATATTCTTCTTGTTGATAAGACTAGAGAGAGAGCTGATGATATTCTTCTTGTTGAAGACTAGAGAGGGAGTTGAAGGTAAACTTGAATTATGGAGGTCAACCTTAGAGTCTAAAGGTTTTTGCTTGAGTAGATCTAAAACTGAATACATGGAGTGTAATTTTAGTAGCAATAGACTTTGTGAGGAGATTGTGACTTTGGGCGATCAAGTCATTAATAAGAGTAGACGTTTTAGATATCCTTGGTTCTATACTTCTATTGCTCAGAGTGATGGTGAAATAGATGGGAATATTATCAGGAGAATTCAAGTTGGATGGTTGAAGTGGAGGAATGCATCGGGTTTGTTGTGCGATAGAAAAGTTCTCCTCAAACTTAAGGGAAAATTCTATAAAGATGGTGGTGAGACCTGCAATGCTTTATGGTGCCGAATGTTGGCCATTAAAAGAGAAGCATAATACTAAGTTAAGTGTTGCAGAGATGAGGATGCTTAGGTGGATGAGTGGCTTGACCCTTAGAGATATGATACGAAATGAGCATAGACGTGAAAATGTTGGAATAGCTCCAGTGGAAGATAAGATTAGAGAGAGCCGCCTTAGATGGTTTAGTCACATTAAACGGAGGCCTTCCGATGACCCGGTTAGGAAAGTTGATGTATTAGATTGACTTATGTTAAGAAAGGTAGAGGTAGACCTAAAAAGACTTGGTTAGAAAATATTAGAAATGATCTTTCTTTATTAGATTTAAATGAGAATTTGACTTTTAACCGAACACAATGGCGAAAAAGGATTCATGTAGCCGACCCCACATAGTGGGACAAAGGCTTGATGTTGTTGTTGTTGTATGGAGTTTGTATGATTTGATTTGAAGAGGTGAGTACTCCATGGACAAAAATGATAGTGTGGCTTGGTAAGATTGATGAAGAAGCTTGGCCCTATAATAGAGGGTTACAAAGGAGAAAAAATAGGAAGAAGTACACTCTCTTTAGCATGAATGGAAATATGAATATTCCAATATGATTTAGTTTAAAAAGCACTACTTAATATATTAGCTAGAATCCCTAAAAATCAGCTCCTAATAAAACCCGATCCAGCAGCCTTCTATATAAGAGAACCCGTGTGCTGGAAGATGAGCAGCTGCAGGGATACTTTCAAAAAAGGGATGCTCCCAGCTACAGGAAGGCTCCAACAGGGATTTCCGCCAACAAAGGGACATTGGATGGCTGTTAGCAAGAAATCACTAGTCTTCCTTGTTAATAAGTAAGAGCAGAAATTAATCAAGAGGGGACCACAAGGTAGAAAATAATTTGTATTAATTCTATCGCTTTTAGAAAGATGCGACAATATTCAACAGAACTTTACCAATCAACAGGTGATCGTGCATGCATATTGGGGTGCATCATGTGAGGATGCCAGAGGGTTTCTTTTGGTTTTAGCGTAATCTATTTTTCCTTTTAGAGAAGGATTTTCAATGTTGCTTGCCCATTTGGATTTTAGCTTTAGCACCACAGCATCGCTAGCACAAAATGCTCCTCATGTTCGGTGATAGGGAAACCTATCCATGGTTTAATGGTTTTTTATTCAGTTTTTGTCCCCTGAAATTTTTGTTAAATTACAAGCCCTATATATATTGAGCCTGCTCTAAACCGTTCTTGTCCGTTACCTTGTCTTCATTATTTCACACCTCAGGTGTTTCCCACTAGAGGCTACTAAATCCCAAGGAAAAATTTATTCACTTTGGTAAATTGTAGTAAAAATCACGTAATGACTCCTTTTATCTTTTTCACCTTCAAGAAAGCTTTAAATTCTTTTTTTTCCTAGAAATTATTGTTATTCATGAAAACCTCTTAAGCAGTAGTGGAGCCAGAAAATTTTTCGGCGGGGACCTGAATTTATTTTGATAAATTTTCTCAACTTTTTTCATCAGGGCTTGGGACCAACATAGGCAGCTTTAATTTTTTTTCAATTTATTATTTAAACAAAAAAAATTAAATATTTGGTAATAAAAAATTTATAATTTATAACATCTGTCATTCATATTATGAAAAAGTTGAATAATTACTTCATTATCAATATAATATAATATTTCTTTTTTCAATATAAACGATTAATGTATCATTCAGCCATTGATCTCTAATCATATTTCTTAACCAATTTTTTATATTATTCATGACACTAAATGTCTTTTCGGCTCCTGCTGTTGTAACAGATAATACTAACATCAATTTCAGTAGCCTGAAAGCAAGAGGATATAGAATTTCCTTCTTACGTCAGATTATTTTCTCAATAAGACTTCCTAAATCTTTTTATGAAGAAAATTGTTCATCAAATTGCATATTCATAATATAAGTGTCTAATTGATTTTCAAGAATCGCTTGATCAAATAGAGTAAAATTAATTGGATAGTTCAACAATAATTCCAAGTATATCTTTCATCAAATGTAGGCAAAAAGAGAATTCAAAAGTCTGTAATGATTCCAATAATGTGTTTGCCTCATCTCTTTGTTCTGAGTTCGAAAGAATATGAGAATAGGTGTGCATCATTTGGATAAATTTAAAAAATTGAATCAAATTGTTCTTATTTGATTAATTTGTTTTGAATTTTTAAATATAAATGATGATTATAATTTTACTTGTTTTATTTTTTTATTATTAATTCAATTTTAATTTAAGAAAAGCCAATCAAAAAATCAAATGAATCATATCATTTTATTAAAAATAAAAATAAATAATAAATAAACAAAATCCAAAAAGATCAACATGATATTATTTATTATATATCGAAATTATAAAATTCACTAAAAATTATCTAATATTCTTCATAATACATATAATTATTCTTGTTGTTAAAGTTTATTATTTTTCGATTAGCTTAGAATTTAGTTGAACCAATTGAACAAAAGTGTGATTTGGAAATATTTAATAAATTCATAAATCAAATAAAGTAAATAAAAAATACGCACAAGGAGTGGATATTTTTGTGGGACAAAGATGGTTCTATTTTGCTAAAAAACAATAGTGGTTATGTATTAGTGATGAATATTTTAATACATTATTTTAGTGCTAGGGAGTTCCTTGGAATTGACATACTGTATGTCCTAAATACAACGAGAAATGTGCATGTTAAATAAGCACTGACACTCGGTGTAGTGATCAAAACAAAAGTTTTTACACCATAGATGAATGTGGGAAAAAAGTTAGTCCATGAAACTAGAATTAAGATAAGAATTTGGAATATAGGTTCTCTTATATCGAAATTAGTGAAATTAATATATAACTAAATGGGTTGGAGAGTGCGTTAAGGAGATTGATAGTTTAACATTTAAACTATGACATGCAAGTAAGAGTAATACTAGAAATAGTGTAGATATGATTATAAATATGAGTTTGAAGGATTCTCTTATATAAATTAATAAAATTAAAGATAAAATTATAATTTTAAAGTTTATTGTTGATGTTAAGATTATTAATATTATAAGTATTTATGCTAGTCAAGAAGGTTTGGATTTGTGCTGAAATTTAAAATTTTAGAATGATTTAGAAGAATTAATACAAATGATACCTCTTGAAGCAAAAAGTTTTTATTGGAGGAGATTTCAATTGACATATTTGTAGAATGGTAAAATATTTTAGAAGTATTCATAGTGGCTATATGTTCGGAGCGACTAATGAAAGTGGTAGGATCATATTATATTTTATTTTAGTTTATGATTTTGCAATTGCTAATACCTTATCTAAGAAAAGGGAGGAACATCTCATCACTTATAAGAATGAATATAGTAAAACTCAGATTGATTTCTTATTAAAAAAAAGATCATTTAGATAGAAAAATCGTAAAATCATTATGTGTGAAAGTTTATGTACCCAACATCTCTTAGTAGTTTTGGACTTTAAGATGATGGGGCAAAATATGAAAAATAAAGTAAATTGTTATCTTATGATTAGATGAGAGCATTTAAAGAATGCTAAAAAAAATAATTTGAAGAGTAAGATTCAAGATCTTTATTGTGCACAAGTAAGTTAATGCTATGTGGAAAAAATAGTTAGTGATATTAAGAATGCCACAAAAATATGTGCTTAGAGTATAAGAAGGAAAAATTCATAATAGTAAAAATAATTGGTGATGGAATCAAAATGTACAAAAAAAAGATTAAAAAATAAAAAGCTTTGCTATAAAAATTGTTTTAGATTTAAAAGCTCAGGAAATTGAAAAATGTATAGAGTGGTCTGCAAGGAGTTTAAGAAAGAAATATGCGATGCAAATAATTTAGCTTTTAATAATTTATATAATAGATTTGATACTAAGGAGGACGAAAAATGCATGCATATGTTAGCTAAGCTAAAAGATAGAAGAAAGATCTAGTTCAAGTGAAGTGCATTAATGATGAAGATCAATAAGTTCTTTTATTAGAAGATTATATTCAACATAGTTGAATGATATATTTAATAAACTTTTCAATGATCATTTTGAGAATACGATTGACTTTAGCGACCTTAACATCCTAAATGAAAATAAAGATTTATGTTTCTATCGTTGTATTAGTAAAATCAAAGTTAGACAACAACAACAACATCAAGGCTTCATCTCACTATGTAGGGAGGAAAATCAACGTTAGAGATGCTTTTAAAAAAATGAAGCGTCCAAAAGCACTTGGATTTGACAATATTTCAATAGAGGCGTGGAAATGCTTAGGAGATGAATGAATTTCTTGGCTTACTAAACTTTTTAATATTATTTTGAAGATTAAAAAGATGCGAGATGAATGGAGGAGTGTGTTGGTTCCTATTTTTAAGAATGAGGGTGATGCACTAGAGTGCAAGTTATAGAAGGATTAAGTTAATGTGTCATATATTAAAACTATGGGAGAGTGTAATTGAGCATATGTTACGACATGATATTTAAGTTTCTCAAAATCAATTTGGATTCATGTTGGGTAGGTTTGCTATGGATGTTATACATTTATTGAGAGCTTTGATGGAGAAGTATACAGAGAATAAGGAGGATTTATATATGATATTTATTGATTTAGAGAAAATATATGATAAAGTTTCAAGAGAAGTGCTCTGGAGAGTTCTAGAAAAGAAAGGAGTTAATATGCTTATATTCAATTCATTAAGGAAATATATGCAGGAGTTATTACTTGTGTTCAAACACAAGGTATTTTGACTATATGTTTTCTTATTTCAGTTGGATTACATCAAGGGTCATCTTTAAGCCCATATCTTTTTTGCTTTAGTCATGGATGTTTTTAGTTCTTCCTAAGCATTTGCAAGAGGATGTTCCTTGGTGTATGCTTTTTCCTAATGAAATTCTACTTGTTGATAAGACTAGAGAGAGAGTTGAAGGAAAACTTGAATTATGGTGATCAACCTTAGAGTTTAAATGATTTCGTTTGAGTATATCTAAAATCAAATACATGAAGTGTATTTCAGTAGCAATAGATATAGTGGGGGGATTGTGGTTTTGGACGATCAAGTGATTAAAAAGAATATACTTTTTAAATGTCTTGGGTTTATTGTTCAATGTGATGGTGAAATAAATGGGGATATTATTAGTACAATTCAAGTTGGATGGTTAAAGCAGAGGAATGCATCAAGCATGTTGTGTGATATAGAAGTATCCTTCAAACTTAAGGAAAAATTCTATAAGATGATGATGCGACTTGCAATGCTTTATGACGCATAATGTTAGCCATTAAAAGAGAAGCATTAAATAAAGTTAAGTGTTGTAGAGATGAGGATGCTCAGGTGGATGAATGACTATACTCTTAGAGGCAGAATGTGAAACAAGTATATACGTGAAAAGGTTGGAGTAGCTCTAGTGGAAGATAAAATTAGAGAGAGCCGTCTTAGATTGTATGGTTACATAAAATGTTAATCTTCCAATGACCCAGTTAGTAGAGTAGATGTATTAGATCTAACTTATGTTGAGAGAGATAAAGATAGACCTAAAAAGACTTGGTTAGAAAGTATTAGTAATGATATTTTTTTTATTAGATTTAAATGAGAATTTGACTATTAATAGAATATAATGGAGAAAAACGATTCACGTAGCTGACCCCACGTAGTAGGATAAATGATTGATGTTGTTATTACTGTTGCTAAAAAACATTGCTTGTAAGATGCATAATATCTCAAGCAAATATGTAGACCTATAAAATTGTAAGTTAATTTTGTGTTTGCTTTTGTTATGTGCAAAATTTTAATAAGATGCATTGTGCTTAGCATATGGTTTGATCAATTTCTTTTGTGATGTGTATTTGATGCTATATCTTATTTTTATTTTAGTGATGCTTTCACAAATATTTTTGATTTGTGTACTTAATATTGAGATTACGTGAGGTTATTAATTTTAAATAATTTATTATGAAATTATTTTATCACTTTAAAAATAAAATTAGATATTCCTTAATTGGTAAGTGTTCTTTGGTCTTGTAAGCTTTTTTTTTACACATACAAAACGCTTCAACGAAGTTGTTAAAATCAGCTTTTGAGGTAAAAATAATATCTCAATCATGAGTCTTCTAAATAGAGATCAATAGCTTCTCAACAATTTTCCGCTATAAGTTTTCCATTATAAACTTTTTTAACTTACCTTTCAAACAACTATGGCCTTAAAAAATGAAGACTTATTAGTCATGTGAATGTATAGGTATAGTCAAGTTCAACTCAATTATATATATACTATTATTATTAGTATTTAGAAAGTAGCATGTGATTTTATTAATTTATGATCTTAGTTTTTAAATTTTTAAATTTTTATATTAGAAATGACCTTTCTTTTTTGGATTTAAACGAGAATTTGACTTTTAATAGGACACAATGGAGAAAAAGGATTCATGTAGCCGACCCCACGTAGTGGGATAAAGGCTTGATGTTGTTGTTGTTGTTGTAAAGTTAAAAAAAATAATTTGATGGTTCGTATGTTTAAGCATAGATGAACTCAGGTAGCATAAAATGCAAAGGGTTAAAATTCAAAGCATAAAGCAACTTGTATGAATGTATTAAAACTTGATCCTGCATGTATGAAATATATAAAAGTTAGGAGACTATGAGTAATCATGAAAGTCATCGGATAATTTTGTTATTACTCATTTAGAGTTTACTATATCAAAAAATTTTATGGACCCTGTATATGCTCGTAGGATTATTTTATAGTGATAATCCAAGCTATTTAAGCATAAAAACTCCTCCAAATATATATATATATATATATATAGTTTAAAAATTTTAGTCATTCTATTTTCCCTATTTTCTATAATATTTTATTTCTTTTATTTTTATTTTTCAATTAATTTGCAACTGAAGGCATATATTCTTTAACTCTAAAAAGTCACTCCATTTTGAAATTGTTTCATTTTAGATATTGTTTCTTTTCTTCTTATAAGATGGTTTGGAGTTAGGATGCAGTATATTAGATTCTTAAATGTTGTGGCGATTTTGCAGCAATGATGGCATGCAAATGCGGTGATGGGAGAACTCTCTCCTGATCTTTAGAACCATTCATATTTTATAATTTTCTGAAAATTATTTATATTAGATTTCATTGACAAATGTTATTTTATTAGTTAACAAAAAAACTATATAGTTTAAATATATTATCCATTATCTTAATATTTGGTTTTAATACTATTTGATTTCAATTATCTAATGTTTAAGCACTTTAAAGATACAATCTATTACCTTAATAATAGTTTTTGATTATTTATTACAAAATAACATCAAATTTAATTACTCATTCATTTTGAAACATATTTTATTTAATTTAAAATATCGAATATTAACATTTTAATACTTTTACAAGCAATGATTCTTCCCAAAGGTTTCTTATCGTGAAACTACATATGAACAAAAAACAATTCGTATTATTAAATTTTTAATCTATTAAAGTGCACTTGGTGCATGCACAATTAAAGTTAGTATGTATGTATATATATACATGCCGGCCAGTTTGTATGTATTTACGTATTTAGTATTTTAATCTTTGTATTTAATTAGACAACACTCTATTGTTTAAATGACATCATAATATATGTATGAAAATGTATATTTCACTTAAAATATGTTAATGTTAGTGGTTTTCTTGATGCTATTTAGCATTATGGTGTGGTATAAGTAAATATAAAATTTAGATGTTAGGTATATAAATAGATAAGAATTGAGTGGTACATATATATATATATATATATATATATATATATATATATATATATTTTCTATTTACTTATCTCACTTTAAATTTAAACATTCACTCAAAATTCCTGTCTTAATAGCTAAATGAAGGTATGCTTTTTTGGATGCATTTTTTTTCAGACATTTTCATTTGTTTATCTTTTTTCTGAGACATGCATCTTACAGGAGGTCCTGGCAGTGGCAAAGGTACACAATGTGCAAAAATAGCAGAAACGTTTGGATTTGCGCATCTAAGTGCTGGAGAGCTGTTGCGAAAAGAAATCTCATCTGGTTGTGAAAATGGGTATGCTCTTAGGCCAGCAACTTCTAAGATGAGGCATTTCTGAAGTAATTTATGTGATACGTTGATCTTTTTGCGTTGGAATGCAGAGAAATGATTCTTGACATTATAAAGGAAGGGAACATTGTTCCATCAGAAATCACTATCAACTTGATTCGCAGAGAAATTGAGTTGAGTGAGAATCGGAAAATTTTAGTTGATGGCTTTCCACGAACCAATGAAAATCGCATTGCTTTTGAAAGCATAGTAAGTTTTTGCTCCAATGCGCTTTGTGATGGCTGAATTTTTTTTTTTTTGCTGGTTGTGGCTTTTCCTTTTTCCTTATTTTGCTCATATTGTCGTGATATCATTTTACTGATATAGTTACAATGTTCAAGACAATCCCATACATTTTAAACAATTCATGAAGAAATACATACAGTTTATCCTTTTTTTTAATACAGATATAAATTCCTCTTCCGGCTCTAATGATCATAATTGCTTTGGTGAAATTGTATTATTTTGTAAAGCAGCTAATTCCTGTGGAAATCAAACGTTTCGAATATCATTTCTTGGGTGTTTAGGCTGTAAAACTGCTTACAGTGGGAATCAAAACCAGAGTAGTTTTATATATTATTAATGCATAAAACACCTTACAAAGCAAATTACAGTGGAAATTAAAATCATAATTTATTACTTATGCAGTAATAAATTATGTTTAATAAAACATTAAAACAACAAATTCTTATGCATTAGTATTGTATGTAAACAAAAACATAGAATTCAATATAAGTAGATATGGAATGCATAGTTTCTCATCTTTAAATTGTTAGTCATTTCATAACCAAGTTGATCCCTATCGCAAACATTGAATTCTGGATTTCACCTCATATGCATATTTTGAATAAAAAAATAATGATTTCACCTCGTATGCAATGCTCAAAAAATACAAATATTATAATGGTAAATAGTTTATCTTTTTTTACACATTAAAGTCAATAAGTACAAGAGACATCTCAAAAAATTATTTTGAGAAAATCTTAAAGAACTGTAGCATGAAAATTAGAATGTTCCTTGATAAAAAGATACCTCTATAATAATCAAATGATATGAAAACTAGAATATTCATACAATTAAAAAAATTAAGGATCATATATCAATCATATTATATTACTCTAAATTTGTAAAATATATGAACAATGCCGCTAGAGAAGTTTGTGTAGAAAGATGATTTCTAATTCATTCGTTAACTAATGTAGATGTGATTTGCTCCCATAGTTGTATCATTTCCTCATCACCTTCGCCCTCTTGTGCCTCATGATTTATTACATCTTTTTTGTTATCTAATAATGATTGGTCAATTCGATACTCATACGCTTCGGGAGGTATATATGATTGATTCATATCGCGAACATTGAATTATGGATCATCACAAGAGGGATGATGCCATATGTAGTTATGTAATACCATTGTAACCATCTCTATTTTCACTTGCTACTTGAATGGATATGTAGGCATATCACACAATATAACCCACTTCTTTTTCCAAACACCAAATGATCTCTCAATCACACCTCGTAGTGAAGAGTGATGCTTGTTAAATGTTTATTTTTTTCCCACATATGGATTGACTCCCTCTTTGAAAATTAGGAATATGATACTTTGTATCAAAACATGATTTAAAATACCCTTGTTGTTATGGGCTCCAAAAAATTGCTCCCCGACCTCCCCTGTTTTTGGGGAAGTTTTAACGAATTAGGTTTTAGGGTAAATTTTCAGAAGACATATTGGGTTTGTAGATAAGACACTATCCAGAGATTTGCCCTCATTTTGCGAGGACTTTATGATCTGAGTTCTGGTTTCCTATAGGCTCATGCCCCTATAGTTAATTACCTCTCCCGATAACGAGAGAGAACTTTCGATTAAGGCTAGTTGTCAAATGAATACATTGCATCTGTAGATACATGATATTCAGCATATAGTAGCAGCATTGGTTTGTATTTGAAGATTTAATATTTAAAATTGAAAATTTCACCATCTTGCACTTAAAGCGGATGGTGGGGGGAGCGATGATGGACCAAATCAAGATCCCATGGTTTCGTCGTCCCGGGCCATCGTGCTCCCTGGTTACTTAGTCAGAGGAGGTAGTTGACCCAACCTGCCAGAAGAATCCTTATCGGCAGCCATGGGTTGCTTCGTTCAAGGATATTATAGACCTAAGGTGAATGTTTGTTTAAGGTGACAAATTTAAATCCACCTTAGCTGATAGTGGGATTTTTGTCCTATTGATTGTATCCTATTGATTCAGATCCTAATGATTTAATGTCGTTGGGGAGCTTACGGGCTCTAGCCATGACCGTAATCTTGTGGTGCCATTTGGCGGAAAATCACTCGGTTTAGAGGGCCCCGGTCATAACCTTTTACCTGCAGTGCTATTTGGCTGCAAAATCATCGGTTAGATGACACGTTCCACGTCCTTACTAACAGGAGATGATTTGAGAATGAATCCTAATGATATTCTCGATTAGATATTAGCTCTTTGTGAGCTGAAGTAATATTTGAATTTGTTGACCTCGATAAATTATTGCAGATGATGGATGTGTTTTGCTTTAAACATTTTGATGATTTATTTCAATTTTAAATATTTAGATTTTCGGTATTTTTAGATCTTTTGAATTTCACAGGCATTTGGACGGTATTTTAATTATTTGGAATTAACCTCTTCGGTTGAGCTCTAAGTTCAATACGGCCATCATCATGGTATTATTGAGCAATTTCATTTATGGATTGAATCTTTTCGACTCTATCTCTTGCGAACAGATAATTGGGTTCTTTGTAGGCTTTATCAATTTATTGGTGAATTTTTTTGATTGTAGGCCTAATATGAATGCATCAAAACAAATATCTAGGCCAATGCTGCGACCGTATATTTGTTTGGCAGTTCGAACTGTATCAACTCCTGTTGACCCACTTAGGAGGATCAGGTTTGAATTTGACTTTATTTACTGACCCATGCAACATCCTATGACGTCACGTATATTTGTTTGAAAATTTCAAGAGGCATTGGTTCAAATTTGAAACATTCTCATTTTTAAAGAGTTGAAGGAGAAAAAGTGACGTACGATATTTAGAAACTCTAAAGTATCTCAAGCTGTTGTATTATTGAGTTTTATAATTTTGAGATTGAAATTTAGAGTTTAAGTTTACATTTTATTAGAAATTTGGAGTTTACATTTCGCAACCACAAGATTAGAAAAATGCCCAGAAATTAATAACTTGTGATGTAGAGAATCAACCTTAAATCTTAAAACTAAAGTGAGCACTACAAACTAGTAGCTTGAACCTAATCTAACAAAATGCAATTGAGACTTCTATCCTTGACTCTATAAAGAGTTTGAGATAACCGACACTTTTGAACTTATTATCTCACATTGAGTGGAATGTCAGCTAAACCCACTTAACCAATTTCAAAAACATAATATTCATTCTTATGAAAATGCAACATAAGGTATTGTGTTATTTAATTAAGTATTTGGGATCTATGTTTAGAAATCCTAAGAGGTCCCAGACATATGAAGAATATCTATTTTTTAATTCTAAATGCAATTAACATTTTATTAGTGATTGGTTAATGGAATGCCCCTTAATTACAACCATTGTGGAAAGTGCCACTTAATTACAATACATTATGCATAAAGAGGCAACCTTGTAAATTTCTTTTAAATGCAATTTGGATTCTACTCTAAAAAGATGCAAGTCTTATTATGAGATTTTTTAAATTCTTTAGCAACGATCATTTTCCAAAATGTTTCCAAAAGACATCACTTATAGAAGATTCTGATCCATTTTCTTTAAGATGAAAAATCTTATAAACATTCACATTTTTATTATTTTGAATTATATCGAAAAGTGAAAATCCTTACAAGTTAGAGAAACTTGTTTATATTCATTTAAATCATTCAATCATCACACGCTATACTTGCTTAAGAGCTAAGCTACCTGTTTTTAATCATGTTTTTAAAATTCTTAGGGGGCTAAGTAATTTTTTATTTATAAGCACCTATAGAAAATTTTATTGAATTTTAGCCCTTTTCTGTAGCCCTTCATAAGCATGACCATTAACAAAAAATGGCGTTGGCAGTAAACATATCAAAGTGCTCGTAATCATAAGGCACCTAATTGTTCATCATTGATCACAATACTATAACATTTAGCAGAGAAGACAACAACAACAACATCAAGCGTTTGTCCTAGTACGTTGTGTCGGCTACGTGCATCGTTTTTCTCCATTGTGTCTTATTAAGAGTCAAGTTCTCAAGTAGAGATAATCGATCTTTCAAAATATATGACAATTAATCATTCAAAAAAAAAAATTACATCACATCATTAAATTTATCCAACATTTAAACCACAATAATTATCCAAACCTAAAATGAGGATCCATTGTCCTACCAAATAAACCAGAGTGTACTAGGCTGTGTGGGTGTCAACTATCAACCTATTGACAGCGATTTGATTGTGGAGCATCGCAACGCTTAAGCATTCAGCGCCGCAACACTCAAACTAGTATAAATAGGGGGCTAATGTTGTTTTGTACTTTTGTTTCATTGAAATCTAAAATCATTCAAACTCCTTGGCTTCTAGCTTCTTTGTTCTTAGTGAGATGTCACCCAAGATCACTTCCAAGAAGAGGAGGTGCATCTCCTCCTATGATTCTCACAAGTTTGTAAGCGCTGAAGCGGAAGACAAGTACAATTATTCCATTCTTGACCTTCATCTTATGACCAAAGGAACAAATAAAAAAAAAAAAGAGAAAATACTTGGTATCCCCATCGGATCCACGAAATCCTCTGCAAAATTTAGCCCAAATGTCGCTAAGGCACTGTTCCTTCGACGCCACTCACGTCGCCTCCTGTGAATCTCGCGTATGCAGCCTTGATCCTAACCCTTTTCGCGTCTATAAAATGAAAAGGAGGCCCTCTTCTCTTCCATTCGCAGATCCCACACGATCGAGCTCCCGTCGCTGCTCTTCCACCCGCAAGCTTCAAGCCAGATCTCCGACCTTCACCTCTGCAAGCCGCACCCTTCCCCTCCGATCCTTTCTCTACCCTAGCCGACGTCTGACCTCCTCTGGTCGAGAGAGAGAGGTCGAGAGAGAGAGAGAGAGAGAGAGAGAGAGAGAGAGAGAGAGAGAGGGAGAGGGAGAGAGAGAAACTTACCCTGCTTCGACCGAACCCGAGCCCCTCTCCGCTTTCCTCATTGCTGCTTAGGCTTAGCTCCCCCGACCGACTTTCCCCTCCTATCGAACAGGGAGTTACGACATTTTAACTGGAAGCAACAACAGGAGTTGCTTCCTGTGAAAGTAACTTTCTCCCACGCGCGCTTCTTCGGCTTGATCCCGTGAAACAGAGAAGAGGGGGTGGGGAAATTTTATTTTATTTATTATTATTATTATTATTATTATTAATTATTATCATTATTATTATTATTATTTATTTTAAATTATAATTAATTAGTTTAAATTGTGAATTAGTATTAATTAATTAAATTTACTTACAATTAATTATAATTAACATTTGATTAATCATAATTAACTAAAATTAATTATGTTTAATTGGTCTTAATTATGATTACTAATTAATTAATTGTGAACTAATTTTAATTAATTAAAATAATTATAATTAATTATTTTTAAATGATAATTAATTATTATTAATCATTAATTAATCATAATTAATTTAATTTAATTATGTTTAATTATATTAATAATTAATTATTATTTGATCATATATTAATTATAATTAATTAAACCTAATTCATTCTAATTAATTATTATTAATAATGAATAATTATAATCAAATAATTATAATTAATAAAATAATAAAAAAATCCTCTTACCTCGGCATACGTGTTGGGCCGGCAAACCACCTATGCACGCCTTTGTTGAGTGTGGTAGGAGGGAACCCGGTGTGACACCTACGATGAGGTAGGCGAGTGACACCTCGATCCACGTGCCAACACCGACAACCCCACGAAGGTACGAATTTTTTTAAACTCAGATTCTCGCTCTCAATGTTCGTGGTGGATTGGAAAACCGCCCATGCACGCCTTTGTTTTGCGTGTGGTGGGATGGGACCCCGGTGCGACACCTATGGCGAGGCGAGGTCACTCATAAGTACCCCTGAACGGGGGGGAAGCAACTACTTTTTTCTAAAAAATGCTTTGAAAACCCTATGCACGCCATTGTTGGCGTGGTGGATAAAAAATAAAAAAATCACCGCCGCAGTGTCTCACAAACACCAACCGTGCACGTCTTTGTTGACGTGGTGGGTAGGTGGCCTCTTGGTTTTTCCTCTAAACAGGGGAGACGTCGGGAGGCTGCCGAATTTTTGTCTGAAATAAAGACAAGGACTTGGAACAATTTGGGACTTGTGGACTTGAATCAATTGGACTTAAATGAACTTGAACTCAAGCAAGGACTTGATTTGGACAACAAGACTTGGACTCAAGCTTGGACAATGATTTGAACTAAATGCACATTGATTTGAACATTGAATGAACAATATAAACCTGTGAACTTTTATTTGAATTATGTGACAAAGACTTGAAGTTACAAATGAACTACAATGAAGACTTGAGTTGGAATATGATCTTGAATTGGAAAGACAACAGGGGACTCGAAAGGATGGAAGAGGCTCATTAAGAGCCTGAACTATAATTGAACTCAAGCATGAACAAAGGACATAACATTAACTTGAACTTGGACTTAAAGAACCACCTTCGCGCTCTTGTAAAAGCCCGGTGCGAACAAACGAGGCGGGTACATAGAGCGTGGTGGGGACTTTGAACCGCCGACACTTGAGCTTGAGTTCAACAAGTTTATTTGGGACCGGGGAACCACCTTACGCGCTCTTGTAACTTGCAAGCATTTGATTCGAATTCGAGCAAGCTCAAACTTAGCGTGGTGGGGAATTGTTCTGGTACTCATGCTAAGTAGAGACCTAAATCTTTCTAGCGTGGTGGGATGGATATCAATAATCAAACAAAAAGCTTGCAGATTTCAACATATGTTGGGGTGCATGCTTATAATTGATTTAAGCTAATTGCAATGAATGTAACCTCTTCAAAAATGTACAAGCTAAATGAGCAAGATTGAATAAAGAAAAGAACAAGAGCATGATATGTCCACAATTGACAGCAAAGAATCACATTGAAGTATCAAAAGATCAACATGCCAATCAACATACAAATATCAATGAAGGAAGTTACCACACAAAATACAAGCTATGTTCAAAGGCAATAAAAGATCCAATGATTCATTAGCCAACACATGTGAAGGGATGCGAAGTCTTTTTGACAGTGAGGCAAGCCGCATGTTGAGGAGGATGATCAGCATGTGATGTTTGTATAATTTATACAAAAGATACAACAATCCTCACAAACAATGTGGTCTCATACCAACAAGTTCATTGTAATATATGATGAATATTGGGGCACCCCTACAATTAATGTCAATCCATTCTAATGATCAAGGTTTGGCAAATGTGTTGTTAAAAGACAATACAAATCTTGGTAATCTAAACCCACAGCGGCAAGTAGAAAGTACATACAATACTCCAACTACGTTCAAGAGCTACAACGATCATTTTTGAGATGAACATCTCGACGTCAGCAAGGGCACAATCATCCAAGATAAAGAAGATTGATTCTTTATGTAAGACAATATCAGAAAATGAGGATGATGATATATTGGGGAGGTAATGGTTCTCATACGAATTTTGGGTAGAGAAAGCCAGATCCAGTCATTATGGAGTGAGTGAATCTCAGTTCAACCAGATCTTGAATGTTGGGTTGGATAAGATTATTGAGGTTTACAAGTCTCCCGAAGAACAATGGTTATACATCCAACACACCACCCATAGGCAAATGATGAAAGAGCTACAACAAGTACAAGTTCCTACGAGCTCTCGTAGAAGACCCGTCGAATGTCTGAAATAAATACCCCGTACATGCACCGTAGTTTGTATACACATAGGTACACTAAAAGGGGTAAAAGCAATCATAAAACCCGCATGGGCCCGGCGAGCGTGTTATTGGTACACACGTGATGTCTAGGGATGCTGCTTGGGTTATTAAATTTGAACTCGGTCATTCTAAGTAGATAAAGGGAATTGACAGGGTTCAACTATAAAATGTCCTCAAACTCCTGATGGGCCCTGACGAACATGTTATTGGTACACATGTGACGTCTAGGGATGTTGCGCGGGCCAATAAGTGAATTTTAAATTTGAACCCGATCCTTCTATACGGATCAATAGGAGTCAACAGGGTTTGAACCTTCAAATAAATACACGGTTGTGGCGACCAATGTATTTGTTTTAACACATTCATATTAGTCCTTCAAGGCCTATAATTAAGATAATTCACTAATAAAGGCATAAAACCCATGAAACCTGATCCTCTGTCGACCAGTAGACAGAGTCGACAAGGTTCAATCTAGAAAATGGAAATGCCCCTAAACACCCCGATGATGGCCGTGTTGAATATTTATCTCAACCGAAGGGGTTCACAAACATCTTCAAGTGCCTCCCAAATTTCCAAATGCCCATCAAAGCCTCAAAGCTCCACCAAAATCTCCAAAATTCCAAATCCCAAATATTTAAAATCAAAATTCAATCCATCAATCACTTAAAGCAAAATCCATCCATCATTCGCAACAGTTTGCCGAGGTGGACAAATCTGAAATATAACTTCAGCTCACATAGAGCTAATGCCTAATCGAAAATATTATTAAGATCCATTCTCAAACAATCTTCTGCCAGTAAGGACGTGGTACACGTCCTCTAACCGGCGGTTTTTCCGCCAAATGGCACCTCAGGATAAACGGTTATGACCCGGGGCCCTTTGAACCTAGTGGTTTTGCCGCCAAATGGCACAACACAATACCGGTTATGGCTAGAGCTAATACGTTTCTTATGGCATCAAATCCTTGAGACATGAATCAATTATGATTGATAGGGCACAAAGTCCTCTATTAGCTAAGGTGGATTCAAATTTGTCCCCTTAGACAAACACTCAACCCAGGTTTACAAGGTCCCCTTGGACGAAGCAACCCATGATTGCCGACAAGGATCCTTCTGTCAGGTTGGGTAGACCAGGGACCACGATGGCCCGGGACGACAGAACCATGTGATCTTGATCGGGTCTATCATCCATTCCCCCACCATCCGCTTTAAGTGCAAGATGATGAAATTTTCATTTTTAAATATCAAATCTCCCAACCCAAATTCCAAACATCTGAACTTTTCAAACTCAATTTTCAAATCCAATATTTTCAAATCCCTATGCCCAATGCTGCTACTATATGCCAAATACCACGCATTTATACGTATCTGATTGATGACTAGCCTTAATCGAAAGTTCTCTCTCGTTATCGAGAGGGGTAATTAACTATAGGGGCTTGTGCCTATAGGAAACCAGAACTCAGATCATAAAATCCTCACAAAATGAGGGCGAAATCTCTGGGTAGTGTCTTATCTACAAACCCATATGCCTTCCAAAATTTACCCCGAAACTTAATTCTGTTAAAACTCCCTCGCCAAAGAAAAAGCAAACAATGAGCGGGCGGGGAGGCCGGGGCCGAATTTTTGGAGCCCACATCCATTGCAAAAGCAACTGATCCCTAAAAGAGGGTTTAGAAATCTGGGAGGTAAATAGAGTTTATGATTGCACAGAGGGGTTGGGAGAAATTTTGTGAGGAGCCTTTAACATGTGTAGTTCCTATTGTTAGGGAGTTCTTCATGAATGTAAATGAGTGCCAAAACAATAAGGTTTATGTTAGGAGGAAGTGAGTTCCCATTGATAGTGTCTCTATTAATAATTTGTATGGGGCCCTAAATGTAAAGCCAGAAATTTATCATAAGATGGATCACCTTATGGACCAACAATATAGGCAGTTTCAATATTGTGCTGAGTTTAACTCACATTTTTTCAGATTTTTTAGAACTGCAACTTCATTGCAAATCTAAATCCAATCCAATTTTCAACAGCTTATAATTGATTTAAGCCATCATATAATAAAGAATGATATGTCCACTACAACAAAGTGGCCCCAATCAACATACAAATATCAATGCAGTAGCAGCTGTAGAAAAATAAGAAGAGGGCGAAGAAGAGTGAGAGGGGAGTGTTTTAGTTTTGTTAGTTGTTTTTTTTTTTATGTAAAAGTTTTGGGGGAAAAGTTAATGAAATAGATATTTTTCATATTTGTGTTAAAAGACTATTTGTGCGGCAAGTAGAAAGTTTACTTTTCCTACAACGATTTTTTGAGATAATGCACTTGCAAGGGCAATTCATAAGAAGATTATTTAAGACCTTATATCAGAAAATGAGGATATTTATGATAATCTTAAAAATTTTGGGTAAAAAGCCAGATAAATAAATAATAACTTAGTGATTGATAGGACATTATGTTGGGTTTACAAGTCTCCTGAATAACAATTTAAGTAAACCCACCCATAATAAAAGAGCAACTAATAATCAAGGTTGTGAAAACCGTACATGACCGGTTTGTACAATAGGTACGAACCGGAAGAGGGAGAGGTTCACGGTTCGACCGGTTATTGGTACGACCGGTCGAACCGGATGACTTCTTGTAATAAATAATTATATTATTAAAATTGACAGGGTAATAAAATGTCCTCAAACTCCCGCATGGGCCCTAGATAATATAATTATATGAGCATTTGCGCGGGTCAATAATATTTATAAATTTTTATACATATAAATATCATTTAATAATAATATACACGGTTTATAAGAATTTGTTTTAACACTTAATATAATATATAAATTTATAATAAAGGCATAAAAAATTTATGATCATTAATAGACAGAGTAATTTAAATAATTGAATGGCCGTGTTGATATTTATCTCAACCGAAGGGGTTCTATTTAATGCCTCCCAATATTTATAAATTAAAGCTCCAAAAATATATATATAATAATATAATACAAAATTATAAATAAAAATATCATTTAAAGTTTGCCGAGGTGGACAAATAATATATTTATATATTTATAATTTAATATATTTATAAACAATCTTCTGAAAGGACGTAATAACCGGCGGTTTTGCCGCCAATATAATAAACGGTATACCCGGGGCCCTATTTATAATACCACGTTAATATTTTAACATAATTATTATAATATAGGGCACAAAGTCCTCTATTATAGGTGGATTCAAATTTGTCCCCTTAGACAAACACTAACCCAGGTACATCCCCTTGGACGAAGCAACCCATTTGCCGACAAGGATCCTTCTGTCAGGTTGGGTAACCAGGGACCACGATTTGTAGCCCATTCCCCCACTCCGCTTTAAGCAAAAATTTAAAATATCAAATCTCCCAACTAAACATCTGAATTTTTCAAAATTTTCAAATCCAATATTTTCAAATCCCTATGCCCAACTAGCCCAAATAATCTGATTGATGACCAAATTCTCTCTCGTTACATTCTAAGGGGCTTGTGCCTAGAAACCAGAACTATTCATGCAAGTATGCAACTTTTTTAGTCTGTTAAAACCCCTCGCCAAAGAAAAAGCATCATAGGGGGAGGCCGGGGCCGAATGGAAGATCCTTCCTTGAACCCTTTATAAAGTGAGAAGTACACTCTTTTGGCAAAACAAATTATGTGAGATATTTAAGATATCTTGCATGAATTATGATGAAATTATTTAGGAGGAAGTGAGTTCATCATATTTAATAAAAATATTTTATGGGGCCCTAAAAGTTTAAAAAATTTTAATAAACTAAAATATATATTTAAAATTTTAATTAAAACTTCAAAAAAAATTTTTTACAAACCACTACAGGCCGGTTCTTTCCAACAGTAGCCGGACCGGTTCACCGGAAGAGTTGAACCGCCGGTTCAATCCGTTTTAGTTTGATCCGGTTCTATGCAGAGCCGGTTTTGAAGTTGAAATAGATATTTTTCATATTTGGACCGGCCACATAATTATTTAGACCGGTTCACGGTTGAACCGGCCGGTCCGGTCCGGCAAAATAACAATTTAAGTAAACCTAAAAACAGTGCTAATAATTTTATTAAAATTACTACTTCCTAATAAATGAATTTTCTAAAAGCAGTTAAGCATATAACTATTTTTCTCAGGATTAATTAATAAAGGCATATTATATATTAGGGCATGTTATATACGTGTAATAATGGAATCATAAAACCTCTAATAAACCTTAGGTTGAACTAAATTATATTTAATAAATGGGACGGAGAAAAAGTATTCAACATCATTAAGAAGTATTTACTGAGAATAAAATAAAAGAGGAAAAAGGAAAAGAAAACAAAAAGACCAAAAGCCAATTCAAAAAGTAGAAAAAAAAAGTAAAAAAAGTAAAAAAAGTGAGAAGCTAAGTATTGAAAAATTAAAAATTAGTATCTAAAGAGGTCCTACCCTAAGCAAATTGTAGTATTTATAGTACATTAACAAATTTATATTATGTTTGAAATATTAAATAAATTTGAAACTCCTTTAAGCTTGAAATTATCAAGACCTAATTATATTAGTCAAATTTCACATACACCCTTAGAAGTTCTGTTTAAAAAGAATACTAATTAAGATAAAATTTATTGGCTATATTAATTTTATTATTAACAAGTTGGTTAAATGTTTAAATCACTAATGTTGTTATTCATTGAATTTAAATTTAAAAGATTGCATTTTAACAAACTGAGGAGTTGACAAAAATGAAATGTTTATGGATTACTTGAGGATAAGTAATGATTTAAATTAGGAGAATTTTGTTAAGTTGAAAATTATAACATTTACTACTATGAATTTTTGTTTGAAAAAGTGCTTAAGTTGTTACTCTGAGTAGGAAATCCTTAGGAAGGAAGCCAATTAGAGCAAACTTTGGTTTAGCCCTGCGGCACCACACATTGTAGCGCAACAACGCTCTTGCTTGAACTTTGAGGTCAAACAGAGAGCTCAAGGCCACATGTCTTGTAGAGAGAGAAAAAATAGAGGTCAAGACAGAGAGCTTGGCGCCAAATCACTTGAGTACCACGACAGTGCAGTTATTGTAGTTAGGGAACAAAGAGAAGCAACAATTCATCATAGCACCGTGGCAGCACAGTTCATTGACACCACAGTGCTAGTTCAGTGAGGAGCGTCGAAGCACCAAACTATCCTGTCAGGGTGCTGTGATAAGTTATATGAGTTAATTACTTATTTTATGCTTGTAATATGAATAGAGGGCCGAATTTCTGCAAGGGGAGTTTTATTATTCTCATATTTTCTTTCTATTTTTAGTAGAGGAGAGGGAAAGAGATTGTGTGCAAGTAGAGTAGTAGCAATTCTTGAGTGGAGAACTTATATTCCTTTGCAAGGAAATCCTTGTTCATCTTTCTCGCCCTATCTCTTGAACTTTAATTTTAATTATCAATTGAAGTTTGTGATTGTTAATTGTGTTTTAATGGATTTTATTGGCTATTTTTTATTCTGAATTTATGATTTGATATGATGATGTGTAATGTAGATTAGGTCTAAGATCTAAATTGTGCAAGAAAGATTGTTGTGTTCTTCATGCTTAGTTTAGATGTGGATTGACCATTCTCATATTTAAAACTTAGTGATATATGACTTCAATGGAGGCATAGTGGAACAATAAGAAGAGCTAGAACAAAATACTTGAAAGTATGGACACATGACTTTCACGGTTTTGGAATCTCTAAAGAGATGTGTATCATACAGTAAAGTTGTGAGATTAATCATACGTTTACTAGAATTTCAATGATCTCTACAGAGACATGAAATTATTTATGCTCTGATCTACAATTAAACATTGATTAACCTATTTACATCACACATATGTACCAGATCAATCATAAATTTAGAATTCATTTTAGCTTAAAAAATATAAAAAGATCTTTAGTTTGCTTTTCTTTGCCATAAAAAAATTATTATCTTGCCATTAAATGAATTAGTAATTAACTTATAAGATCAGCGTACTGATTTTCCATGGGAATGATACTTTAATCATACTTTATATTACTTGAACGGCACGTGCACTTGTATATTTGTGTTAAAAAATTATTATATTACTCAGGGGCTGTTTTCTAACCATGCATATAGTCACATTATAGTTGCTTGCTGGGCGTGTGTAAAGCTTATCACTAAGTTGTTATAGGCTACTTTTGAAGACTGTCAAGTATCTCTAAGTTCATGCTGTTCTATTAAAAGGTCTCCAATTCTCTTTCATTTTTTTTCCCTGGTATGAATTTGATAAGTGATGTGTTACGCGTGAACCGGCCCAGGAGGGGCCGGCTGGACCCGGTTCAGCCCGGGTCTACACCAGGCGGGGGCGGAAACGCCCAGAGGAGGGGGCGGACAAGGTGGACCCCACTTGGGGTTGATTTAATTGTGTGGGAGGGAAAATTTTGAATGCAAAGGGGTGTTTAGGTAATTTGTAGGAATCCATTATTGTTAATTAGGAGGATTAGGAGGGAGAGGGGATTATCTTGAATTTGAATGTAATTTGAGATCTAGGGTTTTCTTGCTTGGGCTCTTGGCGTTGCCGGAGAAGATCGGAGAGTTGTTCTTCCTCTCGAATCGAAGAACATTGTATCTTGCTTTTGCTTTGATCGTTTACTAGTGGAATATAAGTCCATTAAGCGTTTTTCTCTCAGTTTTCCTACGAATTTCTACTGTTTTCATACGTTTGGGGCTGTTTTCCTGTAGAAAACAGCAACTTTCTTGTTGTTTTCTTCACGTGGAGCAATAGGAATACTTGAATCTAAGTATTTCCTATCATGATGCAGATTGGAGTAGAACCAGACTTGGTTATTTTCTTTGACTGCCCCGAAGAGGAAATGGTGAAGCGTCTGCTTAGTCGCAATCAGGTTGACTTGTCATATTCCATTAACAAGATATATTTATTTAGAATATAATAAAATGATTATTTGGTTTTTTTACTCCATGTGATTGCTTTCCTTCTAAGCATGCTGTCTTATATTTTTTGTAGGGCAGAATTGATGATAATATTGAGACAATAAAGAAACGCCTCGAGGTTTTTGATAAATTGAATCTTCCTGTTATTAACTACTACTCTAGCAAGGGAAAACTTCAGAAGGTATTAAGCATTTATTGTAGTGTATAACTAAAATACCATATTTATTACCTGTGTAATCAGATTATCTTTTTTCTGTTAAGCATAAAACTTTAAGAGGGCCAGCAGAAGAAAAACAAAATCATGCATAACACCTGCAGCTTCCTCTTTCAGTTTCTTAAGGTTCTTTAAGATTTTACTTCCCAAACTGTGATTATGTTGCCTTACTGCCATCACTTTATTGAACTCTATTTATATGTACTTATTTGTTGTCCTTGAGCAAGTACATTCCATTCAAGTTCTCTGTTTAGGGCCCAAGTTTGGTCACAGTTAATGCTTTTTTTTTTTGGATGTGATTTAAGCTGTAGTATGAGCTCCATGCAGTTGATTCCTGTGATTTAATGTGTCATGGTCAGGTTTAGGCTTGATTTGAAGCCATCATGAATGTATTCTTTCTCTCTTCCCTCCCCCTTTTTCTCTCTTTGCTTCTCTGGTCTTTCATCAGTACTCGTTGATCAATTATTGGAATTAAGTTCCTGTTTTCAGCATTCCACCAGAGGTAACAACTCAAATATGCTCTTGTTTATGTAATTCACCATTGCTTCATAATTATACCCCTTTTTTCATGGAAAAATGGTTGTGGGACTGCTTTTTTTTGTTGCATACTTTCTGCAAATTCTTACATTTCGTAATTTTCCTCTCCTACTACATAAAATACGCCATATAGTTTGTTCACCCATGTGATGTTGCATTTGTTTCAATGAGGCATAAGATTATCATGGCAATACTTGACATCCATCCAGTGTTCCTTGTTTATTTAACAAGAACAGAACAATTTGTTGAGATTTTTGGTCGTCTTTTGCAATGTTTTATAATATAGAATTTTGTCTATATTTCCATCTTCATTGAGGATAAATGAAATTGTCAGTAGGACAAATGTATGATGTCATGCGATTCAATTTTTTCTCTGAATGCCTCCCTTGTATTTATTCATCTCTGTGGCCTCAGGCTGTAGCGTGATACTAGTGTTCTCAAAATCAGTTTGGATTCATGCGGAATAGGTCTACTATGGAAGCTATACATTTATTGAGAAGTTTGATGGAGAAGGATATAGAGAGAATAAGGAGGATCTACATATGATATTTATTGATTTAGAGAAAGCATATGATAAGATTCCAAGAGAAATGGAAGCTATAGATTTATTGAGAAGTTTGATGGAGAAGTATAGAGAGAATAAGGAGGATCTACATATGATATTTATTGATTTAGAGAAAGCATATGATATGATTTCAAGAGAAATGCTATGGAGAGTTCTAGAAAAGAAAGGGGTTAATAATGCTTATATTCAATTCATTAAGGATATGTATGCAAGAGTTGTTACTTGTGTTCAAACACAGCGTGGTTTAACCAAGTATTTTCCTATTTCAGCCGGCTTACATCAAGGATCAGCCTAAGCCCATATCTTTTTGCTTGAGTAATGGATATTCTCAGTAGACATTTGCAAGAGGTATCCTGGTGTATGCTTTTTGCTGATGATATTCTTCTTCTTGATAAGACTAGAGAGGTAGTTGAAGGTAAACTTGAATTATGGAGGTCAACCTTATAGTCTAAAGGCTTTCATTTGAGTAGATCTAAAATTGAATATATAGTGTAATTTTAGTAATAATAGATCTAGTGGAAGGATTGTAACTTTGGGTGATCAAGTCATTAATAAGAGTGCACGTTTTCGATATCTTTGGTCTATTTTCAAAGTGATGGTGAAATAGATAGGGATATTATTAGTAGAATTCAAGTTGGATGGTTGAAGTGGAGGAATGCATTAGGCTTGTTGTGTGATAGAAAAGTTTCACTCAAACTTAAGGGAAAATTCTATAAGATGGTGGTTAGACCTGCAATCCTTTATGGTGCAGAATGTTGGCCATTAAAAGAGAAGCATAATATTAAGTTAAGTGTTGCATATATGAGGATGCTCAGGTGGATGAGTTGCTTTACTCTTAGAGATATGTTACAAAATGAGCATATACGTGAAAAGGTTAGAGTAGCTTCACTAGAAGACAAGATTAGAGAGGGTCGCCTCAGATGGTTTGGTCATGTAAAACGGCGGCCTTCCGATGACTTGGTTAGGGAAGTAGATGTATTAGAATCAACTTATGTTAAGAAAGTTAGAGGTAGACCTAAAAACTTGGTTAGAAAATATTAGAAATGACTTTTCTTTATTAGATTTAAATGAGAATTTAACTCTTAATATGACACAATGGAGAAAAAGGATTCATGAGCTGACCTCACATAGTAGGATAAAGGCTTGATGTGTTGTTGTGGTGGTATTGTGTGGCCTCAGCCTTGTATTGAATCACAAAAACTTGCTTTTGATCCAGATTTCTGGAGAACTTTTCTGAATGAGTCTGAATCAGTGAAGAATGTAAGATATGAAGTTGTTTTCTGTAATGCAATTGATTAACTGTATCTTTTTTTCATTATACTTGATGGAGATGGCATCTTTTTTTTTTTTTTTTTTTCTGGCAAGCGTTTCGTTTACTTCATTTTGTTTATTTGCATTGCTTGACTTTTTTATACAGATTAAAGCAGTTGGAACAATGGAAGAGATTTTTGAGAAGGTTTACCCTGTATTTACTTCTTTAAGGTATGAAATTATCCATTGATTGTTATTTATCGCAGGAACAAGCTGGAACTATCGTATGGTTTCAAAATACTATTCTTTATAATTATATACTTACGAGGATAATTGTTTTTTTTCTTTGTATTATTTTTTAAATGATTAAATCTTACACACTAGAAGGGTTGGAACTCCTTAAGTACATTTGTTGAATCAATAATAATTTGCAGTTCTATGAGGTCATTTAGTTAAATATGATTAAATTTCCCCAATCTTCCAAACGTCATCTGAGACAATTTAGGCTGTCCTTTTCAGAATATTTTGATCAAATATCCCTGCTTAAATTGTATATGCCCCCATATCACCGGAATTTTTTAATCCTGCTTTTATTTTCCATATCTATGGAGTATCATATTCTGCCTCTTTTAGTCTACATATTAAGTATCAACCAAGTCAACTTTATTGAGTGGCTGGGACGGCTCTTTTTTATAATCAAAACTGCTAACGCTCCGTTTGCTGTGCTTCTAGCCAATATTTGTTAATTGTTATATGATTTTAACAAAAAACAAGGTCTTCAAAGTTTATTTCAGTTTCAGTCCCATTACTACTGTCTGTTTTGATAGCGTCAGTGGTTTCAACAATTTTGATTATTTTTATTGTTAGACATAAAAATTTATTGTCAAAATTATACTTTAATAGCTTTGAAATTAAATTAGTTCTGTTTTTTTGAAGAAACTTTTGTGGATCAATATTAAGCCTATCAGGAATCCTGTTAACAAAATGTCCCTGGTGCCACTATATGAGCTCATATGCTCGAGAGCCAGTGTGGCGGACGCTCTTCCTTTTTATGATTTTATTTTTAAATACATTTTTTATCGTTTCTACATATATTATTTATCATAAAATTTTCAAATTATAGGAAATTATTAATTATATTTATTGTATTTTCATAAATTCATTTCATTACCATATCTAACTATCACAAATGTAAAACAATATATACCAAGGATCTTTACTATTTATTGATGCTATACTTTCTCATTATTATTTTGTATTACTTGTTCCCTTATGTTGCTTTATGTAAGGGCATATGCTTTCCCTAAACATGATTAAATAGAGAAATAATTCAACATGGTATAGGAAGCAAAGTTCCATGGTGTTTCTTTCCCTTTTGATTTCCTTTGGATCCCCTCTCCATCAATCTTAGAGTCGTTTGCCTTGTCCTCAAGCGCCTCAGCCTCAACAGCATATTCACCAACTCCATTTCCCTAATGTTTGATCCTATTTTCTTAATTTGATCATGCTTGTGCACTTATTTCAGCTTGCTCATATATGCTTACTTATTTTACGAAATGGGTCATATCATTGATTATGCTCTTTCAGGTCTAAGTGTCCCTTGTAGATACTTCTCAGATCATCTTCAATCATCTGCTAGTTATTCCATAGCTTTGTCAGTAGCTTCAACCCAATACCGCACACTCTCACTCATTCTTTAGTAACGGGTTTTTTCATGGTTGTTTGTCCCAGTTGAATTTCACCTTCTTGTTGAGTCTCTTGGTTGAGATCTTGTCTCCCTCTGCATTGCACCACCAAATCGCAAGATCTCCCCCTGCATTTTGTTCTCCCTTCCTATAATTGCCTTTATATTCAGCGTACCAACCTTTTTCTACTCTACTTGTCACATCCATGACATTAGAGCTTTTCTAGTAACCTAACACCGCCCAAACTTGATATGAAGTTGCTTCCTTTTTGTCACCGTGTGCCTGCTCCATATTGGCCTTTTTGCCTCCAAGGTTGCTGGATTTTTCCATACTACTGAACGCTAGCTTTTGCCCACTCAAACTTGATGTTCATGACCCCATAAACATCTTTGGAAGAGGTTAGAGTAGCCAGCCACTATATATTTTTCACTAACCCAAATCTATGCTACCATTGTGTCGATTTTAGTCGCGCCTCTCCAACTGAATTTGTCAGATTCCATAGTCATTAATAATGACCACGGGGCACATCACTTCCTCATTGAACTCATCCTACTTCTTTGGCTTCCTCTGCTGTTTCAAAGGTTGTGTACCTCCCCACTGCACAGTAGTTGTTTTATACAGTTACCTTTGGATTTCTATATTGCGACATACTCCTCTGGATGCCATTTAAAGCCACCAAATTATTCCATCTCCCAACCCAACTATATTTAATTTTATCTATTTCTTGACTTGTATTGCATAACCCAATTATAGCTGTACATTATTTATAATTTGTCCAAATCTGACATGAACACGAAAGGCTTTTTGAGTGTCTGTGCTTCATATTCATAGCTTGCAAGTTGCAACCACTCAATGGGAGTAAATTGACAATAAAGAACTTACAAATCCAAAACAAAATTTAAGATAAGACTTATGTCATTGTTGTTGATAAAATATAGTAATTTAGTATATGCATAAAAAATTTGAACTAGACATTATTTTTTTGGGTGACATTTTATTGATTGATTTTTTTTTTAATTTATTTAATATGGAATAAGTTTCTCATAACAAATGAAATTTGTTCTGCAAACTAACTCAAATATTCAAAATTAAAATAATCAGGGTTTGTGGGAAACTGTCTTGTCATACTTTCATTAAATAGAATAATATATAACTAATAAAACTTATATCTTTCTCCACCCTGCAATGCGAAGGGCAAGATGGTTTTATATATATACTAGAGACATAAGGATTGTTTCCATCATCACTGGAGCCAAAAAGTTTGGTTGTGGATCCAAGAAAGGCGCTGGGAGTGGCCCTCTTAAAATTTGAGAAAACTACGATATTATTTTAGAAATTTTGCTCTTCTTGATTCTTCTTCTATTGCTTAATTTGGGTATCAAATGACTTAAAACTTTCTCCTCGTGCAGGTTTGAGTAGCAATGGCGACCTCAAGGTGTTGTCCATGCTCTTTATAGGGAAAACTCTCTCTAGCTTCAAAAGCAAATACAATAAACACACACATGTACTTCCTCTCTCCAACATAAGTGGAATAATATTTTGGATGACTAATTTCTACGGCTAGCACATGATTGCTGAAACTTTTCAGGCAAATTTATAATCCATCATGAAGAAGAAAAATCATTAGAGATAAGCAGCTCATTACTGCGTATGCTCCAGCCTTTGACATGATTCGGCCAATCATAAAGAAGAAAAATCATTAGAGATGAGCAGTTCTTTACTGCTCAGCTCGGTGCTGCAATGGAACAATTGCCAATTCCTATATTAGACTTTTCTTTCTGGTGTCAACCCATACATGGAGGTGTAATTTTGTCAGTAGTAGTTGGTCGAGTTCATCTTCTTCCTGTAATTGATCAACTATCAAGTAAATATCTGAAATGGCTGTTTAATAGAATGAAATTACATTTGATATGATTCAAGGCCTGTTTTCTTCTCATAAATAAACATTCAAGAAAGCAAAGTTTGAAATAAAGAGCAGCCTTGAGAGTGAGTTTAGAAACGCATATTATTATTTTAAATGCAACTGAATTTGCTAGCAGCAGATAAACTTAGAAAAAAAAAATGATGAAATTTTTTTACAATAGTGTGTGAAAGAAATCCATATCAATATAGAAGGGATTAAATTTCTCTAGTAGTGTGTCCATCTCATATTTGAATGAATCCAAGAACAACCCTAAGGTGAGCCCAGCTTTCCAATAATTAAACATGGTGATAAGATCCCTCATCTTGTCTAAAAGTTGAGAAGAAGCACTGTACATTACGGCGCCGATGGCCTCGACCACAACCACAGCCAAACCAGCTGATAGAATATCCCAATCTCCAGTCTGCCCAATAACAGTAGCAAAGGCAGTTGCACAGTAAAATCCCAACAAGAAGAACAGAACCTTCACTGAAATACCTCTTCTAAGCTCATTAATTCTACTGCTGAACTTTCTTAGTAAAGTTTGGATGTTTCTGATTAGCCTAGTGGTTTCTTTGTTGTTTTTTGGAGGGCCTGATCTGGTTTCATCCACCATGCTCTTGACTATAAGCTTCCTGCATCTGAACATATTTTTCATTTGAATGATTTATATTAAATTCTTATATCTTTACATATCTAATATCTAAATTTTTAAATAGCATAAAAATATCACTAAGATGAACTTCTCTAAAATGAAATATCACTTAGCCTTCCTTCAACTTTCTCACTCTCTCCAATTTTGCAAATCCAGCCTCCCTCCAGTTAAAATAAACTAAAAGTGCCAAGCTAGGCTGCTTTAGTACACCAGTAACAACCTAGTGCAAGAAAAGCACCATGGTTGCCATCTGATAGTAACAAAAACTTCAGTTGGAATTTTGGAAAGAAGAATTTAAAAGCTCTATTTCAACAAACCTTGAATTGTTAACTGAAGTTGCAGCCAAACAGATGAAGCAAAAATGAGGGCGAGGCCTGCAGCTACGGTCTCTAACAGTCCTCTGTAAGACGGACAGTAAAAAAGTTCTTGATCGGTATATGTTTCCTGTATGACAAGGCAACACCAACAGCTGTGTTTCCATGCCCCAATATTCACCTGCAAAAGTAAATTTATGAATGAAAACAGAATAATCAAAATCGAATTTATGTAGTGAATGCTACTGGTAAATGAGTAGAAGCAAGTTTCAAATAATACAGCCCATATTTCATTCCAATGATAAGCAGAAATCAAATTGGTACGTTGAGAAATTATCTAATCAGCAATATGGGGACAAATATCTTCCCAAATTTCACCATATATAGCTAATGGCACTTTAATCAATAGGAGGTTCCAAATTCGAATAATGATGTGTGGAACCAACTTATAATTTTTAGGAGGGACAAACTTATAAGTAATTATTGGCAGATATATCGAGGGTTCAAGAAGGCAGCGCCCCTTGGCGGGGTTCAACCTATCCTGATCAGGTCGCAGGAGTCAATGGGCAGCGCCCCCCGGGCTCAAAGGGGGTTCCGCTCCTGTGGACCAAGAACCTTAGCATTTATTGATTGCGTATTTTATCATAATAAAGGTAAGCTAAATTGATTTGCAATAGAAATTCCCCTCATTCTGAATATACATAATTTTTGTAAAACTCCTATAAAATATTAACACTACTACTATAACAGCATAAATTGATGTGAAGAAGCCATGTGTCATACGATGGAGTGCTTGGATTTTTGTCAAATTTATAAAAATGCCCGCCTCAAAAAGGTTATAAATAGAGTTTCATTCTCTCTACAAAGGGGAGGAGGTGCAAAAGGTGAGAGAAGTAAAGAGCTCTCTTGATTTGTTTCACTATCACCGTTGAAGATCACCTACACAAATCGCAATCACCGTTTCCAGACTTCTGTCAAGATCCAAAGTTACAATTGGGTTAGACCTCATGATTTTTTTTTTTTTGTCCCTTTTCATGTTTTCTATATAAGCTTTCTAGTCTCTTATGGCTTTTTTTCTGTTCGTGCTTGATTTTTGAATAACACTAAGGCACTAAACTCCAGGTATACTATCACAAATTTTACAGCACATAACAATTCTAAATTATTTAAATTTAGGTGTTTAACTAAAAAATAAATTGACAGCTCAGTTCAACCGCCATTTCTGTACAGTTCAATCGGATTGTGAGCAAAGTACCAGAGATGTTCAAGGTTGAACTAGTCGGATCATACAGAACAGATATGGTCCATTAATTGTAAAATAATAGAGTTACGCTAACGCTATCATCATCCAAATGAGACCAGTTAATAATTGTATTTGGTAGTACTGAACGTCTATATGATTGAAATCAAAGCCCCATTTTCAACTTATTGATTAAGAATATTTCCCTAGAGGGCTTTCTACTTCACTAGATAAATTGTAACCCAACAAGTCTTCCTGCAGCACAAATGCTGAATAGTAAGTCAGGGGACAAGGCAAAGTCATATTTAGGTTATAGAATAGTAGGGATTGTAAAATTCCCATCTGCACAATATCAAATTTGAAGCTCCAAGGCTCTAGGGTTTCTTTTTTAATTTGAAAAAAAAAAAAAAAAAATCATTCCAAAAGAGGACAAACAAAAGGTGAACAATAACGAAGCAGAAAATAGATGATAAAAATGATAATATGCAAAGCATCTGATATGTACATAACGAAGTTAGGTTGACAAGGGGAGGGGCGGCGAGATCTTACCGGTCAGAGCGCAACACCACTTTTGCGGGATGGCGAACAGCACTCTTTCCCCTCGGCCGTCTAAGAAAAGCTTCGAGCGCGATCAAGCAAAAAAGCCAGTGAGCTTCTGCTTGATTACAAAAAGCCTGTCCAGCTGCAGGAGGTCGGAAGAGCTGAGGAGGAGGGGGAAGGAGAGAGAAGAATGATGCTGAGGATACGCAGACGATATGAGAAGCCCCACCAAACACAAATTTGCTTAATTGTTTGGAAGAAGCTTTAACATAAAATTTATCAACAAACAAATAAGTTTGAATATTTAGCGATTAATGTCTTTCATTTGGAACCAATAATAATTATTTTATTTTACTTTAAGAGAGAGAGTATATGATTAAATTGATTTGGATCAAAAAAAAAAAATTTCTAAAAAAAGTTCTGAAATTTTCAAAAACATGAATCTAGAAATATCGAATTACAATAAAATTATTTATTTAATGATTAAAAAAATAATTTTAATGAGTTACATCCAATATTATTATTAAGGTGCTCTTTGATTCACTGAAAAAAAAAAGTAACATAAAAAATATAATGTAAATTAAACATAGTATAAAAAGCACACTTCAAGATTTAATTGGATGAGTATAAAATGAATGTATGAGATTATTATTATTTTTTTAATTTATTTTAGCTAAAATGAGTGCAATATAAAGTCCAAAAAGGGTTTTGATCAGCAGTAGTGGTGATGGATTGTGGTGAGTAGTGGTGATGGATTGTGGTGGGCAATGGCTGATGGTGGTTGGTGGTGGCGGCTGACAACTGTATAGAGTGGCGACAGCGTTGGTGGCGCTGTTTGGCGTCGACAACATTGGTGATTATCGTGATTATGACGGTGGTGGCAGTGGTCGGTGTGGTGGTTAACAATGATGGATTACTGACAAGATGATGAATTTCTGTTATATTTAGAACTCGCTCAAATAAAATATAAGAGATTTCAAATAGACCTAAAATGAACTAGAGCTTGAATTCCAAATTTACAGAAATTTTACACAACATTTGTTTTACTTCAAACATAACACTAATATTCTCAAAACCCCTATATTTGAAATACTTCACACCCAATTTACTTCAAATCAAACAACCCCTAAACTAAGCTTGTATGATTTGTATTAGTTATGGTGATGCTACAAAATTAATAATAATAATAATAAAAAATTCAATCTGTGGCATCACAATATATGTTATTTATGAAAAGAGTAATGATGAAATCTTTGCAGAATTCAATGAACGGTTAAGAGAATAAATTTAATAAATAGAAAGAAAAGAATTATGATTAAATTATATTTTTATCCATCTTGGAATTATTTTATAAAATAGGTAAACTATATTGCAACTTTAGCATCATAGGAGTATGGATTATAGAAGAAATAATGATCATCCCTTGTTGTTTTGGACAATTAGATCTTCATCGTATCATTTTGAGATCATGTTCTAGTTGGGCATAGATGCATCAATAACCAAAGAAAGAAAACTAGTAAAGTAGGCCCAACGAAAAGGCTTTTGGAGGCTTAATCTTAGGTGTCAAGATATATATATATATATATTCAATATGTTTGGTCAACGCCCATAATATTTCCTCAGCCTTTCCTTTTCAGAGAAAGAATTGCAAATTACAAAACGCAGCAGGAGATGGAAAAAAAAAAAAAAACTGGGGATCGGATCATCCATATATATATATATATATATCACCAACTTGAAAACAAGAATAAAAGTATGGCAAACAAACCCCATCTCTTTATTTAGAACTACAATACAACGACACTAAAATCGACGGTGAACGCAAGAGAACACAAAGTAGAAGGCTAATTTACACGGCGAAATGAACGATTATATCTACATAGCAGCAGCTACTGGTTTGTACAGCCAAAGTAAAAGCACCTAGCCTTGATAAAAATCATAATAATATTGGCGAGCGTTAACAATAGGGAAAAACTATTTAGGGCCTACAAGTAATTACAAGCTAACAAGTGGAAAACCAAACCGTAATACTAATAAAGGTCGAATTCTCTTCTGGTTGTATGAGTGGATAAACAAGAAGCTTTAAGATCGCCGCCATATATAAATGATTAGACGATCATCGACGACGATGTTGGAGCTGATGAGCCTTCTCTATTCTGTCAGCATACATTGGGAGGCGCACTATCTCCGATATCTCATTCAGAAGTACATCCTCTGTAATGTTGTCTGATATGCTCCTCATTACCTGTGTGATTCGTGTACATTAAAAGAAAGTTGAGGATAAACCTTAAACAGAAAATAGAGCTCGAAAAAAAAATAAAATAAAAAAATAATTGGGTCAGGTTATTTGGCCTGGAAGGACTGAGCTAGTTTAGGAAAGAAAAGAAAGAATAGATTACCTTCCGACAAGTATTGATATCATTTGGCGTAGATTTATCCGTTCTGACACGCATACAGACCCAGCAACCACTCTCTTGGTCCCATGAACACTCGATGATCTTACCCGAATAATCTTGTAAATCATCATCATCTACAATGATAACCACATGGATTGCATTATAAATCTCAATTCTCATGGATGCGGTAATTGAGATTATAAAGAAAGAACTCCACAAGTTAACAAATAGTGCGCTCAAAGAACTTCAAAGCCAACTGTGCACATGTTATAATTTCAAACAAGAACCAGATAAATGCCAACAAAAAGAGCATGCTAACTTTTAAGGAAAAGAATATTAAAGAACTACTTGAAATTAATATTCCGATGAGCTTTTAACTGTTGCCAGCAATATGAAAGTTAGTTCCCACTTTTCTAAAACAGTGATATTCGATAGAGAAACCAACAATTATCAACACTATTCGGATCGACAACAACCCACTAAAACATACCTCCTAATCTATCAGGACAAAGTCTGCTTTGATTTTGTTGTGTATTTTTGCTCCGCTCTTGTTCAATTTTCAAGCTTAACTTACTGTCAACTCACTAGCATTAGTTCAAAATGATCAAAAACAGGCTTCTTGGAAAAGAATCGACATCAAAAATTATTGTTGCGAACATTAAGATGAGTGTTGAGCACAAAGTATTGGCTCGTTTACACAGTACATCACCCTCACTCAGACTAACTAGAGCAACAATGTATTCTTCAAAACTTGTGATGCACAAACACGAACACATGACACATTACTTATTAAAAATATAAGACACGAATACGGGTTGGATATGGTATTATAAATTTTATATTTTAAAAATAGTTTATAAAATTGAATAAGAAAATTATTAAAAATAATTAAGAAATAATAAATAATTTGACTAAAATTTGTGCTTAAAATGATTAATATTAGCATGTGAAGGTAGGGCGTCGATGTTGTGCTCGGCAACAAGAGGGAGATGACAATGCTCTCGATTATTGGGCATCATTGTTGTGCAGTAGGCATTGAGCATTGATGTCAAGATGGAATTAGTTTTTGATCTTGGGATGACGTCGATCGTCGATGTTAAGACAACATTGAATAAAGATGAGATGTCGAGATGACATGAAGGGCTTGCATGTGGGCATAGAAATTGCTGGTGTCGAGCATCAATATTAACACAACTTCAGACTTTGATGTTGAGATAGTTTTGAAATACTGATGTTATGATTGCATTGAAAGTTGATATTGAGATAACATCGAACATTATTGTGAAATCCTAGTTGCAACCTGCTAGAGAGAAATAAAAGGGATTTTTACATACATAACACTTCAAACAAACTACTAGAAATACATATCAAACACCTAAACTTTTGTATTTCCTAATATACCACATAAAACTCTCCTTTTCATCTATATCCAACACTCCGTTTAACCCCATGAGAAAACCCAATCAGCCTCGAGCGAGCGAGTGCCTTCGCCTTCCAAACCCATCGCCTTCTCCATCACGTTCGTCGCATTTGACTCGCGCGCCTCACGTATTCCGTTGGCCTCGCATCTTCTTAGGTTGGCAAGGTTTGCTCTCCGTGTTCTCCATGTCTTATGTGTAGTTTGTTCCCTTCGAGCGTTTCACATGCCTCGCATCTTCAAGTTCATGTTGTTGTTGTTTGTGCCCTTTATCAGTTGATGTTGTCGTAGTTTTCTTCGTTTTCTATATAGCCTTGTGGTAGTTATTGTTGAAGGTCATATACCGTTGTGCCCTCTCCAGTTTTCTTCGTTTTCCCTTCCGGTTGTTGCTGTTGTTTTCATATGATATCCTATGCATTGCTGAGACTTTTCATTCTTTATTTTGAATGTGTATTTCTATTGCTTCTCAAGTCATGAAGACATTCTACAATGACTTTGAGCTTCTCAGCGAAGCCAATAAGAAACACAAGAAATCAAATATATTGTCATTGCTATTTGCAATGTACAATATATACATCATAAAAATCGCATAGTGGAAGGAAATTCTACATATGCTCCCAAAACATATCAGAAGACGATTGTGATTTTTTCGGTGGTGTGATGAACTAAATGATTTGCTGCATGATATGAATTACCGAAGTGCAAATGTTGTCGAAACCAGCCCAACTCTTGTTGCTTCAATTAGAGTCGAGCTTTTACAGATAAAACTCTTGTTGGTAATCGTGGTTATCCTAATTTTGATTGTAGCAATTGCTGTGAAATCTCTGCTCATGAGCTGTAATTGTAATTGTTGATTCGCATGTAACTATGAGAAAATTGCGTTAATTTGGTTTCAAGAATAGATGAATGTAACTGTGGTGATATACCAGAAATTGTAATTGTAATTGTTAATATATGTTTTTTTTTTTGTGTTAAAGAACATTCTGTCTATTGTGAGTGGAATGCTAGTTAATACATGCTATAATGCCGTCAAATGCAGGCTACTATCTTTCGTGTTTGATTCCAGTAAATCCTTGCTGTGGAATGCAGGCTAGAATAATATTCAAGTCATTATTGTGGTAATGGCATAGAACATATCCATAAGCTCAAGTCCTGCTTCTGCTTGGGATCCAAATTCTGTGGTTAATACATAATTGCTATAAGATAAGCGAGATGACGGATTAGTTCTGTGGTTAATACATAATTGCTATACAGTCATTAATACATTCCTTTAGCTATGACAGTTGTACAATGTAGTTGATGGTTTTTGTTAATACATTCGATGGTTGCCATGGAATCCAGAGCACCACAAATTCTGTCCATAGCCAAGCAAGATGACGGACAGTAAGGCAGAGAGAAAAATAGTGAGCTTGGGATCCAAATTTAGCATGACTACTTGAGCTTTAGCATATTTGTCGATGCAAAACATATTTGTTATTATGCTTCAGATACAACAGAATAGTCCTAGCAATAACAGAAGTTGCAAATGCATTAAAAAATAGATGCTGGCAAGTTTTATCTACAAAAGCATTCAAAATAAGTGCTGGTCCTCAAACAGAAGCATTTAGCTATTTTACCAAAATTATGCTACCATTCAGAGAAAATGTGGTAGTACTCAAAAAATCTGGTAGCATTAAAAAAATCTCCTAATAACAAAATGCAGCAGGTTACAGTTTCGTTGTAACATATTCCAATGACAGTATTTGGACGACGTATATTCAGTTTTGCACGAGCAGTCGATGTTGTAGGCAGCTAATCATTGAATAGAATCTCATTACCAATATTGTCACCTTCCACATTTAATGGATTCTTACATGTGCTTTTATGATGAACCATAAATTGCAACGACTACACATGTGTCCAAATTTTGTTTTCTTTCTGATGTCTAAGAAATTTTTAATTCACCTTTTTTTGGTAACTACCTCACCATCACTGACTGCAGCCCACAACTCCTTCCCAGGCAAGGTTGAAATTGCACCATCATACACCATTTTGTATCTAGTCGTGAAACATAAAAGTATTAGATAACTTATGTTACAAATAGGTGGAAATTAAATGAGGCAAGTAACAAACCTAGTTGGTAGCAGTGATCATCAACATACATATGCCACAAGGTGTTGTCTAGTTCCAATGAATGCAGCACTGTGTATACAAGGTAGTCCACTTAATTGCCAGAATCCACAACTACATTCCTTCTTTTGTATGTCCACCTCGTGCCTTTCATGAAGTCTTTCAAAGATTCTGACATGTTGTTTGTATTGTAGTGAATTTTTAATGTGCTTCGAGAAAGTCGCCTTAAACCACTTGCATGACAACAAATTCAAGTAAGAGTAAACTTGCGGACTAATTTTAAATATCTCCTCAACTTTCATATGAAAATCGTTAGTTTGTAAGAGTTTGTGACCGTCCAAACCAAATTTTGAAGCTTTTTGTCATATTCGCAACGGAATAGTTTCTTAATATTCTTCCACAGGTGTCTCATGCACACTCTATGCTCGGCATTTGAGAAAATAAGATTTATAGCTTCACAAAGGCACTTCCCCAAGCTAGATATGAAGGCTAAATGTTCCATTTCACAACCAAAACTTTCCGACAAGTTTCTTATGAACCAGTCCCATGATTTCTTAGATTCTGATTCAGCAATAGCATACACCATTGTGTAAAGACCATTATTGCCATCCAAACAATTTAAATATAGCAGTACACCAAGATACTTTGATTTGAGGTGGCAAGCGTTAACCCCAATTAAATATCTACATCTAACAATGAAACCATCAATACAAACTTTGAAGCTAACAAAGAATCACTTGAATGCGTTGCTTTTCCTGTCACACATGTATGAAATGAGAGAGTCAGTATTCTTGTTGATTAACTCCACCCTCAGAGTCAGCACCCACATATAATTATCGTCGATAGAGTCAAACATTATATCTCTTGCTAACTCTCTTGAACGCCAAATTTTCACATATGGCAATGACAATCCATAAGTTGTCTCCAAGTTATTGCTGATATCCTTTGGCGTGATATCAGGATTTTTCTTTACAATTTTCTTGTTTTTATGAGCTACCTAACTAGTAGCAGCTTGTTTGTTTCCAGCTCTATTGGCTCCAGGGCATAAATGAGTTGAATTTATTTTTATAACTTCAAAGGAGTGGCCATCAGGACACAATGAGGCCCGTACTCTCCATAGACAACCTCTATATGCACAAGTAGCAATTACTTCAGTTTTGTCACTAGCCTTATCTTTATAGCAAAATTCTTTAAAATTGCATTAGATCTAATTGCTTGCTTGAAACTTTGAGAATACTCAAACCGCGAGCCAAAACGTAGACTATTTACCTCATCAATTTGAGGTATAAGGAAATCATCAAACATGTCATCTAGTATAATATCATTGTTCTCTCTAATCTTCGAGTTGAACTGATGTATTTCACTTAACTAGTTGTCTATTGCAATTTCAATTTCAATGTTTTGTAAATGAGACATATCTTCCTCATGATACTTCACTACAACCACCGCCTCAATTATGTTCCTTTCACAAGAACTGCTAAGCATGTCAACTATATCTGAATCGCTTGAAACCAACATATAATTCTTAGGTGATGTTCCATTGACATGATAGTGTAAGTCAAAAGCTTAACCCTTTAGCCAATGACAAAGTGCTTCAACTCGTTCTTTTAAAAACAACAAACTGATTTCATCTCTTCGAAGCTTTAAGGTTTTCTGACTTCCAAGTTCCACCCACATACAACTCTGACCCTGCACCTCACTCCAACATCCACCAAATTTGAGGACAATGAAGCAAAAATTACTCGAATTCATTTCTCTGTATCCAAATAATAAATGAGTTACCCAAAGTAAAAAAAGTGAATCAAAATGAGTTAGCCAAACTGAGGGTCGCTCATTGTCTGGAAGGTGGGGTTCATACTCGACGGACTAAAAAGGCGAGTGGAGGACTACTTGTGGAAGACAAACACCAGAATGCGATGGTTGCTCAATGTCTCTCTCAAATTTTTCCTTGGTATTTTCCTTGGAAGACAAACGACCAACCGGAGGACTGCTCGATGGAGAAGGCAAGTCGGGGTAGACAGTCGATCGCTTGACGAACAGAGTAATCGCACGCGAAAATGAGGCGGATAGGATTTCTGACATCGCTCAAACAAAGTGTTAGAATAGATGAAAAGGGGGGTTTTAGGTGACATATTAGTAAATACAAAAGTTTAGATGTTCAATATGTATTTCTAATAGTTTGAAGTGTTATGTATGTAAAAATCCCGAAATAAAAAGGAGAATGTTCAGGGAATAGGGCATTGGGTGCGAGTGATTGATTTGGGGCTTTGGAGAGTAAATAAAATTTTAATTTTTATCTTTTTACTAAATAAAAATTGGGATACAATAAATTATATTTAAAAAATTTTCATAAAATGTTTGACACGTGTTAAATTTATTTTTAATATTTTTTAAATGGAGATGTCTTCGACATATCTGACAAGTGTCAGATGCGTGTTGGATGTATGTCATGTCTGATACATATCAGATACTACATAACTCTTTGACGAAAAGTGTCGGTGCATCATAATTCAAAACTCTACATTCATTTAGTTGATTTTCTTGTATTATTGAGAAAGCCTTTTTTAATTTCTTGTTTCCATTCAAACATTAAAGATCATGGTAGAATAGCATACACCCTCCCTTTTAGTTATATTTTAGCATAGGAAAATGTCAATATATAAATATTCTCTATATCTAATAAGTGGTATAAATCCTTGTTTAAAATTGCGCAATATGAGGCTCGCCTTGAGGCCCGCCTTTGCGGAATTACAGTAAAAAACGCCTTGATGCTTACGCCTCGAGTTTTTTTTATGAGGCTTGCGCCTCAACTTGATTGAGGCCCATCTTGCCTCACTGGCATGAGGCTTACGCCTCACGCTATATATATTAAAACTTAAATAAATCTTGAAGTAAATGCCCGACATTGGACTCTATAAGAGAGGAGGAAAAGGAGAGAGCAGTTCATCATAATGATGATTCAAATGAAGAACCCCTTAGTGCTGACAATGTTCATGATTTATGAGTTCTTATGCGATATGTCATTGCTATTTGTTTTTGGAAATTGGAATTATATGTTAATGAAAAGAATACTGGGATTTGGGAAAGATAGAATTTTGAGTTGAATTATATTTCATGTTGTCTTATTATTGGGATATTTTGATTTCACTTCATATCTTATGCTTTTTATGTTTTATATTATTCACTCATTTGTATATAAAAAACTTATCATTTTATGTTTACGCAATCTTTTGATTTTGAGGCTTACGCCTCAAAACGCCTTGAGGCTTACGCCCGCCTCACGAATGAAAAACGCCTCAATACCCGAATACACAATTTTAAACATTGGTATAAATCATGGTTGCTCCTTACTCTATTATATATAAAGTTTTCCTCTATAAGATAAAAATAAAGATATTTCCCTTTTGAGAGAAAAGATTATCAAATCTCAAGGACAGTTCTCCTCACAACCAAGATAGAAGCATTATATATCTGCACAACAACACGCCCTTGATCCAACCTCTTTGTCCCCAATCCAATCCCAAACACCCTCCTAAATCCATGCCACCTCCGCCCACGAAATCTCAAGCTCAGGTCAGCCCTTCCTCTAATGAAGGGGTGGTTCTAATATTATTACATGGCAAAATTTTATTTGCAATGAATTGCAAAAAAATAAGGTTATCATCCCAAACAACACTCAATGGAGAAAAAATATTTATGTAGTTGACCTCACGTGATGGAATAAAGGTTTATTGTTATTACTATAGTACCTCAAACAACACTCAGCAAGAATAAATAGAAAAAAAAATACAATTAAACCAATGTTTTGAAAACCGGACCGGACCAGCCAGTTCAACCGTGAATCGGTCTAATGAGCAGTCTGATCTAGCCTACAGAATCGGCTTTGCATCGGACTGGATGGAACCAAGGAACCACTGAACCGGTCCGGTTTGGAAAGAATCGGTTGGTTATATAAATTTTTTTTAAATTAAATGTTAAATAATATATTTTTGTTTATTATTATTTTTTTTTACTTTTTAAATTGTTTTATTAAATATAATGATTAATTATCCCTTAATATATGCATATTATTTCAAGTATCACACATAATATGTTTAGGAAAAAGGGTGTACTTCACATCATTGAAAAGGTTAAAGGCAATTACCTCAAACTCGTATGATGTGGGACTAAAAAATTTGCATGAATATTTTAAAATGTGAATTTAGGCTTAGTTGGACTTCAAATTTAAGCTTGGTTAGGCTATAAATTTGGGCTAGTGTATTATAAATTTATTATAATATATATTATAAGAATTAATATTATAAATTTATACAATATATTAAATATTATTCTTATAAATATATTTTATTATAAATATATATAAAAAATTTCTTAAATGATATATATATATATTTTTTAAAATTGTATAAATATAAAATATTATTAAATGCTCATATATTTATATTATATTAATGATCATTAATTTTTAATATTATGAATTTATATATTATATTAAATATTATTCTTATAAATATTTTTAATTATAAACATATAAAAATATTATTCTTAAATGATATTTTTATTTATAAATTTTTATTATATATTTTTAAAATTTTATAAATATTATTAAATGCTCATATATTTATATTAAATTATGTTAATTTTCTTAAATTTTAATATATATTATTATTTATTACGTCATCCTGAGCGGACTACCAATTATAAATAAAGCGCCATGCAACCTATAAATTAACAAACAAAAGCAAGCCATGCAAGTTGGTTGGACTACCAACTACGCATAACCTCTCGCCTCAAAAGTTTCAGTGCCACAAAAATTGCCAGAGAAGATGCAATCACCAAAACAAGACGAGTGACCTCTACATCTGAAAATGCTATGAATTCTGTTTCTAAACTTGTGTGAGAAATATGAGGAAAGCTATGCACCTAAAGAGCACATTGATGTCCACAGTTCATCCTGAGCGGCCTTAAGACAATCCTGCATCTGAGATTCAAGAAGTCCATAACATCACCGAATCTCTCTATTGGGTTAGTGCAGAGTTGTAATTTGGGTATCGTTGTTCTAATTGTAGCAATAAATAAATGGGAATGAGTGCATATATATGTTACGAATGCAAAAATGTTTACAGAAAACGCAAAAATGGTCAAAAGATATATTACTGAGAGAATAGATGAATGTACAAGGAAATAAGCATAACAAAGCTATTGGAACTGAAAATAAAAAAACAAAGGATATTACCCTTAAAAGCTACTCTGTAACCATCCATAAGCTTCTTCTTTCCTCTCTCATAAAGAAAAACTGATTGGCGATTGTCAGTCCCAATCTGTGGACATGCAACAGAAGAAAAAAAAAGTTTGAGTTTATAGAGAGTTTCAAAAATCTTAGTGAATGCCTCAGAAATACATGGTTGTATAAAATACTACAACAATGAGTTTAAAATAACACCTCAAACAGGAAGTCAACTGAATTCATTTCAGGATATTTCCACTTTAAAAGACCTTCATGTGTGCGAGGAACATATGGGTCATCCCAACCCTGAACACAAGCGGGTAACTATTACGTACTGAGAATCTAAAACTCTGCAATATAAAAATTCTATAAATAAACAAAAAAACTTCAACAAAAAATAACCAAGTTTCATATGAAATTTATAAATGACTCTGGGTAACTAAACATGAAATGCAAAGAGAGATTTTCAAGTTAAAAATGCTATTTGGTAGGCAAGTGTTCTACTAATGTTAATTTACCAAAAAGTGTAAATGTGTAATTACTGCAATCAAACAAATAGTTATCGACCAAAACATAGCAAAAGAACAGGAGGAGAATCAGGTTGTCAGCATTTATTCTAAAAAAAAAATTGCAAAAAGGTCCTTGCAGAAGACTAGTTGCATTTGTAGCATCATAGAAATTCTACGAGAATCTACTGACAGAAAATAGGAGGCTTGGTAATTGAGCAGCTACAAAAATTTATTAAGTAAAAAGTACTTCTATAGAATGGTTAAAAATAAGCACCCAGTGCGACAATAATTATAAGGAAGTTTGCATGGAACGCGTCAAAATTTTATATAGAGAGATTTCTCTGAACAAAAGTTACAATTCTATTTCATTTGCAAAATGAGCTCGTCATCGGTTGGCGAATAAGAGAAAAAAACTACTGCAAGAGCAAGGAGATCAAGATTTATTAAGAATAAAGATAAAAGGCCCTTTAAACTGAGCGTCACTAAAGAAGTGTTCTAAAGAAGATCAAAAGTTGCAATCAGAATCTATTAAATGAGAGTTTTAAACAAAGAATTCTTCATATAAAGGCAAAAACAACAATTGAAGTATAAATTGTTGTATAGAAATCAATTTGGGTTAGATTACAAATTCTATGACAGATTAGGTCCAAATGAAATACCAATTGAGACCAAAATAGTTTTAGAAAACATTAAAATAATTTGGATAACAGATCCTAAATACCAAGTTATGCAAAATTATTGTAAAGGTAAAATTTTGAGACAAATATTTATGGAGAAAGAAGGCAAAGGATTGCAGTAATTATTAGGTAATCAAACTAAGTTATGCATGAAATGATGGTGGAGAAAACTTCATCGGTTTAAAAAAATAAATTATGTTTTACATTAGGTGTGCAAAATGGACCTGATAAAGAATCGGAAAAAGGATAGGAGCAAAGTTCAATGGTTCAAACAGGATTGAACCAGACAAAATAATAAATATAAAAATTATTCAAATATAATATAAATTCCATATAAAGCGACTACATAATTACCTCAATTAAGGCTTGATGCAAGCAACTCAGACTAAAAAACAAACAAAGAAGAACACAAGGGGAAGTAGAACCTGACTCAATTCAACATTAAGTAAGCCAACACCAAACAAACTTGAAAACAAACGGAAGTTAAACACTAAGAAAATTAAAAACAAAAATTACCCTCAGAACAACCAGCTAGTGGTCACCTCACATGCATCAAAATAGTAGGTAAAATGATTAGTGCTCAAAGACATGCAAACCAGAGGTCCACCACAACAACTTTGGGCCAATGTCCACCACAAATTCCTATGGCAAATGCTAACAAATAGGCCAACCAACGCTTTCAAAAGCTTTAGAAGAAAGATGCAAATGGGGTGGACACTTGCGGATAGAAGAAAAAGATAAGAAGCCCGATATGAAATTATATAGAGGAGAGAAAAGGGAACATAGCTCGCAAGCTATCAAAGAAGAAACCCTCAGGTTTTAGTATTTATCACTCACCAAAAATCAGCTCGAAATGCCACATATCAGACCCATTATATAGGTGAAGAGAGGGAACTAAACAGCCACCCACTCAAACCAATAAGAACGGGGGAGAAAATAGACCAAAAGACAACCGGCTGGAGCAGCACACGAAGAGGCATGCGGGAAACAGGAACAGCCGCGAACGGAACAGGCGCCAGGGAAAGAATCGGGACAGGCAGAGGAGCCGAAAAGGTAAAAAGAGGGGAAATGAACACGGTATGCACAGAAACAGAAAAAAGCCAAATAAAGGCAACTAAAGCCCAACAATCTCAAGCCAGCCATACCCGAATCAACTAAGCCACACCCAAAGAACTTGGGTCAAAACCAAGTTAGCCCACATGCCATGGCACCAAAGAAACTAGCACACCAAAGGCATAGCATGTCCAAGAGCACAACCTACACATGATCATTGGTTTCCTTCCATCATAGGGTAGAAAAAATATAAAAAAACATAAAATTTAAATTGCAATAAAGTTTAAAATAAAATTGAAATGAAATTTGCAAGCATCAAGGCTTTTGAACAAGCTCAATTAAAATGACATAAAGCTCGGTACAAATCTTGAGTACCAATTAATGTGAATATAAGTATATGCACATTACAAATGTAGATATATGGGCATTAAGTATATTACAAATTAAAAAATTATAATATAAATGTAATATAAATATAATTTATAGTAAGAATAATATTTAATGAAATCTATAAATTTATAATATACAAAGAGTTCTTATTAACTTTTATAATACACATTACAGGTAGCTCAAATTTGCAGCTCAACCCAATCCAAATTCACAGCCTAACTCATCCAATATTATAACAGCTTTCTAGTCCCACGTCATAAGAAAGTTTTAAATAGTTGTCTTTATATTAAGTACAGTCAACTAGCAACAAAATCTCTTATGTGAGACCGCATAAATGTATTGTGGTTGAATTTAGCTCCATATGAGAATAAACTATTTTTAAAAGATTTAATAAAAATAAAATATATAATTTAAATTTTTATTAAAATAAATTTTAATATTTTGTAGAATCGGCCATTCTACAAAATCGGAATTGGTTCAACAACTTTCCGATCGAATCGGCTGGCCAAACCAGTTTGATGCAAATGCAGTTTTCAAACTTGATCAAACCAATAACTTGATCGGATCCCGATTGAACTAGCCGGTCCAATTCAACTTTCAAAATTGTGGGCTCCGAAAATTCAGCCCCGGCCTCCCCGCCGCGCTGATTGCTTTTATCTTCGGCGAGGGAGTTTTAATGGACTAAGTTCCGGAGTAAATTTTGGAAGGCAGATGGATTTATAGATAAGACACTACCCAGAGATTTCGCCCTCATTTTGCCAGGACTTTATGATCTGAGTTCTGGTTTCCTATAGGCGCAAGCCCCTATAGTTAATTACCTCTCTCGATCACGAGAGAGAACTTTCGATTAAGGCTAGTCGTCAATCAGATACGTATAAATGCGTGCATCTGGCATATATTAGCAGCATGGGGTATAGAAATTTTGAAGGTTTGGACTTGGAAATTTGATATTTAAAATAGAAATTTCACTTAAAGCGGATGGTGTGAGAATGGATGATAGACCCGATCAAGATACCATGGTTTCGTCGTCCCGGGCCATCGTGGTCCCTGGTCTACTTAGTCATAGGAGGTAGTCAACTCAACCTGACATAAGGATCCTTGTCGGCAGCCATGGTTTGCTTCATCCAAGGGGACCTTGTAGACCTGAGGTGAGTATTTGCCTAAAGGGACAAATTTGAATCCACCTTAGCTAACAAAGGGCTTTGTGCCCTATCGATCATATCCTATTGATTCATATCTCAAGGATTTGATGCCACTAAGAAGTGTATTAACTCTGGCCATAACCGGTATATGTGGTGCCATTTGGCGGCAAAACAACTCGGTTCAGAGGGCCCCGGGTCATAACCGTTTATCCTGCGGTGCCATTTGACGACAAAACCGCCGGTTAGAGGACATGTACCACGTCCTTAATGGCAGGAGATTGTTTGAGAATGAATCCTAGTGATATTTTCGACCAGGTATTTGGCTCTATGTGAGCTGAAGTTATATTTGAATTTATCCACCTCGGCAAACTGTTGCGGGGGTGGATGAATTTTTGCTTTAAGTATTTAATGGTCGATTTCAATTTTAAATATTCTGGAATTTTTGAAATTTTTTGAATTTTTGTGGGTATTTGGGATATGATTTGAAAATATTTGTGAACCCCTCCGGTTGAGATAAACATTCAACACGACCATCATCGGGATTTGTTTGAGGGCATTTTCATTTGTAGCTTGAACCTTGTCGACTCTGTCTAAATGTCGACAGAGGATCGGGTTTCCCAGGCTTTATGCCCTTGTGAGTGAATTCTCTTAATCATAAGCCTTGAAAGCCTAATATGAATGTATTAAAACAAATATACCGATCATCGTCATCGTATATTTGCTTGATAGTTCGAATCATGTTGACTCCTATTGATACATATAGAAGAATCGGGTTCGAACTTGAACTCACTTATTAACCCATGCAGCATCCCTAGACGTCACGTGTGTACCAATAACACGCTCGCCGGGGCTCATGCGGGTGTTTGGGGGCATTTTATAATTATTTATTGAACCTTGTCGACTCGTACTTACCAGCTTAGGATGATCGGGTACAAATTTATTGACCCGCGCAACATCCATAGACGTCGCGTGTGTACCAATAACACGCTCATCGGGGCCCATGCGGGTTTTGATTGCATTTACCTATCGTGTACCTATATGTATACAAACTACGGTGCAGGTGCAAGGGTATTTTGCAATATTTCAGTCATGCAAGCAATTGTCATTTGAATGTATACAACATTCCATTTGAGAGTTTCAAAACGCCTTCTGTCCACTTGTATGAGTGTTGTGGATCCGGTGGCGTGAAATAACAGCTTCTGGATCAGTTGTTTACTGCTTTGTACAGGTAGACTGTCGTGCACTACTTGTTGCTTTCTGCAAATGGATTGTAATGCACTAACAAATCTCCTGTTTTATGCTTGTTTTTGTTATGTCATGTGTATGATGGATCCTCTATGATAGCTTACATGTGCTTGTATTTGCTACAGTTCTGCATTTTGCTCGTGGTTGACACATTGGATGTATAACATGTCCTATATGGCAACTCGTAGAGATTTGCATTTTTTATTTGTTATGTATCATCCGGTGTTTGCTTGCAAATAACATGTGGTATGTATACGAGTCTCTTGCGATTGCTTGCAAGTGCTTTGAATTTTCTATGTATCGACCTCCTTGCTCAAAGGAGATAAATGTATTATACGTAGAAAGTATCCTATAATGACTTGTTAGTGGTTGCACTTGACGCGGACGACCTCCTTTCATTTGCAGGGGATCAGTGTATTCTTCCACAAGGGGATTGATCTTGATTTTCGGGGTGTAATTGCATTCATTGTCATTTCCTCCCTTTATATTTCATTCATGTATGGATTACTATACATTTTACATATTGGAAATCTTGGCATGAGTTATCTATTTGTTTGCATGCTAGCTCTTGTTGCCCACAAGGAGTTTCTATGTTCACCCATAAATGGTTGGCATCGATTGAAATGATATGGTAGCATTCGCTGTCTAAACCCTTTGAATCCATTTGTAGTTTGGCAAGTATTTTGCATTCATCACATGAAGTTCAAGTCTCTTGTTGTTCAAGTTTGATTCGAGTCCTTTATAATTCAAGGTTGATTCAAATCTCCTAAAGTTCAAGGTTGATTCAAGTTTTTATGCTCAAACAAATTCAACCTTTCTTGATCAAATTTTGTCTCAAATCTTTAACTTAGATTATTCAAATTTGAAATTAGTTTACTTAGCACTCAAGTTCACATCCTCAACATATTCCTTTGCTCTGTTGTTCAAGCTCAAGTTCAAATCAATGTCCCCTGTGATCTTGTAGAGTCCAAGTTCGAGTTCAAATTGAGTTTATGTCCACAATACTTAGTTCATTTAAGTTTGAGTTCGCTTAAGTCAATTTGGACCAATCAAGTTCACAAGTCCGCTGTCAACTTGTCCAAGTCCTTGTTCAAATTCAAAAGTCCACTGTGGTCCGAGCTTGATTCAAGTTTGATTTCAATTCAAACTAAACCTCTTGCACATTTTTTATTTGGGTTCAATTGCTTATTAAGTCACTTAAATTTTGTTCAAAAGTCCAAGTACAAGTCTTCCGTTGTTCTTTTGAGTTCAATCAAGTCCAGGTACAGTCTCGTGTTCACTCGAAATTTCAGTAACCTCCTGACGTCTCCCTCGTTTAGGGGAAAACTACGAGAAAACTGGGTCTTCCCACCACGCGCAATAAAGGCGTGTATGGTAAGTGTCCTCGGACGAGGACACCGCAGCCATGATCTTTCTTCCCACCGTGCGCATAATAAAAGTGTGTATGGGGTCTTTAACGGTACCTATTTTAAAAAAAGACAGTTAGCTTTCCCCCCGCTCGAAGGTACTTATGAGCGACCCCGCCCGCCGTAGTTGGCGCACCGGGGTCCCATCCCACCACGTGCAATAAAGACGTGCATTAGCGGTTTTTCGGTCCGCTACGAACATTGAAGTAGGGTTTTTAGGTGATTACCCGCCTCGTCGTAGGCGCCGCACCGGGGTCCCATCCCACCACGCTCAATAAAGGCGTGTATAGGCGGTTTTCCGGTCCGCCGCAAACGATGAAAACAGGCTCTCGAGGTTAAGGTGATTAGCCGCCTCGTTGTAGGCGTCGCACCGGAGTCCCATCCCACCACGCGCAATAAAGACGTGTATAAACGGTTTTTCGGTGCGCCGCGAACTTCGAGAGCGGGAATCTAAGTTTAGAAAAATTCATACCTTCGCGGGGTTGTCGGTGTTGGCACGCTGATCGAAGCAAGAGGGAAGGGGATTTTCCCCCTTCTTCTTTTTTTATGAATATTAACTATTTATAATTAATTATAATTATTCTTAATTACTTATATTTACTCATAATTAATTATGATTAATTTAAAATAATTAATTATATTTAGTAAAATTAATTAAAATGATTAATTATAATTAAATTTAATTAATTATAAATAATTCATATTATTAACTTTAATAAACGATAATTAACTAATAAAAATTAATAATAATTTAAGAGTATTAATTAAAATTAATTCTAATTAAATTAATTATAATTAATTACAATTAATTATAACCATTTAATTAAAATTAAATCTAATTATTTATAGTAAATATAATTAATTAAATAATAATAATAATAATAAAATTATAACTAATAAATCACTCCCTCCCCTCTCTCTATAGTTCGGCGGCATTAATGGATTTGGCCGAAGTAGCGCGTGCAAGGAAGAAAGTTACCTAAACAGCAAGCAAGCTCCTGCAGCTACTTCCGATCAAAATGCTATAACTTTCGATCCAGCAGGTAGAGGGGACGCCGTCTAGAGAAGTGGAGTCGGTGGGAGAGAAGAGCGAATGTGGGCCTTCGGCAATGGGTAGGAAGAAGCTCGGTCGACAGGGATTGGAAAGGTAGGGAGAATGCTTTATCTTTATCCCTCTCTCTCTCTCTCTCTCTCTCTCTCTCTCTCTCAACTCTCTCTCTCTCTCTCTCTCTCTCTCTCTCTCTCTCTCTCTCTCGAAGAGGTCGGGATTAGGCCGACAGGAAGAGGTGAGCTCGCCTGTGTGATATCGAAGGTTGAGAAGATTTCGGGAGAACAGAAGAGGTATTGGGATGAGTTCTGCTAGGGCATACGGGGCTCTTGGGGTTCTCACGTGAGAGGAAGAGATGTCGGAGGGAGAGGTCACACGAGTAGCGAAGGGCACCTGAAGGCTTCGTTTGATCAGCTTTTAAAGGCGTCGAAGAGCAACGATAAAGAGCGGGATTTGAGCAAAAATCGCGGAACGGCGCCGAATGTGCAGTGATTCGGCGTGATTTTGGGCAGATAAGGAGGAGGATTTCGTGGATCCAACGAGCGCAAGGTATGTATGCTGGTTTCATGGCTTCTTCCCCTTTTGAGTTGTTTATACAGAGGTTAACAAAAACATTGGCTTTATAAGTAAAATGTTTAAAGACTATTTTGTAATATGATAATTGATAGAAAAGTATTGTGCAAATTCGAAAGTTAGCCATGACACAACATAACATAGCTTTAGCCACTATGCCAGGCAACGAAACACAAAGATTTTTTTTTTTTTTCGAGTTAGCTAATAAATATCATGTAAATGATAGTTGATGTAAAGCTAATCATAAATCAATATGAGTGAAACCCATAATAAATATAAGTGCCTTAAACTAACTCTACAAAAACGGTAAATTAATGAAGACAGAGAAGTTAATTGCACCAAAATTTTGTGGAATAAGAGAAATGTCATAATTTTGATAAAAACCCATTTTAATGATAATCCAAGTACTAAGAGATGCAAAATTAAAAGTAGTGCAAAAATTTGATACAAATATGAAAGGAAAAAAGAAAATAAAAAGCAATGCAGTAATTATTGGGTAAACAATCTCAAAAGTTACTCATGAAGTTATAGTAGAGGATAGAAATTAAATAAGAATAAAAAAATAAATTTAGTTTTACAACCAAAAGATCAATTAAGAAAGGCTCCATCAGTTCCGAGGAAAAGAAATAAATACTTACACAGATAAAAGTTATAGATAATTTCACCCAACGGTGGGATTAGAAAATTGACATAGTGATAATAAAATCAACTCTATTTTCTAATCACCCGGTTCAGGCCCTTAAAACACATGTTAGACCTTCTTAAGTATGAGCAAATATATATTCTTATGGAAACCCTTTAAATAATTAGAGACAGTTAGGTATAGGAAAGAGTAATGGAAGCTTATCGTTCGAAAAATAAAACATTTACAAGAAATCGTGAATAAATATTTACCAGTAAACCAAATATTTCAGAGTAAAATTACAAAATGGTACTGTACCTGGAATATAAGCCCATCAGATGCATGTGAAAGACTAGGAATAAACCCTTTCAAAAGTTTACCAACAGTTGATAATAACCAAAAATCCTTCCGCCTGACCTGAAAAAAAAAAATCAAGATATACTAAAAGTAAAAAAAATAATAATAAAACACCAGTTCTTCAAGTTCATGTCCGTACTCCAAATGGCTCCATTTCGTATCTATATGTTAAATTTCCCTTTCCTTCACGGTCAATATACTTCTTTTCATTGTTTCGAGGCCGAATGACTTCTTCTTCAAGTAATTTCCACCGCTCAGAAAAGGGCAACTGTAATATCCGGTACAACAACATTAATCTATGTAACAGACCAAATTTCAATTATATTCATGTACAAACATAAATAGTGTAAATGATATGGCAATCTAATTCTGTGTAATAGATACCAATAAAGTTTGGTTCATCTTAACTTAGAAGGATAATTAAACTTAACAAGATGGATTAGGCATGAATGAGTAGGAAGTTTCAGCCTGCACTAATTTAATCTTAAAAAACATTGAGTTTACTCTTGCAAAACCTGTTGGCAAACAATATGTAGTCGACAACTTAAAGTTTGTTAAGGCACATATGTTTCATGATTTTATGACTTTTATCCATCGGTCATTCCTTCTGCTTTAGCTATCAAAGAGGATGTCATATCTCTATAATAATTTTTTAAGATATCATGTAACAGAGAGCCCTATCTTAATGTGCCTTGCACTTAAACAATAATAAGCAACGCACTTGTAAAGCAGCAAATCTGTCTGTAAGAAGTAATTTTATTTTGTAAAATAAAACACAGCAACCACAAAAAGTACCCAAACAAAGCCTAGTTAAAAACATCATAGACAGTTACTATCAATTGTGTGATGTCTTAACCTCTCTCTCTCAAAGAAAGTGAAATAGGAGAACAAAGTTACAAAACAACCTGCCTATCCCAAATCTACCATTCTGACGTAAAAAAGGCATTTATAGAAGTGCATTTGGGAAGGGAAGCTACCAATTCCCATGTCACTCTCACAACCCTCCTTCAACACTGCCATCAAAGAACCTCAAAGAAATCCTCGAGATAATTGGTGAGTATTAATTTTGAAAAAGTGTCTGAACATTCAGCGGAGCTTTATGTGGTGGAACCTTTAAAGGGTGGCTAGCTTATCACATAATCAGTCATCAGTTGCTGTATCACCACCTTGAAACAATATAGTTTTTTGCTTCTCCTGGAAAGGGCTTGGGTTCTTTCATCCCTATTGTGGTTACTTGAAATTGAAATTAGTATCTTGTTTTTTCATGTGATACATGGGTTTCAAGTTCTTCCTTTTTTTTTTCGAATTGGCAGTTGAGCTAACCTTTTAATCCTTTATTTTTCTTAAATAGCTTCTAGTTCTTCTTTTCTTTTCTGAATTGGCATTTGAATTGGCACTTGATTAAAATCTTATGTCCTTCAGGAATTGTAGTCCAAGTTCTCCTTTTATTTCTATGAAGTGAATGGTGTTATTTTAAGTACAGCCTCATAGGTGACACAATCATTCAAGTAGAACCTTATAGGTGACACAGTCATCTTCAATATAATAATACTTACTCATATTGAAACTCTGTTATTTTATGACCGAGTTTTGAGATTATATTGTTCCAATTTAGTGGTTTAGCATTTGAAGGGTAGAAATATATTAGAAGATCCTGGAAATTAAAATCTTATAAGATATGAGGACAGATGGTTTGAACCTTTCTGTACTTACATCAATTTTCACATACACATATGTTGTGAATTTGCCTGCCTAGTCTAATAACAATTTGATGATATGTTGTGATTGTTGGAGAAATTTTGTCATCCTCAATGGATTGTATATTTTGGGATCGAGCACGGCATAGAAAATAATATATTATCCCGAAGGATAAAAATTTTATTTCCCTATGGACACATTAGCAAAATTTACAATTTTAATTTTATGAGAGATTTTCTCCCATTCAATATTTAATTGAATGAGGTTTATTTTATTCTAGGATATGGATGTCCCATAAGAAAGCCCCTATGGTTAATTACATCTCAAGTATTTGGTACTTAAGAAATTTTTTCATTGCACTAGTGGTTTCCCTATTTTTTTAAGAGCCATTAAAATATTGGCTGATGTTTTCATTTTTAAAGTCATGAAATTCTTATTTAAAGATTTTGGTCTTTAAGAATTTCAAGGGAGGATGATCACCTTTAATCAAATTTCTTGGAATGAGAGCCAAGGGAGAATGAGCACTTGATTCTGACGAAGCTCAGAGGTGCTCGGACTATCCTATGTTGGGTTTTACCTTTTTGAATCAAATTTTATTTAAGTTGACCATTTTAATTTAGAATGATGGGGCTTACATTCTAACGACGCATGTTAAAAGAAATGCCCGGAAAATGAGGACTTATAAAGTAACTGAAGTCAAAAACTACCTCGGACCCTAAAACCAAGGTGAGAACTACTAAGGGATAGTGCCTCAAACCTAAGTCTAATTGAGTGCAAAATTACTTATAAATTATACCTCATATGAGGCATAGCCAGCCCGACCTTTGAATTAATTGATTTGCCGAGAAAGAGGCAAAGATGTAGGATATAGATGTCCCATAAGAAAGCCCCTATGGTTAATTACATCTCAAGTATTTGGTACTTAAGAAATTTTTTTATTGCACTAGTGGTTTCCTTATTTTTTTATGAGCCATTAAAATATTGGCTGATGTTTTCATTTTTAAAGTCATGAAATTCTTATTTAAAGATTTTGGTCTTTAAGAATTTCAAGGGATTTCTTGGAATGAGAGCCAAGGGAGAATGAGCACTTAATTCTGACGAAGCTCAGAGGTGCTCGGACTATCCTATGTTGGTTTTTACCTTTTAGAATCAAATTTTATTTAAGTTGACCATTTTAATTTAGAATGATGGGACTTACATTCTAACGACGCATGTTAAAAGAAATGCCCGAAAAATGAGGACTTATGAAGTAAATGAAGTCAACAACTACCTCGGACCCTAAAACCAAGGTGAGAACTACTAAGCGATTGTGCCTCGAACCTAAGTCTAACTGAGTGTAAAATGACTTATAAATTATACCTCATATGAGGCATAGCCAGCCCGACCTATGAATTTATAGATTTGCCTAAAAAGAGGCAAAGATGTACCAGCTAACGCACTTAAATAAATTCAAAACTATGAAATTTGATCTCAATTTATATAAAGAGTAGGGAAGGTAGATTTGCTTTGAGAATAGGGCTTACAACTTGACTTTGAGGCCAAGACGTCTGAAAAAGTGAGAATGCAGAATGCTGACTCACAAAAAAAGCAATTTTTTGTTATCTAATCCTTAAATGAGGGCTTCTTGCATGTGACACACTGATCTATGCATGATTATTTTCAATTTTGGAAAACTTGGCACCTTGAAAAGAGCCATGCAATTTTTTCACCCCCATCTTCCCCTGTACATAATCCTATTCTCTCATTACATTTCTAACCTTGGTCGTAGCCCATCTTTATCAAAGTAAATAGTGGCTTTGTATTATGCATCACAGAAGATAAAAGCAGCAACACAAACATAACAAAATTGAGAGTTAAAACATGATGGTCATGACTTCCCAGCTATATAACATCCCTACCATGTCCGGCTTCACATGTATAGAAATTACCTACTACATCAATGCAGCCCCTACATGTCCCTGTGCTAGTGCTTATATAGAATGAGGCCAGTCATTATTGTAATCGTTAATTAGGACATCACAATGAAGGGGCAGGCCACCACAAGTGTGATAGCTCATTACATTTCTACCTAAATTCCCAACCTTTTTTCACTTGCTCTCATTGTCTATTCTTCATTCAATTCTACAATTGTTAGAACATTCCCTAATGTATACCAGATTCTATGGTGAACCCTGTAACACTAGTAGAATACAAGGGTAAGAACAACTGATGCAATATCAATGATCAACAGATCAGGTAGCATCAAAGGAGCCGTTTTCCATACACATAAAATATGAGCAATAAGCAATTTCATTTATGATAAACATTAAAGAATGGAAGAAGTTTTGAATAGAACATAACATACATTCATGCACACATTCTCTAGTTATGAGAAGTTCATTAAAAAAATTATAAAAAAACATGTTAACTAATTGACCAGCAAATTTATGTAGCAAACATGTAATTCAAATGCATAGGTATACATTTTCAAACATTTCTTTATTTTTATGCTCGAACCTGACAGCAATCATGGTTTAAATATGCTATCAATTTAAAACCCATTTTTCCTTTTAAAATTCAGACTCCTCACATAAAGCATAAGCCTACAGCTTAAAATGTCTGGTGTAAATTCAACTTCCAACAAAACAAAGACAATTCAACATGAATTCCACATCAACTAAAGAATTAATAATCCAATTATTTGGCCACAAAGGGAAAAAGAAATATGTAAGAACTCATATAACCTACTTTCCAACAAACTTAGGACTATCAAGCATATAGACTCTTTACAATTAGCAATTCAACCATTTGTAACAAGAAAAGAAAAAACAAATTGTGAGAACAATAAAAAAAATCGATATTTGTTGAGTGTATGTTGATGCGTTATAAAATGCACACATATGTACAAATATTCAATTTTAAAATTGTATAATCACAAATACCAAAAAGATGCAGAAATAGCTTAAATGCAAAAATATAGCGATAAAAAGGATCTGATCTTCTATAAATACTAGCCATACTTAAAATAACCAGTTCAACTATTTGGTAACCACAACAAAGAGAGGCAACTATGCAAGTAGATATAAACCAACGTGCAAGTCCGCACACGAAACAATCTAAGTCCTATGATTCATGAGTGTGCCTTCGAGAGAGTAGCTTCGAAGTGTGGTAAACTTTATGTCTAGAATTTTCGAAGTAATCAAATATAACATTTTGGAATACTGACTAACCTTTATAACAGACTGATTATTAAGGGCTATTAAATCATAGGCCAGGTATCTCCTCTTCAGTCCGATATCAGGTACAGCATCAATGATCATTTCCCCATCAATTAACGTGTAGTGATGGAAAAGGTAACCCTTGCAATGAGAAAAGTAGAATTGCTAGCTTGTAATTACAATTTGTAGAACACCGAGTTAGAACAAACAACATTAACTTTTCTATGATTCAGATAAGGTACGTACCTACCTCAAACTCAACCTTCAATGGAAAACGTAATTGTACCCTCCGAAAGCAGAAATTTCGATCAATCAAGTAGCAGCCATGTAAGGCAATAAGCATCATATATCTGGTACCATCAGCTTTCCATGTGGCATAATAGTAGCGCTGCCTCAGAAGTTGTAAATTGTCTCTGCATAGGTTCCAATAAGATTATGGGTACGGAAAAGCAATGGCTAAGTATAATATTGGAAAATACAATGGACATAGACCTTCAGTTCCTGAAAATATGATAATCATGATATTTTTCTGTATATTTTTGTCATAGAATTCATAGATACTTTTAACATACTACATTCACTTCTGTAAAACACATTAAAATCATCATCCACACTGTCCATGAAACCAAGAATACAAAGCATATGGATCCTTGCTCAACCTATTAAGGCATGCCTCTGTAAACCACCTTATTATTATCATTGCCATTAGGGTTCAAAACAATAATTTGCAGTACTACTAATGGATCTTTCTTTACAACCTAACCTATAAGGGATGCCCTCGTAGTCATTAATAGTTTCAAATTGTTTCAAAGCATGACAAACAATAAGTTTAATAAAAAATGCAACCGTAATTTTTGAATGGTTATAAAGCCAACCACAAACATTCGCCATTCAAATCAGAGCCATGAAGTTCAAATTGGAACTTTACTATTTCGTACCACTACCATTAAAACTTATGACGATAATAGGACATACGTTAAAACACAACTATTTGTATTCGAAAAGTAAGACAAAAACATCCTTGTTTTGTAAAAATCATTCTCAAATCTAAATCTTAAAAGTTACCTTCAAAATAAACATGCAAATAGAATAGAATATCCATAAGGAATAAGATGCAAACCGCATCATGGACACCTAATTCAAAAATTAGTATCAAGCCATTATATTAATTTTGTAAAATTTGGACATTCATTTTGTGTCATTCATCATGATTATCTTCTTAATGTCAAAGATCATGTCACAACTCAGACTTTCAATAGCAAAAATTATAATTTTTTATTCGACATATATTTCTAAGTATATCAATTTTATCGAGTTTATATTTTTCACAAAATGATAGATACTAACATATATATGCTTTTGGGTCGTATTTCATGATAGACGATAAACAAATAAAATTTGTTTTCCTAGGGGTTATCACTTCTGCAATTCAATCTTTTTTCATAATCTACTCTTTCTACCCCAAGTTGCATCCAAGGTTATGTATTCATCTTTCTTACTTTCTATTTACCCTCAGCCTCCCTCCCTTTATGTTACTTCATTTTGATCTTATTCACTCTCACTTTACCTCTTTAATTTAATTTTTAAAAGGATTATTCATTTTTATCATTGTTGAAGAAAAGTTTAAGGTGCACGCCTTCATTTAAGGCGCCCAAAAAATCCCCTAAGGCTTTGGCCTCATTGGTGCGTACCCTTTTCATTTGAGGCATATGCCTCGAAACTTTATGCTAGAAGGCAATTGAGGCAATGTCACAATGCATTTATATAAATATAATAGTAATATATGTTTTATGATATAATACTTATATTTTTTTTAAAAACTAATTTTATCTCTTCGGTCAGCCACAAAACTCATTTCCTCATTAAACTATTAAGGTTTATGGCATCGAGTATGGTCGCCCGAGAGGTTCATCTTCATGCAGATCCTCCCTATATGTTACTTCATTTTGATCTTATTCACTCTCACTTTACCTCTTTAATTTAACTTTTAAAAGGATTATTCATTTTTATCATTGTTGAAGAAAAGTTCAAGGCGCACGCCTTCATTTAAGGCGCACAAAAAATCCCCTAAGGCTTTGGCCTCATTGGTGCGTACCCTTTTCATTTGAGGCATATGCCTCGAGACTTTATGCTAGAAGGCAATTGAGGCAATGTCACAATGCATTTATATAAATATAATAGTAATATATGTTTTATGATATAATACTTATATTTTTTAAAAAACTAATTATCTCTTCGGTCAGCCACAAAACTCATTTCCTCATTAAACTATTAAGGTTTAGGGCATTGAGTATGGTCGCCCGATAGGTTCATCTTCATGCAGATCCAAATCACAGGAGAGCAACAATCTTGTCTTTAAAAGAAAATGCGTGCATCAGAGTTGACATCAAGCAGAAGGATGAATGATCGAGAGTCTGGCTTTCTTTTTCTTTTACAAGAATGAGAACTTTCTTTCATTGATGTAAATATATGTTCTCCTCTTATCATCGATTGTTATTGTACCTTTTTCCATTACTTTTCTTGAAATGCAAACTTGTTTATCATTTTCTCATGTCTTTTAAAGTCAATAGTGTGTCAACATCTATCTGATGGATTTGGATCATCTTAGATTGCAAACAATGCAATTACCAATTTCATTCATTAAATAAATTTTGAATGGTTGGGATAATTTTTTCTTTAAACTATCAAACTAAAAAAGTTTAAATGTCTTCTGAATTCTGATCCTTTGTTTTAGTAATAACCACTCTTTCTATTTTTTGTGTATTTTTCTACATATTTTAGTAAAACATTCTCTGGTTTTAAATTGCCCTAGAATTGACGCAAAAGACTAAGAGTTGCTCTCAAATTACTTTTTTCCTTTAGGATTTATAAATGACTGATAAATCTTTTGTAATTAAACTACTCCTTAGCTTCATTTCATTTATAACAATTCCGTTACCACTATTTGTAGACCATGTTTTCACTAAATAATATATAATTCTCATTTGAATGAATTACAATGTTTTCTACATGTTTACAAGATTAAGATAATTAGGCTTTAGAAAAAATTCCTATAGGTTGAAAAAATGTTTCCAATCAAGTAGTTACTATTAAATTCATTATTTTTAATTGAATATTATTCCTACTAATTTTTTTGTTTGTTAGAATAGGTCCTGACGCAAAAAGAAAAAATACAGCGTAAAAATATGGCACTCAAGTTAAAGTACCAACACAAGGCGCAAAAAGAAGGGGTATGTTTACATGAAATGTAAATTTTGTAACATCAAATCACTTGGCTTGCACACATAAATCCAAGTTTTATCCATAAGAATGCTATCAATCTCCCAAAAAGAGATGAGGTTACGTCTTATGGTGCTCATCTGGATTCACTGCTAACATATTGTTATTGAACATAATTGACATTCGAGAAATGAGCACAAGAAAGTATCCATGATGTTTGCTAATTTGTATTTCAAATGGCGGTCTTTTTAGCCCAGAAGTACAAGATGTATATAACCATGTTATCTTGATCTCCTTCCAAAGAAAACTCCTTTTTTTTCCAAAACAATGCAAAGCAATAATTCCATTCAACAAGATTTTACCTCCCTAACAAAAAAAATTGTTCACGTATCCTTTGTTCCATCAGTAAAATGAATTGATGATTTAGCAATGTAAAAATTGTTCACGTATCCTTTGTTCCATCATGTAAAGCACATTAATTAATTCAACACACTCTACACGATAAAAATTATTTTTTCTATTAAAAATGTCAACACATACTAAACATGTTTTGGAATAAAGGGATGACCTTGGTAGCACCATAAAATAGATGATTTATTGAATTAAATTGATTTCCCAATAAGACAAATGTGGTTCACAAGAAAGAAAAGATCGATAAACATGAGGCCAAAAAATAAATCCACTCATTAAATAATTCTATTCCTGTAAATAGGTTGCATGAAAAAGAGCAAGAATGATGAATATCCCATTAAAAAAGTAGGGGGACTATCTTTTAAATACATTAGGATAAGTGTTGTTCCTTTAGCCCTTCCCTTGATGAACACATTAGCAGGCATCTCATTGCCTAAAACAAATGCTACAAGAACATTGGCTATAAATCATTTTTTATTCCCTCTCCATTAGCACATGCTTCTAGAGTAGTTAGTTGCATTAACAGCCTCTACATCATTTTTATCACGCCTGAACACAAAGTTCAAAATGTGTGACAAGTTAGTTTCCCCTAAATAAGGTTGAAGGAGGAGAGAATGTCAAATGGAGAGGAATGCATTTCTAGATATTCATCATGGTTACAGTTGATGATTGCCTCCTACAATACATCGATTATGATTGATGATTAAATCATGACTATTTTTGCGGGGAACCATTAATTCGTACTTTAACTATTGGCTATAAAGATTTCATTATACCTTCATCAAATCAAATTATGGAATAATTAATTCTACAACATGGTCCCCTCATTTGGCTCAACCTATAAGTTTGAATCCATGCATACACAATTGGCCACGACATGAGAGGGGTGTGAAAGAAGACCGTACATTCAACAGTGATATTCATCGTAGAACATTAATGACAAATACATGGACAATTTGATCATGGTTCATGATTGAGCTAGGTATGTCTTTGGGCATAACCATAGATGCATATCAAGATCAAAGGCTATAAATCCTTGGTTTCACCTTCTCTATCAACTCAGACTTATAGAATAGCTTGCTATGTCAATATCATACATCATAATTCTTAATGAGAAAAAACTATTTATATATACATACATATGTAAGTTACCCACTTCTATCAACATCATTGTTAGCCTAAACCTAACAATTAAAGATGGGATTTATGAGTCATCCATTGGTTTTAAAAGCTATGCAAGAAAGTTATAAGATAAAGTGATGATAGAAGAAAAATTAAGATGAATTACAACTGTGCCATAAACATATTTAGTTTTAAGTGATGGTCAACAATAAAGAGCATTTCTGATGTAGAACGGGAGGTGGGGGAGATAATTTCAAAATCTGAAATTAATTGTAGATTTTGGTGGGAGAGATTTAACAATTTTGAATTTCAAACAAGAAGAATAAAGGAGGGAAGAGGTAATTAAAATTCCCTAATCTTAGGCCGTAAATTAGGGAATAAATTATTAGAGAAGGGGAGAGAAGGTGGGCCAGCTAATGGAGGGAAGAGGGGAGCGGCCACATTCAACGTATGTGGATATTTGCATTGAATGTTGATTGATAACTTCAAATCTGAATTAATTTTAGATTTACATCAATTGAGGATGCTTCCTAAAATAGATGTACTAATTAGGAAAGCATTTAAAATTTGAGTATGAGATTAATTAATCGATCAATTTCAGAATAGATTAATTAATTAAATAAAGAAACTTTCAAAAATTAATGTAATTAATGAGGGTGGATTTGAAATTCAAATTATATTAATTCGAATTTGAAATCTTTCCAAATTAATGACATCCTAAATAAGAAAAGAGGAGTTTTGGAGGGAAGTGATATTAGGCAAAGAGGTGGTCGGTGGGTGGTGGAGCTTTGTTGGATTTTAGCCAAAGGGAGGGAGGAGGAATGGAGGGGCTGGTGTAGGTCGATGGTGTGGAGGTGATGGGGTGAGATGATCGGCGCCTTGGTGGAAGGCTTGAGGAGGTGATGGTTTAGGGAAATAAGGAAAAACAAAACAAAGAAAAAAAAAAGATAAAACCGCGAGCCTTGGACTCTTCCGAAGACTGACGGGTGATGCGTTGCCCTTCACCAAATGACTTCAAGCCACGAGCCCGGACCCATCCTGCGGCTGGTGGAAACTACGATTCCCTCCATAGGGATTCTCACTAACGTCCTACCAAAGAACAAAAGTGCAAAACAATTTTTTTTATTAAAACTCCATGCCAATACAAAAGCAAGGGCATCTATATATAAGCCTCATAAATTAAAAGACTAAAATAAGACGAATATGCCCCTAAGGCTTATATAAAACTAGACCCTTAAGTAAGGGTAAAAACATGCATAATTAAAATAAAATTATAAATAAAAATTTAAGATAACAATTCCCAAAAAAAAAAATTTAAGATAACAATTCCCAAAAAAAAAAATTTAAGATAACGTGGGACGATCACGATCGTCGATCTTCTGCTCCTCGGATAGGCATGGACAGTTGGATGTCCGCATCAATTTTAGTCACAAAGCACTTAATAAATAAATAAATAGACAAAAAACCTATGATATTTATCATCTTGAAATGGCATCCAATTGAGCATCAAGAAATTTGTTTTATTGGCCATCGACAAAAAATAGTAAATGCATAGATACGAGTGGTGAACACCATAATAGTAGGTTATGGAATGACTAGTAAATTTCAAATAAAGGAATTCAAGTCACTAAAGGGCTATTAATCAAAATTAACTTCACAAATAAAAAATGCTAAAATATCAGATGATCCAAATTAGATTCCATGATGTTTGTTTCATGGGCATGGAAATCCTACTAGCTAAGGTCACATTCCAAGTAATAGAGTTCTAGTAATTGAGAAGTTAAGAGCATTTAAGGAAAACTTTTACAAGACAAAGCATACGATTATTAAAACAAAACCTTTATACATGGAATGTGATTTTTATTATGAGTGAGATGTTTACCTTAAAGATGTCAGTCTTAAGTCTTTTTTAGTGTAAGTTTAATTATTATTATTATTAAATGCGTTATATTTAGGCCATCCTTGACTTAGTATATGTTAAATCCCAGCCTCTCAATCCTGAATTAATCCCATGGCTGCAAGTAGCAATCCGTGGGAAGCTCACCTCACGTTGAGTGCCTTCCTTAGATAAGAAGCAGAATTAGGAAGGATTATATTACACTTTATGGTCTAGATGCTAAAGTCCCTCCCTTCATGTAAAGCTACTTAATATTGTTTAATTTTTCTTGTGCAAGTCATCCTTGAGTTAGAATACATGTTGGTCTCCCTCACTCCATCCATTTCAATCACAATATCGATATCACAACCACATTAAGTACGCAACCTTCACCTCCCTCAGCCTCTTCAAAAACTTCATTGGAACTCAACTATAAAATTCCACAAAACCCCAACCATTCAAAAAATCCTCATCCAACAATACTAGCTAACTACAATTGACCCTTCACTTCAAAAATAAGCTTTTTTATCACCATTTCTTTCACACATACAAACCATTGAAAACCAACTTTCTATAAGAAAACATTAATTACCTGTTTAACATCATTTAAACTCAAAACTAACCAATTAGAATCCAAACAATATCTTAATCTAACCAAACCCAAGCCAAGCCAATTAGGTTTCATGCAACCCCGATAGATCAACTCCAGGTCGAATCAATTAAATTTTAGTATTTTACCAAATTAAAAACATCAAACCTAGCCTAACTACGAGCCAAAAGTAAGAAAACAAAGCCAACTTAAGTAAACTAGTACTTCAATTAAATCAAATTAGACTAGTGAGGAAAGTTTTTAACAATTAATACTTCAATTAGATCAAATAAAACTAGCAATATGCATGATAAAACCTTCAAGGCTCAATAGATATTTTTCCAAAGCTATTCCAATATTTTGGACCTATGATGAGATCTTCAGTAAATATTGTTGATCCTATTGATCTTCCCCTTCCATTACATTCGCAACGGGTCAACTCTTCTTTAGGAGAGATTTCTCATTCATTGCCTCTGCTTAGATATTGGTTACCAAAATTTCTTTGCCTGAAATAGATTTCTCAAGCTTAATAGTACAATCAAGAATCTTCAATTCTTCATCCATTAACATTTCAACTCCCCAAAATAGAGTTGTGCATAACCTAGGAAAATTACTACAATAAGAGACATCTAGACTAAATTCTTTGTTCGTGCTAGTTTAGCAGTATTTTTTTTTTTGTGTTAATTTAGTAATTTTATTTAATACGGCAAGTTTAATTAGTCATTCTGACACTTTTGAAGGATAAGATGATCTTATTGTTAATATAACTAGCTAGTCAAAGAAAATTACGGCAACTAAAATATTGGGCATATGTTGCAACTGAAGATGGTTGTCCATGCAATAATTAAGGACTTTCCTTTGACATAAACCCTAGGGATAAGTTCATATTTCAACTAACAAATGGGTTCTTCAATCCCCCCTCTTTAACCTTGCATACATCCCCTCCGCAGCATCAATAAATCTCCTCTTCTTAAGCTCTTATTTGTCTTTGCCATCTGCATTCTTCCATTACACTATAATCTTCCATTCCACAAATTAAAGTAAAAAGAACCAACAATAATCTTCACTTATGTGCCCCCATTTGCTATCATTATGATGGGAAATAATAATGATTACACAATAATATTATAGGGTCAAATGATGCCAAATTATAAAATATATATAACTTGGCCAGTTATATAAAATAATCAAAGCATAATAAGGATATAAATAGTTGATTAAAATAGATTTGATAAAACGGTGGGGGGCCAATAGATAATATGTGAATATAGAATACTTTACAGGAATAAAAATTTATGAATAAACAATAATAGTGTTTTGTTGAACAATTTGAGCATTGGTAAAAAAGAATGGTCAAGATTTACCAATAGTTAAATATGCTTAGCAATGATAATATAACAGTCTTCGTCTTACCATAGCAATGAAAATATATGAGTCATAGTCTAACCATTTATATTAAGTGCTACATATGAAGGTTAGCTCCAGCTTATGGCACTTCCAGTTAATTTCTATACTATGCATTGCTCCAACACATCCTAACAATTTCTTCCCCATTATTCTCTCCATTAGTTTGCTCGATTGAAAATGCCCAATCAGCTTAAATCGATTTTCTATGACATTCTCATTAACTGCTGCAATACGCTCTCTAATAAAATCATTTCACTGTCCATGCAGTCAATTTTTACACAGCCTTCTAAACATTTTAATTTCAAGCTGCATTAAGTCCATGTATTTCATCTTTTTTATTTCAAATAAGATCATTGCTTTTGCTTGCTGGAAATCAAAATTGCAAAGCTTACTAATTAGCCATTTAAATAAAATCATCATGATAAGAAGATCCTTACAAGAGCTTTCTTACATAGGAAAGAAGCTTGAGACAGGGGTTGGTCTTCCCTCTAATTTTTAAGATGACAAAACCAAGACCAAATAAGAGTCAAATGGTTCCTAGAATGTTTCCCTTCCCAAAAATATGCAAAAGCAAGTCAATAAGGAAACGTTCCAAGCAGTCCATTCTTCCCATGTAGTACCAACGCAGCAAACTACCACAAACAACAGTTAAACATCTTAAAAAAACACCCTAGCCCCAAAGTGGAATTCGAGAGTTAGCGATGTAGGACTACGATGTTTGCAATGGATTTATTAAGAGCTTGCACAACTTATTGATTAGAGAAATAACAAATAGAACTATTAGCAAATAAAACGATGAATCAAAACATAAGAGCGGTCACTTTCGTTTAGGCTAAGTTACACATCAAGAGATTTGAATCATCAAAATAACGTAGGAAAATAACATCATGCCAATAGTAGTTTTCAACGGAAATCCCTAATCTAACAATAAGATTAGAAAACAATGAAGTGCACTCAATTCCCTACGTTTACTAAGCTCGGCAGAATCGGGCAAACGCGTCCTTCATGACTACAATCAAATCACAAAAAAGGATTAGACTAAGAAATACGAGAAAAGGAAAATTAGAAAACCTTCATCAAGGATCGGTTGCAATCCTCCACTCGACCATCACAAGTTGCTCTTCAATGGCTTCAACCAAGGTGTCCAAGATGTGTTCTATGTAGTCATCAACCGTATGGTCGATCCTCAGGTTGACGTCGAAGAAGATTGAATGGAGAATGTGCACGAAGCCGTGTTCGTCGTAGGCAAGTCCGTAGTCAGTGTCAGGATCGGCCATTCATGAATGCTAGATGACGATTTTTTCTGAAGATTGCTAGTAACCTTGAACTCCGTTGAAGAGAAAGAAGTTTCTCTTCAACTTGAAGTGGGGGTGACAAGGTGTGGCCGGCCAAGGGTTGGAGGCTTAGGGAGAAGTGGATGGAGGGAGTTAGAATTCTTAACCTCCTAAATATTCTCTTATTTGAGAATAATCAAGGAAGAGAGAAAAGCAAGAGGGGGTGGGGGGGGCAGCGGCAAGGAGAGGGGTGGATGAGGGATTTATTTCCAAACCTTATTGTTTAGACTTTGGAAAGTAATTAAGGGAGGTGAGCTTTGAAAATTTTGGCCAAAGAGGAGGTTTGAGGTTTGGAAATATTTCAAAAGAGGAGAGTTGGGATTTAGGAAAGAATTTATAATCCTACTCTAAAGGGGCCGGCGGCATTAGTGTCTAAGGGAGGGAATTAGGGAGGAGTTAAGCACCTTCCAAATAAGAGAGCTCCTCACAAAACAAGTGGCTTCAATCAAATTTAATTTAAATTTGATTAGGATTTGATTGGGGATTAAATTAGGAAACTTTCTATAAATAGATTTTATAATTTAAGAAAGATTTTAAATTTCAAATTGGGTGAATTTGAATTCAAAAATCTGTCCCAATTATGGCAATCTAGAATAGGAAATGAATCCAAGGGAAGGCAAGGGCTAGGGAGGCCGATGGCTTGCTTGGGGTTCAGGTAAGGGGAGCCGGCGGCTAGGTGGAGGTGGCTTGGGGATTTTCGGTGGATGTGAGGAAGAGGTTTGGTGATGATGAACGTTTGGGAAAGGATGATGGAGGGGAGGTAGGGCCTACGATGGTAGAAGAAGGGGGAAGGGGAAGAGAGAAAGTCGAACCACAAACCCGACTCATCTAGGTTGGTGGGTGATGCACAATTCTCCCTCTCCTAGAGATCTCTCTCTAATTTCTCAAGCTCTCACAAGAACTCATGCAAGGGGAAGAAATATTTTAATCAATCATTCATTAACTTGAAAAGAAGAACAATGGGGCTATAAATAACCTCTTACAAAGACTCAAAATATAAAAGGACGACAATTCCCCTAGGGCATGCATACGACCTCCCTTAAATCAAACTAAAATTTTAAATCAAACTTGAACTCCACATAATAATAAGTGCACATTAATCATTGAAACTAGATCTTAAGCATACTTCCACCAAGATTTACACACAAATAAGGTCTACAATTACTCGAGGACAAATAGCATAGTTCAAACCAAGCAAAGGGTACTAAGATTGATAAAAAATTACAAGTAAAAGAGAGGGAAACAAAGTATACCTATTCAGAGATACAGGATGAGATCCTGGAAATTGTGAAGTTCCCTTCCCCTAAAAAAGACAATAACAACATAAATTTCAAATATTAAATATTTCCATGTAAAATATAATGACAAATATCCTTTAGAATAAAACAATGTAAACAGGAGGATTTGACATTTAAAAAATAAACCCATAATTTCTTCTGTTAAAAACATTGAATTCAATTTACAGATTTTCATTTTAATAAAGATAAGTTGAAGATCAGAATGTCATGAAAATTAATCCAGACAGCTGAACAATCCAGAAACCAACAAATGTTGGTATTTAAAAAGAAATGCAGTCGAATGACTTGAAGAAAGTGTGTCATCAACTAGTAATACGAATCATGGGCAGAAAGCATACGGTGGGAGACAATTCAAACAGAGAGTAGCATTTTTGGCGCAAAAACTCTTGCTCATCATAACATACTGCATCCCCTAAAACATCATCGTTAGTTATAGGACCGTTCTCCACATGCTGCTCCTGAAAACAAAAAATATAATCCAAATCAGAGAAGATAGCAACCAAATCACTGCTTAAACAGCCATAAAAAGTTTCATGCATAACTAAGGAAGCAAGGCAAAATAGACAAATGCATAAACTAATAATTCATAACTTAAACCTTAGAAAGTAATTCATCTTCATTTTTTCTTCATATATATCTAATCTTCAAACTTCCCGAGTGAAATTGAACTTAAGGTTCAACTTAAATGGATTACACAAATAAATATAAATTAAATAATGGCAAAGGTTCAAAAGCCAATGCAACATAATTGGGCTATGGTGATGATATGATTGATCAGGAATTAAGCCTTAAGAATTTGTGTACCTAAGAATATTTCCATCAAGGTTATGTAGCCTCAACAATTATTAAAAACAAGATTGAACATAATAAAGAATTTGACAAATGAAAGAGCAGAACTGCTCATCACAATACCTTTATCAGTTACAATTCAAGTCTAAAAATAGTTCTTTTTTTATGATATAAATCTTATACCTCAAATTGAGAGATCGAACACAATACCAATCAACCAAATAGTTGATAGTAAAAAAAAAATTAACATGAAACGAGATTATGATTTATACCCCTCAAAGAATAAACAAACCAAAATAACAATAAAGATGCATGGTGAAGATTGAAAAATACAAATAAAGTGGCAGAAAATGCAGTGAATAACTTGTGATTTAAAAACAGGCAATATAGTCGATAACACTAAAAAAATAACCCACAATGCTGATTCCAAATCGGGCTGAAAAAAAAAAAAAGACTATAAATAAAATCAAAGTAGGGAAAAACTTACACCAAGGAATGAATGAAACACAGAAGAGATAAGAAATGTAAAACTTCATCTAGGAATTACGAATTAGATCCCAAACAAAGCAACATGATTACTCGATATAAAGCAATAAAACTATAGGTGTAACATGAACGAAAAAAGCTTACACACACACTGTGCTGAACCAAGGTATGCTCAAACAGAGAAGTAATGATTTTTTATATTTAGTTGTAGGTGCAAAAAAGAGCCAGTTGGAAGTGAATTAGTAAATGCTAATGGATCAATTTCACATTGAACTTTTCACTGTGATTTTCATTTAGGTGAAAGAGTATTGTGGTCGGGTTTTACAATATTTTGATGGTGGGGTGGAATTATGATATTTTGATGGACGTAATGGATTTTATGAGGATTCTAAATGGTTGGCAAGTGTGGGTAAAAAGGCTTGTGAGAGCTTCTAGTGAAGACAGAGATGGTTGCAATGGAAAAAAAGACGAGGGGGGTGGCTATGATACTTTGTAACCCCACAAAACTACCTCAAAGAATCACAAAGATGAATTACTTTGTAGCCACACCCTAGAACTAGTAATGACAAAGGTCTTTGAAGGCCCCACCAAAAGACTTCAAGGAGAAGGATATAATCATTGAACCATCTTCAAGGAGTTCAAAACAAACACTCAAATTTTATTACTTAAATCATTGACTTCACCTAAATGACACTTACTTTAATAGACATAACCTGATGTAAACTAAGTAGAGAAGGCACAAAGAGAAATCCGACAAGAGAAACAAATCTGATTTTTATAAGAAACAACTATTTTTAGAAAAGACAATTTCCATCTTTCAAAACAAAACAAGACTATCAAAGAAAACAATATTTTAACAAAAAAAAAACTATCCTCAGAACATCCTTCAAGAGGACTCCTCACATGTACCGATTGTAGGAATAATATTTAGATTAAGGTTTAGATATGCAAACCAAGGGTCCACCACTGCTAGGGGGTATCCAATGTCCTTTCAACTTCTCCAAACAGCCACAACCTTGCTAAAACAGCCAACAAACAGCCCACGGCTTTTCCCAAACAGCCAACAAAAAACAGCCCACGACTTCACCAAAACAGCCAACAATCTCACCAATGGAACTAGAAGAAAGATACAGGTGGAGTGGAACTTGCGTAGAGAAGAAGGAGGTTAGAAGACCGAGAAGAAAGAGGAGAAGCTCGCAAGCTTTCCTAGAGGAGAAGGAGAATGGAAAAAGCTCTCAAGCTTTTTCAAAGAAAACCCTCAGGTTTTATAAGCACTTAGCTCTCAAATATTCACCCTCCATCCTTCACAAAATACTTCATATTTATAGGCCAAAGAGGGGGAGCATAACAGCCATAGATCCCAAGTTTCCAAGAGCCAAACTTCATTCCCGCTGAAGCCCAAGAGGCAGCAATAAAACAATCCAGAGAACAAAGCCATGGTTCAATCCAGAAACATCACAGCCGATGAACCAACACAGGAAACCAGGCGGCAGCAGCCAAAACAAAGCCACGGAACCAGCATGCCGAGGAATCAGCACAGGGAACCAGGCGGCTTCATAAAGCTCGGTCAACAGAGGGAATGCCAAGGCAGAAAAACAGCTCCCAAAGAGGCATGCCAAACCCGAAGCATCAGCAGCCGTGAGAGGCATAACCAGAGGAGAAAAAGGTCAGCTGCCACACAGTTTTTTAAGGGGAATGTGAAAGGACAAGTCCACTCACCAAATCTTTTTCCAACCTTAAATTTTATAGTAAGACATCAGCTCATAATGAGCTACTTCTCCACTTAGAAAATAATGAGCTTGACACAACTAAAGTTTAACTTCATAAGCTCAAACCAAATCAGCAAAAGATCACATGAAACCAGCAACCTTCAAAGGACAAATGGACCCCCCCAAGCCGGCAAATCCTGGAAAACAAAATCCAAACCTCTTCCTACCATGATCATTGGATTTACCACCATCATAGGATAGCATAAAATAAAAAAAATAGAAAATATAGTTCATAACAAAATTTAAACAGAAAAATCTAAATGCATCAATTCCCCCCAGGTGGGGAATTCTCATCTCCAGATGAGAAAATTTCAGCAACTTTTTTGTAGAGTTCCAAATTTCGCTTTTGAAGTTCAGCAGCATCAATCCACGTGCAATCAATTAATGGTCGATTACTCCATTTGACCAAAAATTTCTGGTGTTCTCCATGCCTTGTCTTAGTTGTTTTTATATCAACAATTTCTTCAATCAGATCATCTTGGTTCAATGAAGGAGTGGAAAGTGGCAATGTTTCAAGATCCACAGAATCACCTGTATTTCCTTCATACAAAGAAAGATCAGAAACATTAAATATAGGAGAAGTTCCAACTGTGTTAGGTAAATCTAAAAGATATGCATTTGTGCCCAATTTCCGAAGAATGCGAAAGGGTCCGAATTTTTTTCTGCTCAGCTTTCCAAAAGTACCAACGGGAAAGCGCTGACGACGGAAATAAGCCATTACCATATCTCCTTCTTTAAAAACAACCTCTCTCCGATGCTTATCTGCAGCAGTTTTATATTTGTCATTTGAAATACGGAGTTTTTCAAGAACTTGTTGTTGGACAGATTTGATATGATCAAATGTTTCTAATGCTTCAGCACTTATTTTGCTCGGTAAAGACAAACCATTTCGATCCAAAATGTGAGGAATTGATTGACCATATAAAATCTCAAAAGGAGTTTTTCCAGTAGTTCTATTAACAGAATTGTTATAAGCAAATTCAGCTTGTGGTAAAATCAAATTCCATTGAAAAGGTTTCTCACCAGCAAGGCATCTTAACAGATTTCCCAAACTTCGATTGACAACTTCAGTTTGTCCATCGGTTTGAGGATGGTAAGCACTGCTAAACTGAAGAGAAGTTCCTAACTTAGCCCAAAGTGTTCTCCAAAAGTGACTCAAAAATCTAGTGTCTCTATCAGAAGTAAATGTACGAGGAATACCATGAAGTCTAACAATTTCTTTAAAAAATAAATCCGCTACATGAGATGCATCAGAAGTTTTTTTGCAAGGAATGAAATGAGCCATTTTACTAAAGCGATCAACAACAACAAAAACAGAATCATGTTTTCTTATAGTAACCGGCAAGCCCAGAATAAAATCCATTGAAATATCTTCCCAAGGTTTATTTGGAATAGGAAGAGGAGTGTATAAACCAGAATTTTGTGAAGTCCCTTTAAAAGCTTGACAGATTTTGCATTGTTTCACAAACTTAGCAATTTGTTTCCTCATGTGAGGCCAGAAATATTTTTCTTCTACCATAGCAATAGTTTTTCCTTGACCAAAATGACCACTTAACCCACCACTATGAAGTTCTTGCACTAACTGTTCTCTTAAAGAATTTTTTGAAATGCAAAGTCTAGAACCCTTAAACAAAAAGCCTTGGTGAATAACAAATTGACCAGATGGATCAGTTCCCAAGTTAAGACAAGCCTCCCAAATATCTTTAAAATCAGAATCAGAAGCATAAGTATCTTTCAAAAACCCAAAAGAAGTAATGGTAGGATAAACAGTAATCAATAAATGTGACCTTCGACTTAAAGCATCAGCAACCTTATTCAACACACCAGTTTTATGTTTGATATGAAAGGAATACTCTTGCAAAAAAGAAACCCATTTAGCATGTCTCTTGTTGAGATGTTTTTGTGATCCCAAAAATCTTAAAGCCTCGTGATCAGTGTTTAAAATAAATTCTCGCTGAATCAAATAACATCTCCAAAATTTTAAAGCTTGAACAATAGCATAAAATTCCAAATCATAAGTAGAATATCGAGATCGAACATCATTCAATTTTTCACTAAAATATGCAACTGGTTTTCCTTCTTGGCTTAAAACAGCACCGATTCCCACATGTGAAGCATCACAATCAACTTCAAAAACCTTTTCAAAATCAGGTAAACTAAGAATTGGAGCGTGACTCATTTTCATTTTGATAATTTGAAAAGTTTTTTCAGCCTCTGGAGTCCATCTAAAAATTCCCTTTTTCAAACAGTCAGTAATAGGAGCAATTACAGAACTAAAATTTTTAATGAATCGACGATAGAAAGATGCCAAACCATGAAAACCCCTTACCTCACTGATATTTTTAGGAACAGGCCAGCTTTTGATTGCCTCGATTTTCACAGGATCAACTTTAATTCCCTCAGCAGACACAATATAACCCAAGAAAGTCAAACTTGAAGTCATAAAAGTACATTTCTTAAGATTGATATATAATTTTTGTTCCCTCAAAGTTTGCAAAATTTTTTTAACATGTGAAAGATGTTCAGAAGGGTGAATACTGTAAATCAGAATATCATCAAAATATACCACCACAAACTTTCCGATAAAAGGTCTCAAAATATGATTCATTGTTCGCATAAAAGTACTTGGAGCATTAGATAAACCAAATGGCATAACTAGCCATTCATACAACCCTTCTTTGGTTTTAAAAGCAGTTTTCCATTCATCTCCAGACCTTATTCTTATTTGATGGTACCCACTTCTCAAATCAATTTTGGAAAAAATTTTGGCACCACTTAACATGTCAAGCAAATCATCAAGCCTCGGTATGGGAAATCTGTATTTAATGGTTATCTTATTGATAGCACGACTATCCACACACATACGCCAAGTTCCATCTTTTTTAGGAGTAAGCAAAGCAGGAACAGCACAAGGACTTAGACTTTCCTTTATTAAACCCTTTTCTAAAAGTTCAGTCACTTGCTTAGAAAGCTCTTTATGTTCATTTGGACTCATCCTGTAATGTGAAAGATTAGGCAATGTTGCTCCAGGAATTAAATCAATGTGATGTTGAATGTCTCTCATAGGAGGTAAGCCAGTTGGTAACTCGTCAAGTGTTAAATCAGAAAATTCATTAAGCAACGGTTGCACTTCCTTAGGAATTTCAAGAGCCAAATCAGATTCTTTTCCAAGCACCAAATAAGCCACTTCAAATTGTTTCAAATCATTTGTGTTTAAAAGTAATTCAGGAGTGGATGAATTTTCAGATTTCTCTTTTTTTGTTGGAGGATCAGAAATGTTTCTTTGAGGAAAGAGAGTGAATTTCTTATTGTTTTGAATCAATGTATAAGTATTCCTCTCGCCATTATGAATGGTTTTATTATCATATTGCCAAGGACGCCCCAAAAGTATATGGCAAACTTCTAAAGGTACAACATCACAAACAATTTGATCCTCGTATGTCCCTCCAATTGTCAAATTAATGGTGCATTGCTTTGTTATTGGGACCTCACCTCCTTCCTTAAACCATGAAATTTTGTAAGATTTGACAAGAGGTTTTGTTTTCAATTTGAGCTTTTCAACCATGTGTTGTGACACAAAATTTCCTGAACTCCCACTATCAATCATTAAAGTGCAAATCTTCCCTTCAACCGTGCAAGTTGTTCTAAAAATGTTTCTTCTTAGCCACTTATCGCCCTTTTCTTTTTGAACAGTTAAAACTTGTCGAATTACTAACAAAGGTTCTCCTTCGTCTCCTTCCAAATCAAAATTTTCCATTTCATCTTCATTGTCAGATTCTGGTTCATTTTCTTCTTCTTCACTTTTATTTTCATTTTCTATCAAATTATTTCGAGGAGGATTATTTTTTCTGCAAGTAGCTGACAAATGACCATAAAGACCGCATTTGAAACAAGGTCCAATAAGTTTAGGTTGTTCAGTAGGTTTAGAACCTATTAGCCCTTTTCCCTTTTCCAGATTTTGATTTTCATAAGATTTGACCTTAGTTCCTGACGTCCCAACAGAAGTTTGAGTTTGAATTTTCACCCCACCAGTTTGTCGTCGCTTATATGTTTCAATGACTTTGCTACTTCCCCTTTGATGTTGTTTCTCAATTTTTAAAGTCATGCGATAAGCCTCATCTAATTTAATGACATGATGCAAGTTTAATTGATCTTGAATTGTCCACTTAAGTCCATTAAGATATCTTGTTACCGTCTTTTCTTCAGATTCGTCTAAATCATTCCTAGCTTGCAACTTAAAAAAGTTTTCAGTGCATTCTTCCACAGTTAGAGTTCCTTGACGCAGATTATTAAATTCTTGAAAAATAGTTCTTGAATGATCAGAAGGCAAAAATTTCACTTTCATTTTTTCTTTCATTCTTTCCCAGTTTTGAATTTTTTCTTTACCTCGCCTTAATCTATTGTTTTGCAAATTTTTCCACCATGTTAAAGCATGTCCTGTTAATTTTAAGCTTGCAAATTTAACTTTCCGATTTTCTGGTATTTCTTTCCACTCAAAAAATTGATCCATTTTTTCAACCCATTCGAGGAATTGTTCCGGTTGTAATTTTCCTTCAAAATTATGGACATCGATTTTAATCCCATGATCCCAGTTTCTTTGACGCCTATTTTGATTCCTAGGACCCTCATCTTCGCTCTCAGAAGACATGACATTAGTATTAACATTAGCTTGATTGACATTTAAATTCGCGATTGCTTCAGCCATAGTATTGATTTGTTGTTGCAAATTATTTAATTGTTGTAAAAGTTGTTGCAAATCCCCTTGATTATTAGCCATCGATTGAAAAGCAAAGACTCACAAAAAGACAGATAACTAAGACAAAAGACTACCCAAGCAAGGAACTTGCTCTGATACCAAATTGATGTAAACTAAGTAGAGAAGGCACAAAGAGAAATCCGACAAGAGAAACAAATCTGATTTTTATAAGAAACAACTATTTTTAGAAAAGACAATTTCCATCTTTCAAAACAAAACAAGACTATCAAAGAAAACAATATTTTAACAAAAAAAAAACTATCCTCAGAACATCCTTCAAGAGGACTCCTCACATGTACCGATTGTAGGAATAATATTTAGATTAAGGTTTAGATATGCAAACCAAGGGTCCACCACTGCTAGGGGGTATCCAATGTCCTTTCAACTTCTCCAAACAGCCACAACCTTGCTAAAACAGCCAACAAACAGCCCACGGCTTTTCCCAAACAGCCAACAAAAAACAGCCCACGACTTCACCAAAACAGCCAACAATCTCACCAATGGAACTAGAAGAAAGATACAGGTGGAGTGGAACTTGCGTAGAGAAGAAGGAGGTTAGAAGACCGAGAAGAAAGAGGAGAAGCTCGCAAGCTTTCCTAGAGGAGAAGGAGAATGGAAAAAGCTCTCAAGCTTTTTCAAAGAAAACCCTCAGGTTTTATAAGCACTTAGCTCTCAAATATTCACCCTCCATCCTTCACAAAATACTTCATATTTATAGGCCAAAGAGGGGGAGCATAACAGCCATAGATCCCAAGTTTCCAAGAGCCAAACTTCATTCCCGCTGAAGCCCAAGAGGCAGCAATAAAACAATCCAGAGAACAAAGCCATGGTTCAATCCAGAAACATCACAGCCGATGAACCAACACAGGAAACCAGGCGGCAGCAGCCAAAACAAAGCCACGGAACCAGCATGCCGAGGAATCAGCACAGGGAAACAGGCGGCTTCATAAAGCTCGGTCAACAGAGGGAATGCCAAGGCAGAAAAACAGCTCCCAAAGAGGCATGCCAAACCCGAAGCATCAGCAGCCGTGAGAGGCATAACCAGAGGAGAAAAAGGTCAGCTGCCACACAGTTTTTTAAGGGGAATGTGAAAGGACAAGTCCACTCACCAAATCTTTTTCCAACCTTAAATTTTATAGTAAGACATCAGCTCATAATGAGCTACTTCTCCACTTAGAAAATAATGAGCTTGACACAACTAAAGTTTAACTTCATAAGCTCAAACCAAATCAGCAAAAGATCACATGAAACCAGCAACCTTCAAAGGACAAATGGACCCCCCCAAGCCGGCAAATCCTGGAAAACAAAATCCAAACCTCTTCCTACCATGATCATTGGATTTACCACCATCATAGGATAGCATAAAATAAAAAAAAATAGAAAATATAGTTCATAACAAAATTTAAACAGAAAAATCTAAATGCATCATAACCTAAGGAAGGGAGGGGCTTAAATAAGCCAAAATGAATAGTTATAAGCCAATAAAAATACACCTCAAGAACTCATAACTTGGACGGGCCAGCTATTACAAGAAGGAAATGCAGCAGCAATAAATTAAAGCACACAATGCATTATACTCTAAGCTAGTTTCGTCCATGACTTATAAGGAAGGAGAATTGTCTTAATTACATCAATTATTACTTTGGTCATGACTCGTATGAAAAGTGAAGTACTCTTACAATTAAGCAAATGTTGAGTTCCTTGAAGAGAGGGGTCAACCATTTGCTAATACACCTTAATTGAGGTTCATCATGATTGACCATGATATACATTATAGTTTTTTGAAGGAGGTGGCGAATATACTAATAGAGGATGGAGATCCAAACCTTCAGTGTCCACATGCTTGATATTTAACTTCACAAACTGAACTTAATGTTTATGCTTGATATTTGATTGTTGTGATATATTATCTCAACATCATTAGGTCAATTTACACTCGAACAAATAAGTATAGAAAATAAGTCTAACTGTCCTTAAAGGTTAACATGGGCCCTTTCCACCAGCAAATAAATGACGATCAACAAAATGACTGATTTACTAAAACATATAGATGTCATTCCTCTACAAAGAATAATTTCATACAAGACCTTTAAACTTCCCCCAAATCTTACCTCTTGAATGATTCGATTTTAGTTCAGTTGTAAATCCTTTAGAACTGCTATATTAATAAACATGCCAGTTCGGAGCCCTAAATCCAGCATATTTGTAGCCCACAGAAACATGAAAGCAACAAATGACAATGGACACTATCCTTTGTGACCATATGAATGGATACCCTCCCTTACTATACACAACACCTATCCTTTGTGACCATATGAATGGATACCCTCCCTTACTATACACAACACCCAAGATTTACTGTGGAAGTGAACCCGACCCAACAATAACTTAAATGGTTCGTTTGTATGCTCAACTAGGCTACAATGATAGTTTAGTAGCTCTTCCCTAAAATCCATAAAAAACGGTCAACTAAATTTAAGTTTATAAATAATAATCTAATCACTTAAATCGAAACATATAAAAGGTCTAAATTAGTAAGCACAATAAATGTTTCATATTAGATACATGCCCTCAAGAGTTCTATAGCAAAAACCTTTCAAAAACTATATATATATATATATATATATATATATATATATATATATATATATATATATATATATATATATATATATATATATATATATAGACACATATAACAACAACAAGCCTTTATGGCTTTATCCCACCAAATGGCATTAGGTATACGAATCTTTTTTCTTCATTATGTCCTATTAAAAGTCAAATTCTCATTTAAATGTGATAACAAATATCATTTTTAATACTTTCTAATCAAGTTTATTTATTTCTAACTCAACATATCTTAATATAGACCGGATCTGATACTCTCCTAACAAGATCTTCAAAAGGCCAACGTTTTATGTGACCAAACCATCTAAGGCAACTCTCTTTAATCTTATCTGCCACTGGAGCTACTCCAACCCTTTCACATATATATTCGCTTCAATCTAAGTGTAAAGTCACTCATCCACCTGACATCCTCGTCTTTTCAACACTTAATTTAGTTTTATGTTTCTCTTTTAATGACCGACATTCTACACCATAAAGCATTGCAAGTCTCACGGTCATTTTATTAAATCTTCCCCTAAGTTTGAAGGGTACTTTTCTATCACACAATAAGACCAATGCATTCCTCCACTTCAACCATCCAACTTGAATTCTACTAACAATATCCCCATCTATTTCACCGTTGTTTTGAACAAGCCTTCAAGTGCAAGGATTTAGCCTTTAAAATAGCATCCATTCAAACATGCAAACACTAGATAAAGTACAAAAATAAAATAAAAATACGATCAGCTATAATAGTAGACAAAACATGCTAACCTAAAAAAGAAACACAAAAAATAAATACAATAACTATTATATTATAAAATGATATTTGCAAATACTACATTAAAGTCATGAGATATGCTTGAGCAAGAAAGTGACAAATAACATGAAAACTAAAATTTTTAAGTTAGATTGCTCAAATCATTAGCCTTCCTAAATAATAATATCAGCGTCATGTGCTCTTCATCTAAGTGGTGTTGTCTTTTTTGTCATGAAATAGAAATAACAGCCAAGAACAACATGGATTGCTGGATGGAGTAAATTGAAGAGGATTCGATCATTTTTTTTTCCTTTTTTTTTGACAATGAATAAATGAAAAAAAAAAAGAATTACCCCACGTAGTGGGACAAAGGCTTGTCGTTGTTGTTGTTGTTGTGAATGAATAAATGAAAATCTTTCTAGCACTAAAATTTCATCTAAAAATAATCTATAGGTCAATGCTTTCTGTAATAAGCAAAAACTTCATAATATTATAGCTATTGTTTTCATAATAGTATTAGAACTTTTAATAAATAATCATCCAAAAACCAAACACCATCCACAAATCTATCTTTCCCCTTCTAAAAGAGGAATTCTCTTTTTTAAGTGAGCTTCTAGTTTCATAGGATGTGTTGGCATATTACACCCATTTGGGAACCATAAGAATATCAAATTTTAAAGCAAAACTCCCCATCTCATCACAACCCTCCTAACATCAAAGTCCATAGCTTAATAACTATAAGATTTGAGTAATACACTATGCTGAATGAAGGCTTTTACTTTGAAAGGGAAAATGCACCCATTCATATGCATATCACTTAAGGCCACTACCCACCCTTCAAAGCCCTAACTCACCCAACATCATCGCACCATCGTGCTGCCATGTCTCTATCACACTCACCTAACTTTGTAGAGCTCAACTTCCCTACCAATACTTGTGCTTCTCTTTAATCTTTGTCCTTATTCTCAAAGATTTATAGCGTCGAAATCAAGGATTCGCCTCGTGCTTCACTTCTTCCTGCACCTCTCCATCATTCTTTAATAAGCATCTCAATATTTATGGTTGGAGCATATGTCACGCCCTCTCCATATATTGTGATTCTCATCGAGAAGACCTTTAGTCAATCTATAAACCTAAGATGGCATTCACCCTTCTACCTCTTATTTCAATTTTTGCCATTACTACACTGGCTTTGGATGGTGGATCCATTTGACATTATCATCATCATCATATCTCAAAGTCGAAGCAGATCAATAGCTCCCCCATTATTCTTAATCATATCCTTGATGTTTCCTCCTGTCGAGCCAATATTCCCACTTTCTTTCGGTGATTGTCCTCCTTTTAACCCTATTATTCTCTCTTTATTCATTAATGTTATTGAGGATGGGTTCTTTGCAATCAGCTCCTGCTAGAGTTCCAATAATCTTTCGACAAAATTCATATCTTTCTCAACATAAGGCATCTTCCACCTTTCAAGGTTAATCCATTCTCATTTTATGAAACTAAGATTACTGATTTGGCAATAAAATTTTCATCATTAGTTGGTAAATTTGCCTTTGGCTGCCGTGGAGATATTCTGCATATTCATGCCTAATTTACATTTGATTGATAATTTTTATGTTGGAATTCTTAACCTTCATCATGTGTTTATCAATCCATCTTCGAAAATATATTATTCTAAACTATTTTCAAATAGATCATATTATGTGGATAGACATCTATAGTACATGATGAAGTGGTTTTCATACTTTGAAACTTCTTAGGAGCTTCATATTACCCTAGTAAGGGTAGTTTTACTTTGTCCTCGTATTCACTTCACTAACCAATCAACATTAGGCTCACTTGGAGTTTTTTTTTTTTTTTTTTTTTTGGGCAAACAAAAAAAAGTGAATGTTACCACTGCCAGACTCTCAAGATCATTTTAGACCGAATTCTTGCTCAAATTGTAGTTTATACTCCTATAGAAAGAGAGAATTGGATTGGCACTTCTTCATGTGGTTATTCGCAAAAACAATTGCGGCCTACCCGCCCATTGTCGATCTTGCAAGATATTTGGCCAAGAATATTTTGCTTGCTTCAAGGCTCATCCTAAATTCAGAAAATCATCTTCTAAGGGCCCTAATGTTGAGGAAAGTGCTTAAGATTATAACATGGGATCACAAGATTTATATGTAAGAAATACAAAAAATCAAATTCAATCTACCAACTTGTCAAATGTTCTTCCCTTTGCATTGCACCTGTAGATTGTAATCAAGTTTTCAAACCAATTCTTGTTTCTATTTTTTAGTTCAAGCCTTCCCAAGTTGTTGCTAGTTTTATTGATGTTAGTATCCATCCAACAGTTCCATCTATGATATCAACAAACACCATTGTTTAAAATTGCACAATATGAGATGCCGCTCAGCACAATTTCGACCAAGATGTTTAAGGTGCATGCCTCGAGCTTAAAATGTGAGGCATGCACCTCAATTGGTTGAGGCGTGGGTTGCCTCACCAATTCAATTTATTTTTTTTAATAAGAACTTAGACTAAACTAAATTGCCTTTTCATTTCGATATGATTTCGTCTGCATTCCCTCATTGTATATCCCTAGGCCTGCCTACAATTTGCTTTTCCTCCAGTGTTTTTGCTGCTTCGACTTCACGTGAAGTAGAGTTTCGAAAGAGTTGTTAATGAAGCTTCATTGCTTTCTTCAACTAAATAGTTATTGTTGTCAGATTGAAAGCCGCAATAGGTGCTCGACGCAAAGGTAAAACCACTTGAGTATGTTATTATTTAGGGGAGGGGGGAATCCCAAAGGATAAAATCAAATCTTTGTTATGTTTCCCGTGCTTGTATTTGTTTATTGTTAACTTAGCATTTGGTTGATATATTATTAGGAATCGATATTATACTCGATATGGAGTGGCTTTTCATATCTTTTAAATTCAAATCTTCCCTGATTTTTGACTCTATAGCAAGTGAATGGTTTATATTTTAAGTTGCATATACAATAAATTTGTTGATCCTGCATGCCTTTGATGATGATGAGTGGCTTGAACTCTTGTTTTGAAATACAATACTTCTTGATCAGTTGAAATTAGATCGAGCATGTGAATTTAAAAGAGGATCAACTATTACAATTTGACCATTCATGTAACCTTCAAATGACATAAGCTGACATATATATCGCACCTTAAGCCAAAGTGCCTCATATCATAGAGGGGAACATTAAAGCATACATGAATAAGTCAACAATGTCAAAGCACATAACACAAACAATTTGATGATAGAATTGACAATGGCTCATACTATGGAAGTGAGCGTAGTGATCTGGAATTCTAGATTCATCTTTTTCATTGCAACACATGTCCTCAATGGCTGCAAGAAGGTCCCATGGATTAGCACATAACAATTACAATGCTATCCCATTTAACGCTGCAATATCCCCTTCTTACTACAACATGAACCGTTCAATTGGAGTCAATGGGCGAGGGTTGAGACCACCATCCATATATGATTTGAGGACATGTATTTTAAACGAAATGGCAAACACCAAGAAAAGTATTGAGTAAATTAAGAAAACTTAGAGCCAGATAGAGGTTCCTATCATGTCTGATAGATGGTCAGATATAAAAAGAAAAAGCTTGATCAATAACCCTTACGGCACAGTGTTCTTGAAGTTCATTAATGCATCTGATCAAATAAAAGATGTTGACTTTCTTTTCAGAATGCTTGATGGTGTCATTCGGGAGATTGGGGAGCACTAGGTGGTTTAGGTAACAATAGATAATGTCGGTGCTTATAAGTTGCAAAGGAAAAATTCATGGAGAAAAAAAAAAACATTTATATTAGACTCATTGTGTTGCACATTATATTGACTTAATCCATAAGAAACTTGGGGAGTTGTCACAGCATAAGAATACACTTAAAAAAATAAAAAAGATAAGTAAATTTATAGAAAACCATTCTTGAGTTTTGGCACTTATGAGAAGCATGCAGGAACAAGGTTTGTCACTACCTATTTGACCTTGCAAAGCATGTTGGAGGAGAGGAAGCCTTTAGAAGCTATGTTTGCCTCACCAAAGTGGCTGAGTTATGCTTGGGAAAGAAAATATGAGGGGAAAGAAGTTAAGAAAAATTATTTTAAATGATAGATTTTGGCAGTGTGATGTATACTATTACAACCACTAGGCCACTGGTCGTGCATATTTTGAGGATAGTAGATGCTGAGAAGAATTATGCTATGGATTTTATATATAATGTTATGGATGAAGCAAAATAGATGATTTCCCATAACTCAGAAGAAGAAGAGAGCAGCTCAATGGAATTTAGGAATATTATTAATGAATGATGGGAGCTACAGCTTCATCAGCACTTGCAAACAACAGGCTATTATCTGAACTTTCAATATGTAGAAAATAGGTTAGAGAATCATAAGATAAAAATAGGATTATACCAAAGCATGGAGAGGCTTATAATTGTTTCATATGAGAGAGCAAATGCTGACATATAATTGGTACCTTTCAGGAATAACGGAGGATTTTTTGGATTTCAATAGGCGAAGGACACTATTTCCAAGCAATCTCCAAGTAATTTGATTCATTGATTTAATGTACCATAAAAATTTATATATCAACATGATTCATTCTACTTACTATACTCATTTATTTAAACCTCGATTGAGTGGAGAATACAATTTAATGGCAACATTTCAGAACTGTAATATTTCGTTGTAAAGGTTTTGGAATTAATATGCTCTTCACCTGGACGTGAATGCAACTAGAGCACGTACAATCAAGTGCACATGAAGAGGACAAATCGGCTGAACTCAAAGGATGAATTCTTTAGTGTACATCATGTACAACAAGAGACTTAAATACATGAACTTGAAAAAGAAAGTGTTGAAGAATGACGAAGACCCTTTGATTTATGAGGACATGGCATCAGATGATGAGTGATTTGTAGATAATAAAGTGGATATAATACCATATGAATTATGAGAAAAATATTTAAACGTTAATATCATTGATGGTGATAAAATTGAGCATTTGCATCCACCACAATCCAACCACGGAAATAACTAAACAAAAAAAGATATATAAAAAGAATTTTATTTTGTTAAAGCTTATTTACTTTGAAGTACTCTGCTCATATTTATATTGATAAAAAATAATTATGGAAGAAGACGATGACTAAAATAGAAGAAAAAGAATTAAATTGGAGGCATTGGACTCCACAAGTGATAGAGGCAGGGGAAACAACAATTTGTTACAATGATGACTCAAATAAAGATCCCCTCAATAATGACAGCACATATAACTTCTAAATTGTCATACTATTTATGTTTTTTTAAAGAATGAAATGTGGATGAATAGGGATCTGGGAAAAAAGGAATTTGGAGTTGAACTTCATGACTTAGAGTAATATGATACTTCTATGTAGATCCTATTTTTATGTTGTTTTGTAATTTTGCTAGTCATGTTTGTAATTTAACTCTATTTAATGCAATTTATCAATTGTCAATTTATGTCTTATGCAATTTGTTCTTCATTTGCATGTCAAACTGCTACTTCATAGTTTAATAAAGAGATAATATGTCATTCTTTAACATACCATTTGATTATTTAACAAAAAAAAATAACTTTTAGCCTTCATTTTCACTTTATGCATTTTTTTTAATTTTGAGGCTTACACCTCAAAACCACTTGAGGCTTACGCCTCACCTCACTTACAAGCCGCTATCTTCTAAACATTTAATCCATTAATATAATTTCCCACTTATTTAAATGGATGTCTCACTAATAAAAACAATATCATCAACAAAAAATATACACCAAGGCACCTTGCCTTGAATATCCTTTTAAAGCATCTTTATAACCAATAAAAAAAGATATGGACGTAATATTTTGATCCTTTAAATAAATCTACCATGGTTGAAAACTCAAGTCACTACACAGATACTTCTAATACTAGTCGATATTTCATCATGAATATCTTTAATAGCATCAATATATCTTTAACATTGGTGCAAACATTTTCTTGTTTAAAATTGCGCAATATGAGACTGGCCTCAGCGCAATGCTATTGAAAAATGCACCAAGGCTTATGCCTCAAGCTTTTTTTATGAGGCTTGCCACCTCATCTTGGTTGATGCCCTCCTTTAGGCACACCACGCCTCGCTGATGTGAGGCTTACGCCTCACCCTATTCATATATATTTTTATTAAAAATTATCTAAATCCTAAATTAAAGTCCCAAACAAATCATGCTTTAATGCATCCCCAAGTCGCCACAACTTCCTCTCGACAGCCTTAACCTCCATTCCTCTGTTTTCTCCATAGTTTCCACCATCGTAGCCGCCGCCGAGGATCACTTAAAATCCACACACCACCACCACCTTCTTTAAATTTTTAAGAGCATTAATTGCATCTTTATGTTAATGAAAAATATTTATGTAAAAGGAAGATGACGGAAATAAATGAAAAAGAAGCAAATTGGGAGGCATTAGAGTCCATAGGATGAGACAGGGTAGAGATCAATTTGTTATGATGACTCAAATAAAAACCCCCTCAGTGACGACAATGTAGATGATTTTTATGTTTTTGTCAACTATTTCATTTTTCTTTAGGAATTAAATATGGATGAGTAGGGAACTGAGAAAGAAGGAATTTGGAGTTGAACAAAATATTATATGATATTTTTTTGTCAGTCCTATATTAGCTCTTGTAATATTTGGATTTCAATTTATTTCACGTAATTTATCACTTGCCACTTTACGTCATGTGCAATTTTTTATTTGATATGTATGTTAATTTATTACTTCATAATTCAATAGAAAGTTAACATATCATCCTTTAACATCTTATTTATATATTATATAAAAAATCACTTTTAATATTTATTTTTACTTGACGCAACTTTTTGATTGCGCAATTTTAAACCTTGCTTAAAGCACAACAATTCAATAGTCATGGTAGTAGAAATTCCTCTGTAATTAGCATAACTTTAATGGTCAACCTTATTCTTAAATATTGATGAAGAAATAATTCTCCAATCATTTGCCATTCTATTAATCTTCAAAATTCTATTTTAAGCATTTGCTAATCAAATCACCACAATATTCCTCGTAACTCTCCAGAACTCAATAGTAATGCATATGCATGTTTTACTTTTATATGTCTTTTTCAAAGAAATCTCTACTTCACTTTTTTAAATCAATCTATAATATAATTCACAATATTGTTCATTGTACGCTTTAAAAATTTGTTTTTTTTTAGGTTCTCACTTAGTAATTTCTTTTCAAATTTTCTTGATATCTTCGTTATTAAATTTAACCAAAATCTCACTATCTTCACTATTAATGCATCTCACTTGACCACCTAGATCTTTTATCTCATATCTTAGCTATTTTATAAATCTCATTTTTCCTTATTATCAAACTTATTATATAACTTGCATTTAACTATGTTGCATTAAATAACAAGAATTACCAAGCTTTCAGAGAGAAATACAAATGTAAATAAGTAGTCATATATAGATATAAAAACTGATGATAGTTATAACGCATGAACAAATATGATAGCCATAACCAAGTAAAAATAATTGAGAAGAATATGAAGTTTGCAATTAAAAGCAGTCTACCATATCCAACTATTCCAATTATTACGTTGTACTAAGTACACAAACCAAGTCAATGCTTTAACCGTGAATTGAATAAGATTTTTAAGGAAGACACAACATATCATTCAAAACTTACATGTAAAAGACCAATATTATCACCATCCTCCTCATCATCTTGATCCTGAACAGCTTCGCCATTCAAATCAAGATCAGAAGATCTTTTCCAATCAGGAGTGGGAGGGCAAACCAATTTTTCAGGGCATTCATGATAAAAAGAATACAATGCCTCTATATAATCCCTTTTATAGATTCCTGGAGGACGTGCCACCTTAAATAGATCAAGAGCCTGCAAAGGATAAAACCAGCAGCAGAAACTAAGTTGTATTGATCACATAACTACCGAGCTCATAAATACATAATAGTTAAATCTGAAAATTAACAGCATACCTCAGTAACAGAACACAATTTAGTGCGTATAAGATAATGGACAATCATAAAGCCAGTGCGATTATGGCCATGAGTGCAATGAACAAGTACAGCTTTACGAGAATGCTTTTGGCGGCCAATAAACTGCATGACCTAGAATAAAACAATTAAACCAAAGATGAAATAGCAATCATCAATAGATGAGCAAGAGTACCTAGAACAAGCTGTCAATTGAACACGCCACATAATACATCTAAAATAATAATAAGAAAAAAGAAAATACAAAAATTAAAAGGAATTGATAACAAAACATGTTAATACTCCAATTTAAACACTATAAGTATTATCTATTCAAATAGTGAAGAGAAAAAATATCAGAAGTGCACATGATACCAATGCACAAAAAAAAACTCAAAAAGCCCATCAAAAGGGTCTGACACAGATATTTTGCATTATTCAAGAATAACAAATATAATCAGTGCCAATATTTTTAATCCCATCTCCAACATAACCCACTTACCACTGTGACCCCACTACCAAAAGCCTACTCACTATTCCCAAACCTCTTTTATTAAAAACATTTTGCCCATGGAAGTTGGCTATTGATTCATGATATTTGAGCGCAAAAGGAGCTTCTTCATCTCCTCATCCTCAAAAACTACCATACAAACACGTGATGTATTCCCATAATCTATTCTAACCCTTCAACTGGCAATTGACAGCCACCAAAAAACATGACAAAGCAAGGAATGGACATCGATCAATCTTACCACCTATAGGTTTCAAAGCTATAAATAACACAAGTTCCTTTAGCCAACCCACATAGATCCTTTAACAAGATATAATAGAGGGCATATTCTATTGCTTCAAGGCCCATTGGGAATTAAAGAAATCATCCTCTAAGGTTTCTTCTATGGAAGTTAGCACTCGTAATCAAGATATGGGCATAGAATAACTGGACTGTAAATACTCATGATCAAAGGAAGTCTCCATATTGGGTGTTCTCATGACCAAGATATTACTCTAGATTCATCTCGTGTGTTAGTGTCTTCATTTATTATTCATGCATTATTGATTGGTAGCCTCTTCCACTAGTTTTGGAAGTTGGGAACTCTAATTTATCTAAAGCCAAGTCTGGGTAAGACATTTGTCAACCTATTATAAATCCTACTGCTAATCCAACGGTTTCTTCTCCATGTGATACTACAAGCATAATCACCAATGTAAGAATTTATAGTTTTCAATAGGAGGGTTATGATAATTCTAGTTCATTTCAATCTCACGAATCTATCAAAAGTTTTGTTAATTTAACAGAAAAAAATTTTCAGCTAGTATTTTTCTCATCAAGGCACTGATTGAAAGTATTTCTCCATTCACCCAGATTTATTAGATTCCAAATGACATGTAATAATTCCCCTGATAATTTTGGCATTCTAGACTTTCATGGCGTTTGTATATTTCCATGATCCATTCTACAATTGACATTACTCTCTAAGCTTTATATTAACTTAATTTGATGTATTTTCTTTTTCTTTCTTAATAGTAATCCCATGTAATACTTCTTCACTGACTAGTTCTAAAATTTCATTGTTAAAAACAACACATATTTCTCTAATTTTTGCATGAGATCAAACATTGTTCTCTCAAGTTCACTATGTTGATTACGTGTCAAAATTTATTGTTATCGTTAAGATGCACAGCTCCATAACTCCCAGTACAAAAATCCATAAAGGACAACTAGATTCCATCAGCATATAAAGGTAAAAGAAAACATACAACACAAAAGTGCAATCAAGCTTAAGAAGTTTAGCATGAATGTGTTCCAAATATGCTGACTAAAACTCAACAAAAGTTACCTCATAAACAAATTTATTCACAGACTCGTTATCTGGCACAGCATCACGTCCCTTGCATGCAATCTGTAATGGTTAATCTTTAAAGCCGACTATTGTCTAAAAATGAGAAAATTATCAATAGAATAAAAAAACCCCGTTTTCTCTCACCTTAATATACTTAATGCCCAGCTTTGTATATTCTAATGGAGAATAATATCGGGTTGTATTTGTCAAATCCACGACCAAACCAAGCTGTCAAGAAGTCAAGCTCAGATAATATGATTAATTTTAATCAGTTTTGACAAAATTGCATGCACACGGAAGAGTATCAACATAGAAAAGCATTTCACGTAGAATCTCTGTACTTCTACAAGTATAGTAGCAGCCATGTGTACTTAAGCTTTCAAATGTGAAGGAACAAGGAGATAATTCATATTTTTCCATTGAAACAAAAAATGTTAGAGCCAAACAAATTCATGTTACCGGTCAAGCAAATTATTGTTCAGTGCCACTGAATTTTCAACACTAAAAAAAAGCCAAATTCCACAAAATTTATTGAAAACGGAGGATAATATCATAGACATACAAAACAAATATGTAGTTTTGTTTTTTTTTTTCTAACATAATTTACCGCTGCTCATTCTATCACCATCATCATTAGCCTCATTTCAATTATTTGTGTTTGGCTTTATCAATCGTCATTTTTAATTTGTTCGTGCCAAGTGATGCGTGAGATGTTAAACATATTCATTGCAAATCAATTTGGAACAACTTCTATAACTCAGCTTTACCTATTTCAAAATCCTTAAACGCTAATTTTATCTATTGTCTGATATGAACATTTCGACTCTTAGATGTACATGCACATGCACATGCACCATATCTTCAATAAAAGTCACTCTTAATTATTCCTCAATTTATCCTTCCTAATTTCGCTATATATCAATCACATTCTCCTTTCATAACAATGGTTCAAATATTATTGCTTCCTACATTTTCGTACTATTTATACATACACTTACTATATCGTTGTTTCCTTAAATTGATTGCTCTTACAACAGCATAATTTTATAAGAGAAATGGAATGTTTGATAACCTTCGTATCATTTCTCCATGTTGCATGAATGAACTTCTAATCCTGCAACAAATTTGGCCAAGAAATTTCATGAAAAAACACAGCATCTTCCATCTTGCCCAGTCATTTCCATAAAATAGCAAGCCCTACGAGGCTTTAAGTCCACAAGGAAAAAAAGAGTTCAAAATTTTAAAGGGAATTCCATGATACGTCATTAGCCTCGAGGAAGAGAAATCTCAAGGCAGCATTAATCCTGTATCTATTGGAGCACCTTGGTTATATTCTAGATCTAAAACCAACCCATAAAATTTTTTACGCTTAAATCAAGACGCAACCCTGCTTTAAAATCTCTTAAAAGCAATTCCTAATCAAATATTCTTCATATTTTTATGAATTCAAATATATTTTGTAAGCTAATAGAAGAGCACTTAAGAATTTTTTTTCTTCATAATAATATCACATTTTTTAGTCCAGTAAACTTGAAACATGTTATATGTTTTTTCTAACATATGTGACAATCTTTATGAAAACCAAATAACATTTTAAATTTCCTGTCTCAATTTTACTGTTCTTAAAGTTGTAACCATTTTTATATTATGATTATATAGCTTGTTTACAAAAAACTTATATCATATGAAGATGGTTTGATAGAAACAAACAATTAATCATTAGTAAGATTGTCATTTTTTATCCATTAGATTGTTTTGACTAGTTAAGAATTTAAAAGCAATGTTTCATAAAGGACCTAACAAATATTGACTCTTTTATGCAAACCAAATAAATCCGTTTGTTAGGCGTCATAGCTGAGGTCAAAAGAAAAGATTGTCATCTAGGTTGAAAATGTACCTCCTTTCATATGAAAATTAAAGAAGATACTTTGTCCACTGCACCAAAAGTGGATATTGTACTGGATTCTTGATATTTCGATTATGGAAAAAAAATAGACCAACGTAAAGGGATAAACAAGGAGACGAAAAGAATAAGGAAATTGAGAAAATTACAAGAATGGATACCCCAAACGTGGTGAGGCAGGAGATATACAGGATTAAAAAACGAATTGAGATAGAATCCTATGATCAAAGAAAAGAGCATTCAATCCTGATTGAAGATGCCAGAAAACTTTATTTTCTATAATAAACATTTGAATTACATGATGCTACGTAGCAAGGTTGAGAAACTAGACTGGACATTAAACCGGAGGAAGGAGAGGTTCAAGGTTCAATGGTTTGCCGGAGTAGAACCGAATGATGTAATAAATATATACAATTATTTAAATTTTATTTAAATGAAAGAATGAGGGTATAATAATCATGCAATAATGTAAATTTGTGACCAAAAAATTAAAAAAAAAAATCATGCATAAACAATAGCTTTTATAATTTTAAATTTAATATAATCATATTTCATTTTTAAATTTGATTCATATTTAACATAAATTTAATTCACATATAAATTATTATTAATTTATGTTATATGTTTAAATATATTTTATATCGATTGGTTATATACCAAATTTAATTTATAATTTTACATCTAAAAATTATTTATGTTAAATAATTAATCATTAATAAATAAATAAATAATATTTTTTACAGTGTATAAATAAATTATTATTATTAACTAAAAACTAAATATAATTCACATTATAATAATTAATTAAAAAATCTGTTTAAAAATATTAATAAATATGTTGTGAGCTTCATAAACCCCAACTCATCTATTTAGTCCCACATCATTTGAAAACTTTTTATTGTTGTTGTTTATTTAGCTTTGTTGGGTTTTCATGTGTTAAGAACTCGCATGGAATGATGGGGCCATGTGAAGATGCTTCATGATGCTTTGAAACAAATAAATATATTAAGAATTTCATGCAAATTTAAAATTAAATAATTTATATATAAATTAATTTATTTAATTTCAAATATTATTTAATATTTAATATGTAATATATATTTATTTATTTAAATAATGTGGCAATTGAACGGGTCGGTTCCGACTAGTTCAACGCAATTCAGTCTAGTTTGATGCAGAAGCTATTTGCAAAGTGGATTGGACCAACCTTGTGACCGGTTCACGATTCAACCAGTTGGACTGGCCGGTCTGATCCGATTTTTAAAACCTTGCTAGGTAGTAGATTAAATAAATGACTAAAATAAAAATAAAAAAAAAAAAAAACTACCCTTGCAAAATAGAGAAATACAAAACAACTCGTAAATGACAAACGCAACTAAAGCAACTATAACACGTATAAAATAACTTAATATTAAATAAAGATGATGACCTAACACATTATATCATACTAAAAACCCTAAGGATTCATAATAAGGACCGAGGTAGATCACATGCACTGCATCACAATTTGTTTAAAAAATAAGTGGGAATGTTTTCATCAACTGATATTTAGAAAGGACAAAAAACAAATTGACTTAAAACTTGAGAATTATACACGTCTAAAAGAACATAAAAAATTTCACTTCCTGAGCACCTGTTGCACGTGCTTTCATATAAGCTTAACAAAAATAGATATTTTTCACGAGAGAAGATGTAGACATACACCATTCTCATATACTAGAACTCCAAAGTCAGTTCCTCGTGAAGAAATCTTTAAACTAAACAGTACCTACTTTTGAAACTTTCAAATAAATGGAAAATAGATCTACTTAACTTTTCTGTGAAACAACAGCTGCGACAAAGACCACATATCAACACTGTACAGCTACAAAAAGCCACTTGGAAGTCTTATTAATGTACGGTACGATTTATAAAGCCAAAAAATGTAGACCTAAAAATGATTAAAAAAATCTTGGGAAAATAAATCATCTCTTCCAAGTAATAGAAATGCAATCCAAATATGTTTTTGTAACCTAGTCATTTGCGATGATTAAATATAATATTTAATTAGATCTGTAAATCTAGCATATAAGATCACTTGGTATATTAGCTGTTTTCTCGGTTATAATTACAGATGTCCAAAACCCAATGCAAGAAATGTAATTTGTTTCATGGTCAGCAGTTAAAACTTGTACTGAAATTTTCTAAATGCATAAACATTACACTTTCGAATGCATTACAAAACAAGGTTAACACATCAAAAGCATATATTATTACAGGACTAGCCATTTTTTTCCATTCACGGCATATTTTTCATGTAACACTGATTCATAACTTTATGTTATAATATGTAAATAATTAATAGCAATTTTATAGCCATGCATGTAAACTGATCATATAAAATGATGATTTTATTTCTCAGAACTTCAACCAATTCAAAGAAACTTGAGCATTTGTGCATAAACTAAACAGGTTAACCACATTCAATTCTTGGTCTGCCCTTCAGCATGAATGACATGCACATAACCAAAAAAACATAAGCCTAGAAAGAGTAAAATCCACTACTTATCTGAGTGTTCTTTTCAAAAGGTTCAAATGCTAAAAACCTCATTCATAAATTAAATTGCAAGCTAATTCATCACATATTTTTTTCATATTTTTTTCAAAGGCGATTTAAAATATTATTATGGGATGAACATCATGACATTGATGAGAACATTGACAATAATGATGACTAATTATGCCAAATCAAAAAGAAAAAACCCTTCCTAAGAATAAAATAATAGGCACATTTTAACATAAACTTTTCTTGGGCTAAAAGACAGAAAAGTGCAAGATTCTTCTTTGAGGAGTATGAGACAACGAACTTCAAGGATTTGAAAAGCAGAAATTAGTACAGTTCAGTGACTGTCAGCACAAAAACATAAAACTTCTATTGGTATTTCTCAAAGAATAGAAAATGGGGATAGTGACAAATTATGATAGTTGAACAATTTAGGAACCAAAATCAAACCTAACGCTGATCTTCTCCTCTTAATCATTAAGGGAAATCTTTATGATCACGAATATAGGAGGGAAAACCAACTATATATAGCAATAAAACACAATGCAGCACATGTCAGTATAAAATCATTCTACCTACGGACCACCTAACAGCTAAATCATACCTCAAATGTAAAATGTTGCTTACAGAAACATGCAAAACTTATTTTCATGAAAACCACAGCAGAAAAAATATCCATCTGTCCTTAGCCAAAGAAAACCATCAAAATTAGTGAAATTATTTGGTATACTAACTTCACGACCAAATCTTCTTTGGCCGTTAATCACTTGCTTTGAAGAATATCTTCTTCCAGGAATAACTGCATCATTATAGGTTTCATCCAAAGGAACTTTTGAAGGAACAATACTTCCTTCTAAGCACTGACCAAATGGAGGGCAATCCAACCAACCTGCAAGGTTTAAACATAGAAGAAATGGTGACAGTTTTCATATTAAGATTTAATAACAAGGTTTTATAGATATAATAGATCCCTCTCCATTGTAGCGGATGGTAGAAATAAAAACAATGAAATTATAAGTTGCAATGCAAGGACTTGACTTTAGTTAAAAAGATTAAAGATTAGAAAAAAAAAACAAAGTAAATTAAAATAGAAATAAAGTATAATTAAAAGTTAAAGAAAATATTATATATATATTAAAATAGTTAACATACATCGTTTCATAGAAATAAATACTAATAGTTTTAAAGTTGAATTTAACTTTTAAAAAAATGATATACATGTGATAGTTAAATATTAATTCAAATAGTTATTCACAGATAAAATTAATGATGGAATGGTAAGATAAAGTGATAGACATAGTAGTTCAATCCAATCTAGGCTCAGCTCAATCCAAGATCCATCTAAGTCGGGTTTTCCTCGTTAGATAGCTCGTTGTATGGGTGTGAGTCAAGCCGACTCGTGAGTTCGCTTAGCTTCGACTCCATAAATGGCTCGTGAGCTGAGCTCAATAAGCTAATAAGCCAAGCTTAAGCCAGACCTAACTTGACTCGTTAGCTCGCGAGCCGGCTCATTTAAAAAATATCAATATAAAATACACTTAAAATATATTAGCATTAAGGATTTTTAGTACAAAGTTGTTAAAAAATTTTAAAAATTATATCTCACTTTCTTATAATAAGTAATTTTTTATTATTCTTCATCTAATTTCTCTTTTTTTAACCTTTTTATTAAAAATTTGAAATAATCATTTTCTTTTCTTCAAAATAAATGAGTCATCTCATGAGCCAACTCAAACTCATAGAATAAAGCTCGAGCTCAAGCTTGAACTCAATTACTTAATCAAGCTCAAGCAAGGGGTGACTCGAGCTCAGCTTGACGCATTTACACCCCTAGATTGTTTGACTTCAATCTATAGCTCAATCAAGTCAAAAAACTAATCAAATTTTCAAACTATTTTTTAGCTAAATGCATCCATATCACCAAATGCCAAATGGAAAAAAAAAAGTCTAATGAGGAGAGAAAAACTACCTCTCCAACAATTTTTTTCTAGCCTAGTTGAGAGCCACTAGATCACATGAGTTTCCTAGGTCAAAGTAGAACTTTGAAACAAAAATCATTTAGTGAAAAGTCCATAATACTCCTGAACATAAAATGCAAGTACTTGAAGCTTCAAATAGTAAACAATTAGCCTCTAGCACTATCATTAAACTACACCCTCTCCTTTTTACTAAGGAATTTTCATAAGGGTTTTTTGTGGATGAAACCATCTGAAAGGATGTGTATATAGAAACATTTAATGTTTCCTGAAATAGGAATCCTCAAACAATGCATCATTATTTCTCCAATTGTTTATGCTCTTTTTACATCACCCCAACTAATTTTTTGACCATTAAAAATTTATCATCTTTATTTGACATATTTCTAATCAAAGCAAGTGGCTTGGCTCAGTGTCTGGCACCTTGCTGCAAGGCTCTCCTCACTTAGGGAAAAGCTTAGTGATGGTCCTCATCTCAGAGATTTGCAGCCTCACCTAATTGTACTAGTAAATATCATATATGAATGACGATGGATAGAGTTAATGGGTTCCCCATGAGCTCCCGCTTTAGGAAAGAAGATTAAGTTGGCCTTTATGAAACTATTGGTTCTTTAACACTAGTGCTTGTGATTTACTTCAAGTTCTCAACAAAATTCTGAACTGGACGAGCACAGGACAAATAACCTATGAAAGGAGAATGGACTCTCTTGATATAATACCCAAAATGATTGGGCATAAAGTACAATAAATACCATTTCAGGTCGCATTAAATCCAAGTAGTGGAAACTTACAAATTGAAATAAAGCTACAAGCAATATTTGTATAAAGAAATATAATTAGTGTTGTGGGCTCTGTAAATTCGTTCCCCCGGCCTCTCACTATGAGAGTTTAAAGAGGCATTTCAGGTCAATTTTCAGAAGTCTTTTTAGATTTAAGATAAGATATTATTCAAGGATTTCACCCTTATTTTAGGAGGACCTTATAATCTAGTTACAGATTTCTCATAAAAGCAAGCCCCCATGAGAATTACCCTTCCTGGAGGCAAGAAAAAACTTTTAATTAAGGCAAATCATTAGATAGGCATTAAATATCATGTGTATAATAGCAACAAACTTGATATTAAAATTTAAAATTTACTATCCAACACTTAAAACGGATGGTGCAGAAATGATGACTAACCCAATCAAAACATTATGGTTTTCATCATCCCGGGTTGTCATGATCATTATTTTACTTAATCAAATAACATAATTGATCCAACCTAGCTCAAGGATCAATATCGTCAACCATGGTTGATTCGTCAAATGGTATCTCTTACACATGGAATGGATGTGTAAAGAGACAAATTAAAATCAACCTTAATTAACAGAGGACTTTGTGCCTGATCAAATGTCATTTGATTTATTGCTCAAGAATTTTTAGCCATTGGGAAACATGCAGACTTTGGTCGTGACAAAAATTTAATAGTATCATTACACGAAAAATGCACCCAATTCACGAGCACTGATCAATAACCATTTATCTCTAATGCAATTTGGTAAAAAAAACAATCGGTTAGATAATATATGCAACAACCTTACTAGCGAGAGATCATTTGAGAATGAATTGTAGCAATCTGCTAAACAAGACATTGCCTTTTATGAACAAAAATTACTATTAAATTTATCACACTCGACAAACGATCGTAAAGAGTGGGTGGATTTTACATTAAGACATAAGGGTTGGACTTCAACTGGAATATTGATGTAGGCAAGGGGGGGTCAAAACAAGATGAAAATTTGTTTTGACCCTTGGGCTTCTAGTATTCTCGGGTGAGCCTTGGTTGCTTGGTATTGAGCTCAAAATTATGAATTTTACTTGGTGCCAACTCATAAATGCTTGAGCTGAAGTTTTAGCTCAATGATTGGGGATTAATTGCACTTCCTAGCTCATTAATTCATAAAGGTATGCTATTATATCTTGGAGTGGACTTTGCCCCTTCTTATCCCTTTGTCAATTCGTTTCTTGAGCTGGGTGATTTATTGTGCTTTGTCTCTTGGGTTTTCGTGGTTGGTTGATGATTTCTTGTGCTGGGTGGTTCTCCCAAGCCTTTGCCCCTTTGGTTTTTGCGGTTGGCTCCTCGGTTCCGTGCTGTGCTGCTCGATTCTGCGGTTTCCTGCTTGGTTCCGTGGATTTCCTTTCTCTGTTTTGTTGTGCTGTTTGGGGCAGCTGTGTTGTGGCTTTTGGCCTTCCATTTCCTATTTTTAATTAAGGTATTAAGTATATTTTTGGGAGCTGTTTGGCTGCCCTCTTTGGTCTTATAAATAGGAGTTGTTTAGGCATAAAAAGAGGGTGATGATGATAATTTTTGGATAAAACCTGAGAGATTTTTCTTGGAAAAGCTTGAGAGCTTTGTCCACTTCTTCTTCTTCTACTCTTTGAGAAAGCTTGCGAGCTTGTCTCCCTTCCATCTCGACTTCTAATCTCCTTCGTCTCTCCGCAAGTTCCCTTCCACATGTATCCTTCTTCTCAAGGCAAAGCAAGTTTAGGAAAGTCGTTGTCTTTATTTTATCGTTTGTATGTCGTCAAAAGTTTGTAAGTCTTTTATATTATAAAGTGAAGTTATTTGTGGTTTATTTGTGCTCTTTTGTGTCTTTTTATTACCAAGAAAAGTCTTATTTTGCTTGCAAAAATTTGGGGCCCTCTCCCAAATTTTTGCTTGCATCAAATTTGGTATCAGAGCAAGCTTTGTGTGTCTTGGTGAGTCATAGCAGTTGTTGTGTGTGAGTCTAGGTTTCTTTAGGTTGAGTCTTTCTTTCTTTGAGTCTAAGTTTCTTGTTGAGTCTTTTTTTAGAAAAATGAAAAAAGACAAAAATAGTTATCCAGTGGAAGAAAGCAAGCCAGAAAATATTGAAGTCCCTCTTCTGATGGATATATGGGTTCCAACTTAAGGAGATTCAACAAATCCGCTACAAGACAAATTATATAAAATTCAATATCACGTGTTCTTATGTGATGAGAAATACGAGAAAATGAAGAAATATCTTCAAGAACAATTCGAGAAAGAGCAAGAAGAAATTTTGAAGAAATTTGAAGCAAAGATTCAAGAGTTGGATGCACCATCTTTGCCTCATCGGAAGAAAGCAAAAGGCAACACATCGGGAGATGAGTTTTTCAAGTAGGGGAGTCTAATGTAGGCAGGGGGGTCAAAACAAGATGAAAATTTGTTTTGACCCTTGGGCTTCTAGTGTTCTCGGGTGAGCCTTGGTTGCTTGGTATTGAACTCAAAATTATGAATTTTACTTGGTGCTAGCTCATAAATGCTTGAGCTGAAGTTTTAGCTCAATGATTAGGAATTAATTGCACTTCCTAACTCATTAATTCATAAAGGTATGTTATTATATCTTGGAGTGGACTTTGCCCCTTCTTCTCCCTTTGTCTATTTGTTTCTTGAGCTGGGTGATTTCCCGTGCTTTGTCTCTTGGGTTTCCGTAGTTGGCTGATGGTTTCCTGTGCTGGGAACCGAAGCACCAAGGCACGGGAAAGGCCACCCAGCACGAAAAACCAGCAGCCAATCGGGGAAACCAAGGGACAAAGGCTCATAATTTTAAGAAGAAGAGGGTCATAATGAATCCAACTTATGAGCTTACCTTAGAACATTAATGAGCTATGTAGTTCTCCCAATGAATGAACTAAACTTCAGCTTATCATTAATAAGCTAGCAACTTAGAAATTAAGCTCAACTTCAATGAACCATCTTCTTCCATATTTCACCATAAGCCCCAAAATCGTGAACCATAAGCCAATCCGAGAACCCGCAGCAACCAAGGACCAATCAAGCTAGCAAACCAAAGGTCTACCAAAGCCCAAGCACAACCTACCATGATCATTGGATGCTTTCTCATCATTGGATAGCTAAAAAAACAAAAGAACATAAAAACATACTAATGTTCAATATAAAATAAAAAAACATAATATTTGATAGCATCAATTCCCCCCTGGTGGGAAATTCTCATCTCCTGATGAGAACACTTCAACAACTCTTTCATAACGCTCCAAATTTTGATTTTTTAGATCAGCAGCATCAATCCAGATGCAATCAATTAATGGTCGATTGCTCCATTTGACCAAAAACCTCTTAATGTTCACCATTTCTCGTTTTAGTGACTTTCATATCAACAATATCTTCAATCTAATTTTCAAACTTTGCCAAAGGAGTAGAGAGTGGCAAAGTTTCAATGTCTATAGAATCATCAGAATTTCCTTCATATAAAGACAGGTCAGAAACATTAAAAACAGGAGAAGTGCCAACAGTAATAGGTAGATCCAGCAAGTAGGCATTAGTGCCTAATTTTCGTAGCACACGAAAAGGGCCAAGTTTCTTTCTGCTTAACTTTCTAAAAGTACCAATTGGAAATCGTTGGCGAAGAAAGTAAGCCATAACCAAGTCACCCACATTGAAATTTACTTCTTTTCGATGTTTATCAGCAGTAGATTTGTACTTAGCATTAGTTTTTTGGAGTTTTTCAAGGACCTGCTGTTGGACAGTCTTTATGTGGTCAAATGTTTCAAAAGCTTCAGCACTAGTTTTTTTAGGTAAGGGCAAGCAGTTTCTATCTAAAATATGAGGAATATGTTGCCCATAAATAATTTCAAAAGGAGTTTTGTCAGTGACAACTAACAGAATTATTGTAAGCAAACTCAGCCTGAGGTAACACTAAATCCCATTGAGATGATTTTTCTCCAGCAAAGCATCTTAACAAATTTTCTAAACTTCTATTGACAACTTCAGTTTGCCCATCAGTTTGAGGATGATAGGCACTACTAAATTGAAGAGTAGCTCCAAGTTTTGCCCAAAGAGTTCTCCAAAAATGACTCAAAAATCTAATGTCTCTATCAAAAGTAAAAGTACGAGGAATACCATGAAGACGAACAATTTTTTAAAAAATAAGTCAGCAATGTAAGAAGCATCAGAAGTTTTCCAACAAGGATAAAATGCGTCATTTAGTTAAATCGATCCACAACCACAAAAACAGAGTCAAATTTTTGAGAAGTAACTGGCAAACCCAAAATGAAATCCATGTAAATATCCTCCCAAGGTTTGTTTGGAATAGGCAAAGGAGTATACAAACACGAATTTTGTGCAGTTCCTTTAAAAGCTTGACATATTTTACATTGTTTAACCAGCTTAGTAATGTCTTTTCTCATATGAGGCCAAAAATATTTTTCTTCAACCAAAGCAATTGTTTTCCCTTGCCTAAAATGTCCTCCCAAACCTCCACTATGCAATTCTCTCACAAGTTGTTCTCTTAAAAAATTCTTAGATATGCAAAGTCTAGTTCCCTTAAACAAAAAACCTTGATGTATAACAAACTGAGCAGAAGGATCAGTTCCAGAAGCAAGACAAAAAGCCCAAATATTTTTAAAATCAGAATCACTTGCATAAGTATCTTTCAGAAAATCAAAAGAAGTAATAGTCGAAAAAACAGTTATCAACAAGTGAGATCTTCGACTTAAAGCATCAGCAACCTTATTCAAAACCCCAGTTTTATGTTTGATATGAAAAGAATACTCTTGCAAGAAAGAAACCCATTTGGCATGACTTTTGTTCATATTTTTTGTGAACCCAAAAATCGTAGAGCCTCGTGGTCAGTATTCAAAATAAATTCCCATTGGATCAAATAGCATCTCCAGAATTTAAAAGCTTGAACAATAGCATAAAATTTCAAGTCATAAGTAAAATATCGATATCGAACATCATTTAATTTTTCACTAAAATATGCAATTGGATTTCCTTCCTGACACAAAACAACACCAATATCATAATGCGAAGCATCACAATCAACTTCAAAAACTTTTTCAAAATTTGGCAGACTAAGAATTGGAGCTTGACTCATTTTGATTTTGATAAGTTGAAAAGTTTTTTAGCCTCAGGGGTCCATTTAAAGATTCCATTTTTTAAACAATTAGTGATAGGAGCGATTACAGAACTGAAGTTTTTAATGAATCGACAATAAAAAAATGCTAACCCATAAAAACTTCTTACCTCATTGATATTTTTAAGAACATGCAAGCTTTTTATTGCCTCAATTTTCACAGGATCTACTTTGATTCCCTTAGCAGACACAATGTAACCCAAGAATGTCAAACTTGAAGTCATAAATAAACACTTCTTCAAATTGATATACAGTTTTTGTTCCCTCAAAGTTTGCAAAATTTGTTTGACATGAAAAAGATGTTCAGATGGACGAATGCTGTAAATCAGAATATCATCAAAATATACTACCACAAACTTCCCAATAAAAGGCCGCAAAACATGATTCATTGTTCGCATAAAAATACTTGGAGCATTTGACAAACCAAAAGGCATAACAAGCCATTCATACAAGCCCTCTTTGATTTTAAAAGCAATTTTTCATTCATTCCCAGGTCTAATTCTTATCTGATGATACCCACTTTTCAAATCAATTTTAGAAAAAACTTTGGTACCACTTAGCATAACTAGCATGTCATCCAACCTAGGAATTGGAGACCTATATTTGATGGTTATTTTATTTATGGCTAGGCTATCCACACACATTCTGCATGTTCCATCTTTTCTAGGAGTAAGCAAAGCAGGCACAGCACTAGAACTTAGACTTTCCTAGATTAAATCCTTTTCCAACAGTTCAGACACTAGCTTAGAAAGTTCTTGATATTTATTTGGACTCATCCTGTAATGTGAACGGTTAGGCAATGTAGCTTCATGAATTAAGTCAATATGATGTTGAATGTTTCTCATTGGGGGTAAACCAGTTGGTAACTCATCAAGTGTTAAATCAGAGAATTCCTTAAGCAATGGTTGTATTTCTTTAGGAATCTCAATAGTTAAATCATTTTCTTTTCGAAGCACCAAATATACCACATTAGACTGTGTTAATTCATTTGTGTTTAAAAGCAATTCAGGAGTGGAAGATTTCGCATACTTTTTATTTTTTGTTGCTGAGTCAGAAATGTTTTTTTTTTTTTTTTGTGGAAAAAGAGTGAACTCCTTATTATCTTTAATTAAGGTATAGGTGTTCTTTTCTCCATCATGAATGATTTTATGATCATACTGCCATGGACGACCTACAAGGATATGACAGACTTCAAGAGGTACAACATCACAGACAATTTGATCATTGTAAGTTCCTCCAATTATTAAGTTCACAATGAATTGTTTGGTTATAAGAACCTCACCCCCCTCTTTAAACCAAGATATTTTATATGACTCAACAAGAGGTTTTTTTTTCAATTTAAGCTTCTTCACCATGTGTTGTGACACAAAATTTTTTGAACTTCCACTATCAATCATTAAGGTACAAATTTTTCCTTTAACAGTGCAAGTGGTCCTAAAGATGTTTCTTCTAAGTCATTTATCTTCCTTTTCAATTTAAGCAGTTAAAACTTGACGAATTACTAATAATGATTCTCCTTCATCACTTTCCAAGTCAAACTTTTCCATTTCAGCTTCAGTTTCAGATTCTGTTTCGTTCTCTTCCTCTTCTTCTTCCTCTATTTCCTTTTCATTTTCTATGAAGTTATTTCGTGGAGGGTTATTTTTTCTGCAAGTAGCCGACAAATGACCATATATACCACATTTGTAACAAGGCCCAATCAATTTAGATTGTTCAAAAGGTTTAGATCACATTAACCCTTTACCCTTATCCAAATTTTGACTTTCAATAGTTTTAATTTTCACACATGAAGTTCCCGCAGAAGTTTGAGATTGAAGCTTAGTCCCACTAGTTTGTTGACGCTTATATATTTCAGTTATTTTGTTGCTTTCTCGCAAATGTTGTTTTTCAATTTTTAAGGCCATGCGATAAGCTTCATCTAATTTAATGACATGATGCAAGTTAAGTTGATCCTGAATTGTCCATTTTAACCCATTAAGATATCTTGTTACAATTTTTTCCTCAGACCCATCCAAATCATTTCTAGCTTGCAATTTATAAAAGTTTTCAGTGTATTCTTCCACAGTTTGATTTCATTGACGCAAATTGTTAAATTCCTGAAAGATAGTTTTTGAATGATCAGAAGGCAGAAATTTTCCTTTCATCTTTTCTTTCATCCTATCCCAAGTTTGAATTTTTTTTACCTCGCCTTAATTGTTGTTTTGTAAGTTTGTCCACCAAGTTAATGCATGTCCTGTTAGTTTTAAACTTGCGAATTTGACTTTTCAATTATCCAGAATTTCTTTCCATTCGAAAAATTGATCCATTTTCTCTACCCATTCAATGAATTGTTCAGGTTGTAATTTTCCTTAAAAATTGTGGACATCGATTTTAATTCCGTAATCCCAATTTCTATGTCGCCTATTTTGATTTCTAGGTTCTTCCTTCTCACTTTCAGAAGTTTGAACATTAGGATTAACATCAGCTTGATTGACATTCAGATTAGCAATTGCTTCAGCTACCGTGTTGATTTGTTGTTGCAAATTATTCAATTGTTGCATCATTTGTTGCCAATCCCCATCACCATTAGCCATTTTGTTAATTACCAAAGAGAAAGACTCCTACCAACCCAAAAATAAGCGAACTTGCTCTAATACCAATTTGATGTAAGCACAGTAGATAGAAAAGCCAAATAAGGAGAACAAAGGGCAAAACTAAACCAAACTCGATTCAAATATTAGCAATCATCTATAACATCCAAAATTCTGACGAAGAAAACTAGAAGAGAATTCAAAGAAACAAAGAAAATAAAAACAACGCTATTCTCAAACAACCGTCAGAGCAGGTTCCTCACATGCATCGAAAAGTAGGTTAAGTAAAACAAGTGCTTAGGGCTAGCAAACAGATGGTCCACCACTGCAAGATAGTCCAACTGTCCAATCCCAAACTCATCCAGCAAATGCTCCCAAATCAGCCAACAAACATCACCAAAGCTCAAGAAGAAGAATATAAATGGAGTGGAACTAGCGGAGAGACGAAAGAGGTTAGAAGCCGAGAAGAAAGATGGAAAGAACTCGCAAGTCTTTCATAGAGGAGAAGGAGAATGGAACAAGCTCGCAAGTTTTTCCAAGAAGAACCCGCAGGTTTATAGCAAATTTGCTCTCAATATTCAACTCCCTTCCTTCACAAAACATCTCATATTTATAGGCAAGAGAGGAGAATCCTAACAGCCACAATGACCTTTCATATTCATATTATAAATGAGGGAATTGAAAAGCCAGCAGTCAACTCCAGGAAACAAGGCACCAAAGCCACAGAAAAGCCCCAAAAAGTCACGGGAAAATAGCCCAGGTGGAACCCGAAGAGGCAGCCGCAAAAGCCAAGGAGGCCCGCACGGAACCGAAGCACCAAGGCACGGGAAAGGCCACCCAGCACGAAAAACCAGCAGCCAACTGGGGAAACCAAGGGGACAAAGGCTCATAATTTTAAGAAGAAGAGGGGAGGAGAAGGGACAAGACCACTCCATAATGAATCCAACTTATGAGCTTACCTTAGAACATTAATGAGCTATGTAGTTCTCCCAATGAATGAACTAAACTTCAGTTTATCATTAATGAGCTAGCAACTTAGAAATTAAGCTCAACTCCAATGAACCATCTTCTTCCATATTTCACCATAAACCCCAAAACCGTGGACCATAAGCCAATCCGAGAACCCGCAGCAGCTAAGGACCAATCAAGCCAGCAAACCAAGGTCTACCAAAGCCCAAGCACAACCTACCATGATCATTGGATGCTTTCCCATCATTAGATAGCTAAAAAAACAAAAAAAAAACATACTAATGTTCAATATAAAATAAAAATACATAATATTTGATAGCATCATGTATTCTAAGACCTCAAATTTAGGAGTACAATGTATCGTTCAAAATGCATATGAGTGAACTTCAATTTTTTTTAAAGAACTTTGCAAATTTAAAGTGATTGCAAAAGCTTTGTAGAGTGATTGCCTTCAAAGCGAGAAGAGATTAATTGAAGTTATTCTTGACCCACAAAGCATTCTCAAACTTTTGAAATATTTAGTTTAATATATAGATATTTCAATTTAAAAGAAAGATTTTAGTTCTGCTTGCTTTTAACCCCACTTAGTTCACTTACATTTAACAAGTTTTTCATGACACATACAAGAATTTTAATTCAAAAGTTGCAGATTCAATGGCGTGAATTTTTATCACAATTAACAGAAGACTTTAATTTTTATTTTAAATGATTAATAATCTTTAAGTATTCACAAGTATTATTTGCTTGTTGCATTTTTTTGCTTTTGAGATGATATTTTTTCTCAAGAAAATGGCCTTTTGTATTTAAAAGGGGCACACCGAAATATTTAGTAGCATTGGACAGGTGTTTGTTGTTTAAACGAACACAAAGCTTTTTTTGAAGTTAATATATACCTCTAGGTTTGTTGTAGACAATGGCGATAATAATCTTTAAGATTATAAGAGATATTTTGTTTTGTTCATTGGACACCCATAGGCAAGGCAAGCAAATTCGTTAATCATAAGTCCCCCATAGGTCCCTTTTCAGCCTAGTGCTCGTTCTCATTTTGTGGCAATTGTCCTATTATTGTGAGTTTATGTCTTCTTTAATGAGTTATTAGTGTTTTGTTCCCAATGAGTCCTTTCAACTTGAATTTTAACAGCTTATTGATATCTCTACCACAAACTGAGCATCATCGGGAGTGCTAGACCTTCACAGCATACTAAAAAAGGGTGATGGTCAATATCATGTGACACTGCAAATGAGAGATCTTCTACTCCACCGCACTTAAAAAAACATGTATATGACTGCATCACTTGCACGAGTAAAACTAAAAATTTTCCATCGCTTTGGGACAACACGCACATGTACTTATCTCACAAATTTTCCCACCACGTTGGAACAATGTGCACATACTTATTTCACAAATTTCCCCACTGCAACCGAACAAGTACAAAATTTTGAGATTTTTGAATAATACCTTAGCGTGAGACAGGAAATTATGGCACGACAATGAAAAATAATGTGCATGTGTACTTATTTCACAAAATTTCCCTGTCATGTTGATACAATGCCCACATCTACTTATTCACAAATTTCCTACCACGGTAAAACAATGCGAACAAGTATTTAATTATGAGATTTTTGAATTATTCATTAGCACGAGGCCAACAACAATAGCATGGCAATGAGAAAATTACGACGAGAGCAAAAACACTTTTTTTCTTTTCCTTTTTTATTTCTCTTTTTTTCAGTTTTTCATTTATATATATATAGAGAGAGAGAGAGAGAGACAGAGGAAAAAAGATGAGGCTAGTAAGAGAAAGAGAGGAAAGAGAAGGAGATAGAAAAAGAGACTGAAGGTGGCAAGAGTTAGAGTGAGAAACAAAGGGAGGAGGGTTTAGAGGGAGAAAGAGAATTTTTTTCTGTTTGGAGAGAAAAAGAGGAAAGAGAGTTGTAGAGAGAGGTGGTGAGAGTTGAAAAGAGGAATGAGAGGTGGAGGTCGACCAAGCGTTGGCTACAAAAGCTTTGATGGGGTTCTAAAAGTGAGGAGCGGAGAGGGTGAGAGGCGAGGTCAAAGGTCTAGCGGCTCTAAGGAGGGCTTTAAAGAGGGGTAGTAGCAGCGTGAGTTGGAGTAAAGGGCAAAGAGGAGATAAGATTAATGTGGCACATAAAGGAAGTATGCCTTGGTGATTTTCGTGTAGCAAAGAGCAAGGAACGAGGTGGGTCTATGTGAGGTGTGTGAGGCTGATGCTTCATATAAGTTAAAAAATTAGAGGAGCTATAAGATTAAATTTCTTTTTATTATTATCCTTTCCTTCTATAGGAAGGAGATGAGACAAAGGGCAACTATGTAGGCCAGGGAAAGGAAATTGATAAGATTATCTATATTTATTTATTTATTTATTTATTTATCATTATTTTTTAAAAATTAATTAAAATATCATACAAGAGGACAAATTGAAAGTGAATTGGCGTCTCGTGCAATCTCTCATTCCTCATGCACCTCGATTTCCATTTCATTGCCTCAAAAGTAGGTAAATTTTGCGCCTTCGTGCAATAACCCATGCAATATGGATGTCTTTTCTTGATAATTTCAACATTTCGTATGCATCAAAGCGATCGCAAACAGATGATGTTTTGAGAGACTTTGCGTGACATCATCCAAAATCTGTTGTTTACATCGTGCTCGAACCGACCATAAACACACACACACAAAGGTCAACAAATGCTTCTTAGAAAAAGTGAGCTAGAAGCTTTGAACAAACAACAATTACATCAAGCTTTCAAAAATCAAGATATAAGAGAGTTTTACCTAGCATTCTAACATAATGTATATCTAATATCCTTGTCCCTTCAACAAGCAATCACAAAGAAAATGAGCTTCGTCTGGGAATATCCATATAATCCTTGTAAGTGCGTGAATAATCATACACAGACTCAATAAAAAAATAGAAAACCTAACTCATCTCCACAAACCAAGAATACAAAAGATAGCCCTTGCATTTGAGGGTTGGTAAAAAGATCATAACATTCAAGCTCTTCTGAGCAATAACTTTACTCACTCTTGGATTTGCTAAAAAAGTTATAGAATTTTTATAAAATCTTTTTATTGACCAAAACCAGAATGAAAATCTAGCCATTCAATTCAATTGCATCTGCACTCCTTTTCCAAGAAAACTCAATACAAGTTTTGTTGTCAAAATATCAATTGAACAACAAAACCTTAACAAATGTTCTTATGCATGTATAGAGTCTACGTGTTTCCAACATGCATGAGCCTCATAGTTGTAATAGAAGATAATAACTTGGATAGAAGTGACGTTAAGCAAAGTAATTGTTTCACAAAATTCAGTCAATCACCTTGATCATAGGATATAATGGAGCAATAGGAATGAGTCACATATATGAACAACTATACTCACCCAAACCCATTTCATGGATACCTTTATGGCTATCGAACAAAGCTTGCATTTAGACTAGTGCTGTTGAAAATAAGGAGTCAAACATTTAGACTCATAAAGGAGATCTTTGGTGGTATGAAACTCCATAAAATCCATGTTCAGTTACCTTAGTACTTAGACGAGGGTATTCAATGGCAGAGCTATGATTTTTTTCTATTATGGCACAATTTTCTACTTTAAAAATACTCTCAAACTTTTTCATCCGGAAGTTAGAGTGACATTGGTGGATTGAAAAAAAGATAAATTATATAATAAATAAAGAAAAACTTACAACAACAACAACAACATCAAGCCTTTATACCACTGTGGGGTCGGCTACATGAATCATTTTTCTCCATTGTGAGCTGTTAAGAGTCAAATTCTCTTTAAAATTTAATAAAAAATATGTCATTTCTAATATTTTTCTAGTCAAGATTTTTAAGATATACTTCTACCTTCTTCACATAGGTCAAATCCAATACATCTACTCTACTAATTGGGTCATCGAAAGGCCAACATTTTATGTGCCCAAAACATCTAGGCGACTCTCTCTAACCTTATCTACCACTAGAGCTACTCCAACCCTTTCACGTGCATACTCACTTCGCATTCTATCTCTAAGTGCAAAGTCACTCATTCACCTGAGCATCCTCATCTCTACAACAATTAACTTTATGCTTCTCTTTTAATGGCCAACATTCTGCGCCATAAAGCATTGTAGATCTCATCACCATCTTATAGAATTTTTTTTTTAAGTTTGAAGAGTACATTTCTATCACATGACAGGCCAAATGCATTCCTTCACTTCAATCATCCAACTTGAATTCTACTAATAATATCTCCATCTATTTCACCATCATTTTGAACAATAGATCCAAGATATCTAAAACAAGTACTCTTATTAATGATTTGATCGTCGAAAGTCACAATCCCCACACTAGATATATTAGTATTAAAATTACACTCCATATATTTGACTTTAGATCTACTCAAACGAAAATATTTGGACTCTAAGGTCAACCTCTATAATTCAAGTTTTCTTTCAACTCGCTCTCTAGTCTTATCAACAAGAAGAATATCATCAATAAAAAGGATACACCATGGAACATCCTCTTGTAAATGTCAAGTAAAAACATCCATTACTAACGCAAAAAGATATGGGCTTAAAGCTGATCCTTGATGTCATCCAACTGAAATAGGAAAATACTTGATCAAACCACCTAGTGGTTGAACACAAGTAGTAGCTCCTACATACATATCTTTAATGACTTAAATATAAGCATTATTAACTCTTTTCTTTTCTAGAACCCTCTAAAGCACTTCTCTTGGAACTTTATCATATGCTTTCTCTAAATTAAAAAATATCATATTTATATCCTCTGTATTCTCTCTATACTTCTCTATCAAACCTCTCAATAAATATAGCTTCCATAATAGACCTACCTGGCATGAATCTAAATTGATTTTGAGAAACCATGGTATCACATGGACTGGAAAACATCTATTAGTTTAGTTTAGCTTTTAAAATAACAACGATTAAAAAGGTACGCATTGAGACGCGACTCGAGTTTGCGCGTTGAGGCTTACGCCTCGTTGGATTCATGATGTTCCGTGAATTGCGAAACGCTTTTTGCAGTTAAAGTTCATATAGCCTGACGTGTTCGGCATTCTGCATATGAGCGTAATTGGAGTATCTCTCAATCAAGATTCATACAAATGAGAAGAAATCGATTGGCGGCATGATACGAATGAACAAACTAGTTTATGCTTGATGTTCGATACAAAAAACATGATTAAGATAGAAAATATATCATCATCGAGTGGCACATCCTGCAAAATCTCAAGTTGAAATGCATATGTTTAGAAATGTAAATAACTGACCCATTTACTGTGTTATGATGAAGTGTACAATCTGCCATGATGATATGGGTTACTCCTAAGAAGTGTGGATAGATGTTATGCTGATAGTTGATAGCACAGCTACAGGGAGAAAGTTCATGTCCATTTATTGAAGATCAGACAATGGAAGTACAACTATCCAAGCATATAAAAGAATGAGGAGGTTAAACAAAATGATATTGGAGCAATTCAAAGATATTCGAAAGAAGTTTAAAGGTATTCTTAAATATAATGAATTATTTTGTAAATGTTATGAAGTATTAGTAGTTTGTTACTGATAATTAGAGCTAATTTACTGAAATGTATTAAGAGGTTGGGACAGTTACCTCAACTGATATAGGAGAGTAAGTTTAAGGGTAAAAGAATATGACAAAGAAATTATTAGACCTATTTGCTACTGAAGCAGAGATTCAAGGAGTTAAGTTGGAGGATGACTTTTGTTACGATTCAACAATTATGAAGATTCTTCTGAAGACAATCTAAAGTTGCATGGGATGAGCCTACTATTGATGAAAAGTCTTGACGTACCCCCAATAAGATAAGGTTGACAAAGAGGTGTGATTTGTATGCATGTATGGACAGACTCATTTAAGTACCTCAAAGAATGATCAACTTGAGGATTTTAAATCTGCTGTATGGTCCAGTAATGTAGAACGTATTATCTTAAAGCTTTTGCAGTTAAAGTTCTTACAAAGCGTAATCTTCAAATTCATAGTCGATGAGATCGAATGAACATAGTTTAATATTTCTGTTAAATATTTGAAATTGACCCTTTACTATGAGTACAATCTGATGATAATTTTAAGAATGTTGAATTAATCATGTCAATGAAGAAGACAATGAAGTAACTTTTAATCGTTTTGAGGCACTATTAAAAAGGCGCCTCGCTTAGAAATCCTAAATGCTTGTATTCCAGTAATATTATCGTTGACATAATTCGTTTTGAGGCTTACGAGGCCCTCGCTTAGATCGATTCGCGCCTTTTAAAACCCTGTAAAATAATATTACTTTTAGTGTGTGTGTGTGTGTGTATTCCTATGAAAAAGAGAGAAGGAAATTAAAAGGGAAAAAAGGTTGAGTCAATGATAGAGAGAGGAGGAAACAAAAGAATAAAAAAATAGTAGTTTACGCCAATATGTGAAGAAACAGGAGGAGAATGAAGGGGAAGAGAAAATAAACAATTAAATTAATTAAAGCAAACAAGTCACCAGCTTCTCTATCTACCATGTTAGCTACTTCCACATAATCAGTATTAATAATTAGGCCACATGAAAGCTTCAATACACCTGCATTTTTTTTTTTTTTTCATGAAGCTATTTACACATCTCTGATAAATGGAGAGATGGGGGTGGAGGGGTTAACAAGGAAAATTAAAAAAGAAGTTAATATTTTATTAAAGTTTGCTATGTGATTCACTGAGAAGCTGTTGTGATTTAGGTTTGGTTAATATTTTATTTGCTTTTATTTCCCCAATAAGCTGCTTTAGCTTAAGAATAATTCTTTTTAATGGGCCGTGGGTACACATGCCCCCAAAGCCGAAAATGTAGCTCTGCCGGTGGCCAGTGGGGCTATTACGATAAATGCCAAAAACCAATCATATGATGAGTTATAAATTGTCGATAATGCTCAAACCTTATCAAAAGTTTGCTTGTTCTCCATCATTCAATGTTAGGGAGACTTTCAGGTGGATTGAGATAATAACGACTGGTTCTGTATTTCATTTTGTATTAGAATTATGAGAGATTTACATGCATGCATACCAAATTCTTATGTATTTGCATATAACACATAAATCTTTATATTGACTTATATATCACTTCAGTGAAATCATGGCCAAAATATAAGCATGAAAAGATGTGTTTTATTTTAATAAGTTAATATTAGTAATATTTTTTATGTGATTTAAAGGTTTCATTGTCATGCAACTAAATATAAAAATTTAGGTCAATAAATTATGTAGTATCAATTTGAAACCACCTAGAATTATATAACATGTATTGGTCAATTTGTACATATCTAAAATTGATAATAAGGAAGTATTAAATCAGTTAAACAGGCTGAGACCTTTGATATATAATCAATCAAAATTGGATAACTAGACCATTATCATTATAACATTAAACTAATCATTCTAAGTTATACAAAGTTCAACTTACTAGCAAACATCACCTTTGATTTAGTAAAACACAGTTCCTGACTGCCTACCAGATTTTAAAATTTTAATTAGCCAACACTGCAAAAGCTATTCTTCAATCATTTGCACACATGTATAGTTTGCAAGCAGCACTCTGACTCGCTGCAGGAAAATAGAACCACAAGTGTACTGGATTCAGTAATATTGAACCAAACAGTAATAATTTCGATAACACTAACATATTTATATAAATATGATTGAATCCGGCATCTCTTGTATTTGACAAATAACATAAATATCCTAATAACTTACAACATCTTGCTTCCACTGTAAGGATAACACCGAGTCAAACAGAGCCAAAAAATAATCTCTACAGAGTGCATTCTCTTGAACCAACACGGATCATGGATGAAGGATTCTAGATGAGATCCCCACCCCTGTTCAGCCAAACTGGGCCCATTTCAGCTCGCAACAGCTAGTTGAATTGAGGATCATTAGTAATATAGCAACAAACACAATTAGACCAGAGCCAAATTGGATCGTAAGGGTCTTCTTTTGATCTTCATATTAAGTTGAGAACCACTGAGTGTTACCAACAGAAAATAATGATGATGACCAAACAACCCTAGATAACAATGATTAGTTTCACATGGGAAAAGATAAGATTGAGATATGAAACAGAGGGTTGATAGAAAGAGAGATAGTAATGATGATGGCTTTATCTTTCCCATTCCCCGTTTTGACCAGGGGTGGGGAATTGGGGGGAGAGATGGTGTTGGACATGGAGCCTGGTTTCATCACCCTCACCACTCACAATGGGAGGGTTGAGTAAGGGTTAGAATAAAGAGAAAGGTAGAGGAACGGAGATGGAAAGGAAAGGTAAGATGGAGCCAACCTCTTTCTCCACCAAACCTTAACGGTAGTTAGAGAGGGTAATGGTCAGGGTAATGGAAAACCCTGGGCATGTTGAATGGTTGTTAGAGATAGAAAGCAAGAGCATTGGTGTGGACAATTAAAAAAGGAGACGAAAGGATGGGAAGGGCTACAGCTAACCCCCTTCCCTTCCAGCCCAAGCACATGGTGAGATTGAACAAGAAAGAGAGAAAGAGAGAGGGGGGAGATTGTTAAAGAGTACCTAGACAAATTATAGTATGATGGTAACATCATAATGGTTGAAATCACATAATATAAAAGAAAACCTTAAGGACCTATAACATGAAATCAAAAGGGTATGGCCTTATCATTAGTGAACCCCAAAATCTCAAAAATATTCAAAAAAATGCATTCAATAAATAAAGATGCATGGGAGGACACCAATAAATAAGATTGCCACCTGATTCCAAGATAAATGTGTCTGTCATTTAAAAAGTAAATATGAAAACTAAAAAAAGGAGAAAAAAAGAATTGACACAAATCTCTCATGAAATTAAGAAAATTGCCAACTACGGCTTGGTTTGTTTGCCCGTTCCCTGTGCTTTTTCCGTTTCAAAAAGACATTTTTTTTTTTTTTGCCGTTTGAAATGTGCCGCATGCTTTTTCCAAAACTCCATTTTCTTACTGTTTTGAGAAGTGATATGGTTTACCTTTTTCCGTTTAAAAACTCCGTTTCCTCTAATGATGTTTTTGAAACGGAGAAGTTCAAAAAACCAAACGAAGCCTACATACCATGTGGAATTGGTCTTATTTTTCCAGCATATCTAGATCCTTTACTTTGAATCATGAAGTCATTCCTGGCAAATTGTGCATGCTGCCTGGGAACTTCGTCTCTATTCTCTCTTTTCAACCGACGGCGCCGTTTCTTCCCTTTCCTTCATAATTGATGACAAACTATTAATATTCATATTGCGTGTGTAGCGATAAAAAAGCAAATTAAGTAAGAATATCAATAATAAGGGTCCAGCATGGGAATATACTTTGACAATGAAGCCAACCAATCAGTCAAGTAAATAAGGAAAGATATCATTCAAGAGACCCACAATGAAAGCAATTGCAGCTAACGAAAGTATCACTTAGAATCATCACGGTTCATACCTCAACGATTTGTTATTAAAATGCACACTTCACTAAAACTAAGAGGTCTGGAGTTTTCAAAGTATGTAATCGAATAACCACTATTGAGCCACAGCATTACAAACCACAAAAACTGCTTTTCAAACTCTAAAAATAAAGTTTTCAATAAGCATATGCCTAATAAGTATATGCATGTACATGTGTATTTTACAACTCCCGCGGCTCAAAATATGATAATTTTGGTAAGAATAAAACAAAAAAATTGCAAACATTCATAATATCAAATGCCAAATAGTACCTACTCATGCCGCTTCAATAAGGTGGAAGACGAAATTTTTCATTGTGCGAACGGAGTAAAAAGTACACCTTAAAGAGATAAACAAAATCATGGATTTTGGCCATTGTAATTTTTAAAACAAGCTCATCAAGTTACCAATGATACCACCATAGGGATGTAAACGAGTCGAGTCGAGCTTGAGTCATGTCGAGCTTGACTCGCCAGCTAAATCATGAGCTCAAACTTGAGTTCGAGCTTAAAGAGTGAGCTCGAGCTCGGCTCATGATGATAAAAACGAGCTCACGAGCCACTCGTGAGATCTCAGCAAAAATAGCGAAGTAGAAGAAGAAAACCTGTCGGATAAAGGAAAAAATGCATGCCGACCAAGAAGGTGTACTAATAATAAAATATAGGTGAGCTTTTTTTCAAAGATTAGCTATGCTAGCGCTTTTGCCAAGAGAAAAAAATCTTGGCTGATTTTTTAAATAAAAATTTATTGGCTTATTTTTTTAAGAAAAAATTCCTATTATTTTATTATTACAAGCCAGCTCACAAGCTCGTGAATCGAGCCTCACCAAGAGCGAACTTGACCTCGTTTACTAGATGAGCTCGAGCTCACGACTCGATAAGCTCGGCTCGCGAACTCGTTATCAAGTTTGATCTCAAGCCGGCTCGGCTCACTTGCACCCCTATACCACCATAGTCATCATCAATCCTATCCAGATCACTTAGTACATGTTTTATTAATTATCATGGTCATTAATTTCTATCAAGTGCTACAAGAGGCATTACCTCTACTATAACAAATCAATTTGCACAATGTATAGCATGTTAACATTAGTCAACCATTTTTTTTCCTTGTAAATCATCAATATAAATATATGCACCTATTTTATCGATGCACCCTCTACCATCCATTACATTATGCTTTTGTTGTCATAAGCCATATGGCAAATGATGAGTTAAATTAAGAGTTATGAAAACTAAAAACAAACATTGTCATTGTCAGGAACCAAGTCCTGAATGAGAAAGGTGGAGGGTTGTGGTAATTAATCGATAGCCATACATGAATCCTTTAATGCATTGTGACAAAGTTAGGGCATTCCCTGGAAGCGACGCTCTATATAGCATGCATACAGAGAGAAGTGTGCAAAGGTCACTGCATTGGAGCACAGGTGCGGTGTTAAATAAGAAAGGGTTCTCACATCATGGAAGGATGTGGGCAAAGAAGCTTGCCCATAAGCCTAGAATTAAGGTAGGAACTTTGAATATGAGTTCTCTTACAGAAAAAAAAAATTTATGGAATTAATATATGTTATGATTCATAGGAAGATAAATATTTTATGCATTCAGGAAACTAAATGGGTCGGAGAGAAAGTTAAGGAGATTGATAGTTTAGTATTTAAACTATGGTATTCAAGTACAAGTCACACTTAAAAATAGTGTATATGTGATTATAGATAAGAGTTAGAAGGATAATATTATAAAAATTAATATAATTGAAGATAGAATTATAGTTTTAAATATTATTGTTGATGCTAAGATTATTAATATTGTAAGTATATACACTCCTCAAAAAGGTTTGTATATGTGTTCAAAATTAAAAATTTTAAATAGCTTAGAATAATTAATACAAAGAATACCTCTTAAAAAAAGATTTTTTTTTATTAGAGTCGATTTAAATAGACATGTTGGTAGAGTATTGAAAGATTTTAAAAGTATTCATGGTGGCTATAAGTTTGGATCGATTAACGAAGATAGTCGGATCATATTAGATTTTTCTCTATCCTATGATTTTGTAATTGCTAATGTTTTATTAAAGAAAAGAAATGAGCATCTCATCACTTAAAAAAATGGGCATAGTAAAACACTATCATTGTTAGGTCCTAAGTTATGGATGAGAAAAATGGAGGGTTGTTTTAGTACTTGACAGTCAGCATATAGAATAATCATGACATGAATCCTTTAATACATTGTTTGAGAATGCTCAGGTGAACGAGTAGACTTACTCTCATAAATAGGATATGAAACAAGCATATTCGTGAAAAGGTTGGAGTTGCTCTAGTGACAGATAATATTAGAGAGAGTCGCCTTAGATGGTTTGGTCATGTAAAAAAGCGGCCGTATGATGACCCTGTTAGGAGAGTAGATGCATTAGATTTGTCCTATGTTAAGAAAGGTAGAGATAGACCTAAAAGACTTGGTTAAAAAATATTAGAAATGACCTTTCTTTATTAGATTTAAATATGAATTTGACTCTTAACAAGACACAATGGAGAAAAAGGATTCATGTAGCCCACCCCACGCTGCGGGATAAAGGCTTGATGTTGTTGTTGTTGTAAAAAAAAAAGATTATTCAGATTGTAAGTATTGTGAAGTTGTTTTGAGTGAAAGCTTATGTATTCAACATTGCTTATTAGTTTTAAACTTTAAGATGAAGGAGAAAATAATATGAAAAATAAAATAAAATATTGTCATATGACAAGATGGGAGCATTTAAAGAACACTAACAAGTAAATTTCAAGGTCTTAAGATTTTGACTGACTATTTGGGAAAAAGTAGTAAGTTATATTAAGATTGTTGCAAAGAATGTGCTTGAAGTATCAAAAGGAAAAGATCATGATAGTAAAAATAGTCGGTGGAATCAAAATGTGCAAGAAAATATCAAAAATAAAAAATTTGTTCTAAATTTTTTTTAAATGTAAAAACTCAAAAAATTGTGAAAGATATAAAGTGGTTCGTAAGAAGTCTAATAATTCAATATGTTATGCAAATAATTTAGCTTTTAATGATTTATATATCATATTAGAAATGAATGAAGATGAAAGATGTATGTAAAGGGTAGCCAAGTAAAGAAATAAAAGAAGTAAAGATCAAGTTCAAATGAACTGCAATACAGGATGAATATAAAAAAAACTTTTATTAGAATATGATATTTAACATAGGTGGATGAAACATTTTGATGAGCTTTTCAAAGATGATTGTGAAATACAATTGACTTTAGTGACCTTAGCACCTTAAATGAACATAAAGATTTTTATTTTTATTATCGTATTAGTAAAACCGAAGTTAGAGAGGCGTTAAGAAAATGAAGTGTGGAAAAGCACTTGAACCTGATGATATTCCAATAGAAGTGTGAAAATGCTTAAGAGATGAAGGAGTTTCTTAGTTTACTTTCTTAATATTATTTTAAAGATTAAAAAATGTTAGATGTGTGGAGTGTAATGATTCCAATTTTTTAAGAATAAAGGTGATGCACAAGAGTGTAAATTATAGAGGAATTAAGTTAATATGTCATACATCAAAATTATGGAAGAGAGTTATTGAGTATAGGTTATGACGTGATACTAATATTTCTCAAAATTAATTTTGATTCGTGTCGGATAAGTCTACTATGGAAGTTATACATTTATTAAGAGGTTTGATGGAGAAGTATAGAGAAAATAAGTAGGATCTACATATGATATTTATTGACTTAGAAAAAGCATATGATAAACTCCAAGAGAAATGCTCTTGAGAGAAATGAGTTAGTAATGCTTAAAGTCAAGTCATTTAGGATATGTATGCATGAGTTGTTACTTCTATTCAAACACAAGGTGGTTTGCCCGGGTATTTTCCTATTTCAATTAGATTACATCAAGGATCAGCTTTAAGTCCATTTCTTTTTACTTTAGTCATGGATGCTCTTACTAGAAATTTACACGAGGAGGTACCCTAGTATGTACTTTTTGTTGATGATATTCTTTTTTTATATATAAAACTAGAGATGGAGTTGAAGGAAAATTTGAATTATGGAGCTCAACCTTAGAGTCTAAAGGTATTCATTTGAGTATACATAAAACAGGATAAATGGAGTATAATTTTAGTGGTAGCAAATCTATTGGGGAAATTATGACTTTGGGCGATCAAGTCATTAATAAGAGTACATGTTTTAGATATCTCGGATCTATTGTTCAAGGTGATGGTGAAATAGATGGGAATATTATTAGTAGAATTTAAGTTAGATGGTTGAAGTGGAGGAATGCATCGGGCTTGTTGTGTGAGAGAAAAGTTATCCTTAAACTTATGGGAAATTTTATAAAATGGTAGTAAGACATACAATGATTTATGGTGCAGAATGTTGGCCATTAAAAGAGAAGTTAAGTGTTACAGAGATGAGAATGTTCAGATGGATGAGTGACTTTATACTTGGAGATAGTATGTAAAACGAGTATATACGTGAAAAGTTTGGAGTAGCTCCAATGGCAAATAAGATTAGAGGTAGTAGCTTTAGATGGTTTGGTCACATAAAACGTTGATCTTCCAATGACCCCGTTAGGAGAGTTAATGTATTAGATGATTAGATCTGGCCAATGTTAAGAAAGGTAGAGGCAAACTTAAAAAGATTTGGTTAGAAAGTATTAGAAATGACTTTTTTTATTAAATTTAAATGAGAATTTGACTCTTAACTGGACACAACATAGGAAAAAAATTCATGTAGCCGACTACACATAGTGGAATAAAAGCTTGATGTTGTGTTGTTATTTTAGTTGTAGAATTAAAAATAATTGAGATAAATACTATATTAAATTAAAAATACAATAAGAAAATATCAAATATACAAAGATTTTCAAAGTAAATACATATTTCTACCATAAAGCAGGCTTCAAGCCAATCATCTCCTATTATGTTATTATTCAACTAAAAGTCCCACAAATGACTTAATAGAATCCAATTTAAACAATAATTGCACATACAATGAACGTCAAAAATTTAACTAATTCACAATTTTCAGAGCTACGCAACAATAGTGATCATTGTGAATGTGTGGGCATGCATGTATAAAATGAGATATGAGAAATTATCCAAGAACATTTATGGAATTTTATGGAAAAAATTTTTTGAATGTAAAAGATAAATTACCATTAAGAAATTCACATTTTTTGGGCAAGGGGCAACCTTCAGCATAATTAAAAACATCAGAAAGATGTAAAACAAATTTTGACAAAGCATGATAACAATTGGGAGAGGTTTAATGGCTATCATAAGCCCAACTTCAACGTGGTCACCCATATTCTCATAAAAAAAATTGAATTCAATAAAATGCAATAAAACAAAAGAAAAGATATGTACTCTATGCAAGGTCTGAACGGATGACTCATTTATTGGTTGATCTAACATCAAATCCTCAACAGGTTCTTGAGTAGGCAGCTCATCATCTTCAGGTAAAGGAGATGCATTTAAGTCCATATATAATATCTGGTAGGAAAAGAAGACGTAGTGAGTATTATGGTGCCAAGCATGCCAAAAAGATGAACATCCAACATCTCAAAACATAATTCGCATTATTAATTCAAAGAAATAATAGTACAAAAATTGTTTGGGATGAGTACTTGAAGTCATGAGTAACAAAATTTAAAATATTCCCAAAAAAGGAACAGAGGATTCTCCTGCGTATGGATTCATTTTCATAAACCAGTCAGCAATCAGTTCAAATACAATCACCAACATTAGGAGCCACACTAACCACTCCAAAATACCAACACCAAGAACAAACACTAGCATAACTGAAAATCATCAAGGATGCTTAGTATTGTATTTACAGACCAAGTTAGCAATGGCCTACTATTTGATAAAGAATCGACTATATCAAAAAGATTTGCAGAATTTGTACAACCTATTGTTGTGCTAGACAGACTATCAAGAACGATCGCAACAGAGCTAAACGATATAGCAATACATTATATGAATAAACATTCTCATGTAGACCACTCAAAACCATCAGGGGCTGTTTGGATACAGGATTTATGCAGACAGGGTTTAGGGAACTGTTAAATCTCACAGCGAGTTAAATCCTCCGTTTCCCTCTTTTTGCCTTAAATCCCAGATTTACTAAATCGAGGAGTTCGGCGGATTTACGGGATTTGGCCGAAGAAGCGCACGAAAGGAAGAAAGATGGCTACCTTCGCAACGAGCAAGCTCCCGTCGTCGTCGTTACTTCCGATCCGACAGAATAACGGCGAGGAGGTGTGACTTTGGATCCGACAGGAAGGAACGTCGTCGAAGAGGCGAGGAAGTTATTTAGTGACGTGTTCAAAACTCTATCTCTCAGGCCAAGAAGGCGAAGTCGAAGGGCAACGAACAGCCGGAGAAGAGTAAAAGCAAACCCTAGCAAACCTGCGGATATAGAAAGAGTGCAGAATGGGAATGGGCATCGAAAGAGAACTATAACATAGGAACATTTTAACTTAATTTAACGAATTTATATAAAATTATTTAATAATTATTTAAATTAAGTGATAATTAAATTAGATTCAAATTATATTATGTATAATAATTAGGTAATAATGATAGTCAAAATTAATAATTAATCAACAACACCATCAAGCCTTTGTCTCAATACGTGGAGTCAGCTACGTGAATCTTTTTTTGTCATCATGTCATGTTAAAAGTTAAATTCTCATTTAAATCCAATTAAGAAATATCATTTATAATATTTTCTAACCAAGTCTTTTTAGGTATACCTCTACTTTTTTAACATAAGCCAAATTTAATACATCAACTTTCCTAATACGGTCATCAAAAGGCCACCATTTAATGTAACCAACCCATCTAAGGCAACTCTCTATAATCATATCTTCCACTAGAGCTACTCCAATATTTTCAAGTATATGCCCATTTTGTATCTATCTCTAAGGGTAAAGTCACTCATTCACCTAAGCATCCTCATCTCTATAACACTTAACTCAGTATTATGCTTCTAAAATTAATAATTAATAGTTAAAAATAAACAATTAAAATTATCAAGTTATTTCATAATTAATTTATTTTCTAATTTTTAAATTATAATTTATTAGCATTAATTAAAATTAAAACACAATATAAAACTTATTAATAAAACGAAAAGCACAGATAAGAAAATTGCTTAAAAATCTCCCTCTTGGAAAGAATGTCAATCAATTACTTTTACCAGAGGTTCGTCGGTACAATACTCAGGAACACACTATAATACAAGAAAGGAAACTATGTCCTGAGTACAAAAGAATCATCAAAAGAACTAAAACATCTGAATGCTCCCAAGCCCTGACCTGGAGCTTTACAAAGCCCAGCAGGTAGGGTGCTATTATGCATGTCAAATCATATCAGTGGTGAATGCATGTAATGCAAATGCAATAAAACCAATCAATGCAGCGGCAGGCAGATCTCAATCAATCAATATTCGTCAATCATTTTGTCAATTACGATGAATCGCAGTCAGTACATGCAGAAACAAGCAATTATAGATATGTATACTATATCCAATTAATGGACCATGTACCGGTAGCTAGTACGCAATAGGACCTGCCAGGACTACAATGGTCTTTCGGCCTTCAATGAAGATCTATCTCCGTTTGGTTTCAGATTGACTCACTCACGTTCTGATCTATGAAGACACCAGCTCATCAGTTCTTCCCACCTGGTGATGCAACTCTTAGCATATCTTCACCTTAGACATGTCTATCGAAGCCTAAACTTGCAAATACATTAGCAATCCCTATGTCCAATTATTGATAACTAAACGCAGAAAATTGAAAAGTATTTTATTTATTTATAACATACTTGTCGGTGAATTGTGTCAAATCAAATCATGTCCAAAAGTAGACTTGCACAACTCGGAAAACAGAAACAGGGTTCGGAGTCCTTACCACGAGATCGCAGCGTCGGATCCGCGGTCTCCAAAAACCAGCTGATTTAAAATCGGACGACACAGCGTAATTACCCTAAAAACCATACCGACTACAACAATTTATAGTCTTCCTATTCTTTTGCAGCTAATGTATGAAACTTTGCATGTCCAACGCTGCGGGCGCAAGAGTACATTACATAAGTGTTTATGATAATTTTTTCATTAATAGTGTTTATATTTTTTTTTATTATAAATATCATAGTCGCCCTCCCTCACTCTTGTGTGCCTTGCACGGGAATAACTGAAGGAGGAGAAGCATGAAGGGGGAGAAGAGGAGAGAGAAAAAATCATCAGGTGATTTTCATCCATTTTTTTTTTCTTTTACGAAAGTAATTATAAATGTTCTAAGTAATTATCCTCTTACTTCTATTTTGATGCTTTTGATTTCTATTAATTTTATCTTTTTTAAATATGATAGAAATGTATTTTCTCCTTATTCCACAAGCTTTCGCCATGTAACTTTTAATATGTTATAGATTTAATCATTTATATGATTTATTGCATTTTCACCAATTAAATATGTGTATATAAATTTTTGGATAAAATGAGCACGGAAAAACTACTGAAAATGAAGTAAAAAGAGATGCATTGTGATTACTATGATGAACTAAACTATAAGATGTGTTGAAATGATTCATATGAGCTGGAAGGTAATACTAAGATGTGATACTGAAATATGATATTAATCTGACTAACATGATGTGTTGCATTAATATTGCTCTTATAGAAACTAATATACTAATTGATATCAGATTGATGTGTTTATAGGTTTATTTTTATTTCAAATGATTTGTTTTATATGTTTTTTTTTTTTTTGCAAAAACTATTTTAAATTTCAGATTTATTTATTGATCAAGTAAATGAACCCAACAAGAAAAGGAAATAAATTTGAACCCAAAACTGAATTGTTTTTATTCACTTTAGCGAATATGAAAAGGTTTGCTGATATGATTACTCAGATGGTAAGTGATCGATTGACGAAACAGTTTGGGCAAAGTTATAAGAAAAAGGGGGAAACTAGTAAGAAAATGATTGTTAAGACTGTCAAAGCACCTATCACTCCATACTATATTTGGTATGGAAATAAACACATAAAACCCTATTACAGGTGTCATGACAATATTTTAAGTGTAATGATTATGGGGATAAGATGTCAGAATGCCCATTGTTGGGACATGGATAGGGATATGCTCAAATTGTACGTAAAAAAATGGAACCAATGAAAGAGGTTCCTAACGTTCCTGATGATGAGACTAATATGATTTTGTGTTATTTTCTAATTTTGTAAGTTAAGTTTGTCTAAAGAGGATTTGAAGTGATCTCTAATTTTAGTTGTTTGAATAATGATTAATCGGTTTGATTTCAAAATTTTTGTTGTGAACTTGTGTTCCCTCTCTCGGATTAATATAGAAATATTGAGGATGATATTTTTTTAAGGTAGAAAACTTATGTTCCCTCTCTCGATTGAATGATGATTAGCATATCAATTTCTATAAGAGTAGTATTTGTAAATTACATCCTAAATCAATATCACATCTAAGTATTACATTCTAGTTTATATCAATCATTTAAACACATCTTATAATTCAGTTCATCTTAGCAATAACAATACACCATTTTTTACTTCATTTTCAGTATATATTTTTCCTGTCATTTTACCTAAAAATTTATATATACATATTTAACTAGTGAAAATACACTAAAACCATATCAAAATATTCAAAATAATCAAATCTATAACATATTAAAAGTTACACTGTGAAAACTTACGGAATTAAGAGATAATGCATTTTTATCATATTTGGGAGAGAAAAAATCCGTAGAAATTAAAATCATCAAAACAGAAGTAAGAGGATAGTTACATGCAACTCTTGAAATAAATTTCATAAAAGAAACGACTAACGAAAATCACTCAAAGACCATTATCTCTCCTCTTATATTTTCTCTTCTCCCTCTTCCCTCTTCTCCTCCTTCGATTTCTTCCTGGGCAAGGCATGCAAGATTGAGGGTGGAAGGGATATTTATAATAAAAATATTATTAATGGCTTAGCAGTGTTGCATGCATAATTTAAAATTACTGTAAAAATAGATACTCAAATGTCGCAGCGGCAGCTTTTGCTTCAGTGTTATCAAACCTAGTGTCGCAATGCTCACAAGCACAGCTCCAAAGAGCTCTAGTTGAGACAGAAATTCAAAATTTTATATTTTAAAATATTTTTTCATTATTGGGTTGTTGAAAATATGACCACATTAAAAACACTACCCAATTATCTTATAACACTAACCCAAATGTCTCCTGACAAAACTCTAACAAGTAGGTACTCCATTGATAGAACTCAAAGAATCTGTTGCACTACCACCCACATACACTAATATGACATAAATTTTGCATATCATCTTTATCAACCATTTATGGAAAGTTTTTATTTTGTTATTATTAGGCTAGCTATATTTGTGTGGAACAAGTTGTTACCTTCATGATTATTACATAATTTAGAAAAAAAAAATCCAACTTCAATTTTACAACTTAAATATAGAAAACTACTATTTTTTTATGAAAAATTATATCATCGATATCTTAAATTAGTGGTGGAGCAATTAAGAAAATATTTAATTATGAAGTAAGCAATATCATGAAATCACTCTCCTTACATATTGATGTAGGAATCCTTCAGCATAAGCTTTAAGTAAAGCAGCAAAGGAACAATAGAACAGTAAATCTTCTAAAATATGCATTAAGAGGTAGCAATTTTACTGGTATATCAAAAGCTAACTAATAGGGGTGTCAATTCGGGTCAACGGGTCGGGTTCGGGGTGAACCTGGAACTGACCCGGCACTATTCGGGTCAACCCGAACCCGACCCATTTTTAAAACGGGTCAGGTTTCCAGACTCGAACCAGACCTGATTCGGATCCTGGTCAACCTGACCCGACACGAATGACCGGAAGTTGACATAAAATTGCTAGTTTTCTGGTAAAAAATCGGGTCAATCTTTGATTTTCGGGTCAAAATTGGATCAATCTCGGGTTTTTTAGTCGAATAGGAGTTTTCATGTTAATTTCTGATCATTTTCGTGTCAATTTCGGGTTGTTGGGTCAAACGAAACCTGACCCGATTTTTAAAACGGGTTGATTTGTTGAACCCGAACCCGACCCATTTCGGGTTCGACCCTAACCCGGATTTTTTTGGGTCGGGTTCGGGTCGTGTTTCGAGTCGTGTCAAAAATTGACACCCCTACTAACTAACATCAGGTTTTGCAATACTATATATTTTCGTCACTATAGGGAAGGACCAAAATGGACTAAACATAATAAAAAGGTAGACATGTACTATAATACTAGTAATGGTAATAAAAAGTGTAGTGGTGTGTTACTCTAGCTAACAAACCAAGGAACGTGAGCATGTGAAGCCTTGCGAATAATAACACTTCTCCGCATCATTCACCTCTTCCACGAAGAATGTTGATGTCTCCAGAATCAACAACAACTTTACCATCATCTGCAGGCACATAAGAGTATAAATTTTTAACATTGAAAGTATGTGTCGTGTTAAACTCAGCAGGTAAGTCAATAACATATGCATTGTTATTGATGCGGTGCATGGTGAACGGTCCAAACTTGCGACGGCTAAGTTTGGAGTATGTCCCTTGGGGAAACTATTCCCTTCTCATTCGAAACAGAACTAGGTATCCAAGATTAAATATTTTTTTCTCACCGATGGAGGTCCGCATTCTGTTTGTATTTTTGGTTTGAGTCTTTTATTTTTAGCCCCACATTTTGTAACATGTCCGGAAACTGTTCGACTAAAGTGGCAGCCGCTTTTTTGGTGCATTTGGGAATCATTGCAACATCAACAACTGCATTTGACAATTTAGTGTAAACAATGCTAAAAGGACACCTACCCATTGACCGTTTTAGGATGGAATTAAAAGTAAATTCAGCCTGCCCCAGCACCTCATCCCAAATTTTAGGATTTTCTTGCACTAGACACCTCAGTAAATTGTCGAGTGTACGGTTAATCACTTCCGTCTGCCCATCTGTTTGTAGATGGTACGAGGAGCTGAGTTGTACTTATGTATTCATACGCTTCCACAATTCTCGTCATAAGTGGCTTATAAATTTGACGTCACGGTCAGATGTCAATGACCAAGGCACCCCATGCAACCTTACAATTTCTCAGAAAAATAATTTAGCAATATTCAAGGTATCAAAAGTTATCTTGCACGCAATGAAATGCGCCATCTTGGAAAAAACGATCCACAACTACCCTGATGGAGTCGTTTCCCTGATGAGTGCGAAGAATCCCCAATACAAAATCTTGGTTGAGGTCTTCCCAAATTGACTCGGGCACCGGTAAGGGCATGTAAAGTCCAATATTTTGGTTTCCTCCCTTATACTGTTGGCAAACTGAACACTTTTCGATGAATCGTGACACATCTCTCCAGAAATGAGGCCAAAATAATTTAGTTAAGAGCTGCGAGATGGTGTTATCTCAACCTTCATGAGCTAAAAGACCCCCTCCACGTATTTCTTTTATAATTTGTTGCCGTCGTGAGGGCATTGGAATACAAAGCAGATTGCCCTTGAATAGGTAACCATGTCGTGTAGAGTAATCTTTAACCGGCTCTCTGTTAATACAACTATGCCACACCGAACCAAAGTCTGCATAGTCTGGGTACAACTCATGCAAGTTGGATAGTCTGATGAATTCATTTTGTACTTGGGTAATCAATGCCGCTCGACGGCTTAAAGCATCGTCAACTCTGTTTTGAATGACACTTTTGTGTTTCAATACAAATGTAAATTTTTGGAGGAACATAACCCACCTTACATGCATTCAGTTAATGCTTTTCTGAGTGTTAATGTATTGTAATGCCTTATGGCCGGTCACTGCAAAGGATAAAGTCATGTTGTAACAAGTAGTGCTTCCACTGCTTCATAGCTCTGATGACCGCATAAAGTTCATGCTCATACATCGACCACCGCTGCCTTGTAGCACATAACTTTTCACTGAAAAATTTAATTAGTCGATTTTCTTGAGCTAAAACAACACCAATATTACCAACTATTGATGCATCTGTTTCCACTGAAAATGGTTTGTCAAAATTTGGTAAAGCTAATACAGGGGAAATTCATGTGCTCAAAGCTTTCTTGTTGTTCTTTGCCCCAAACAAACGTTTTGGATTTCAACACATCTGTTTTGGGCACCATTTTGATGCTGAAGTCTCTTATGAATCGCCTGCAGAAGTTCGCCAAGCCATGGAAGCTCCGAATATCATTGAATGATTTAGGAATAGGCCAATTTATGATGGTTGCGATTTTACATGGATCCGCACTCACTCCTTCAACAGTGATTTTGAAACCCAAACAAGATACTTTCGGTGTTGCAAAGTCACACTTGGATAAATTTAAATACAGCTTGTTTCTTCTCAGGCTTTCAAGGATGTTAGTTAAGTGCACCAAATGATCATCAAGTGTGCTAGTATATCATCAAAATAAGCCACACAACAATGATTTAAGAAAGGTTTTAATACCTCGTTCATTATACGCATGAAGGTGGAGGGAGCATTGCATAAGCCGAAAGGCATAACTTTCCATTCATAGAGACCTTCTCTTGTTTTGAATGCAGTTTTCCATTCGTCCCCAGGTCGGATCTGAATTTGATGATAACCACTGCGGAGATCTAGTTTAGAAAATATTCGAGATCGTGACAATCATTCTATCATCTCTTCCATTATGGGCATAGGAAATCTAAATTTAACTGTGATTTTATTTATGTTATTAGTTGTGCTTTCAAAATTTATTTATGTTATTAGTTGTGCTTTCAAAATTTCCCTCATAGCTATTTTCTCCTTATAATCTTTTAAATTTCTTTCCAATCAATCACATAAAGAGTTAAGGGCTTGGTGGCCATCTTAGGTTGGTTCTTTGGTTAGTACCAATGCTCTTTAAAAAATTGATTGAAAAAAGGGTTTGTCTTTTTAGTAATATGTTTGAGGGATGCTCAGAGTCTTTCACATATTTTCATATTTCTCTTTTCATTTAATCATATGTGAATTAGTATTGATTCTTTTATGTGTGTGAACCATTGTTAGAACACTGCATAGGATGAATAAATTGGATTTTTTTTTTGTGTTGACTTAAGAGTGGTTATTCTATTTACCTTAACTTACTTCCACTTTTTTTACTTACCTGTTTTTTATGTAATTGTTGTTTGTTTTATCTTCCAATTTTATTTCCTTCAAGGAACGTTATGTCAACTCACCACAAGTATTTTAAAGATTTTTTTAAAGGAAAAAGAATAAATAATTTAATAGGCTGAAACAAAAATAAATAAATGGAAATTTATCGTGATGCCATTCGTGAACTTTCTTAATTACTGGCTTCATGACATGGCCATGGGTGCACTGTGGTGGGCTTGCTTGTTGTGCTGGCTAGTTTAATTTGCAGCCGGGTTACGTGATTGGGTTGGGTCTGTTGGCAGGGTTGGGAGGTTGAGTTGGATTCTGGTAGGGCTTGTGGGCATTGTTGAGCAGGTGTGGGTCGGGTCTATGGGCGTGGTTGAGCGGGCCTGGCAGATAGTGTCAATTGAGTTGGTAATGGCTAGCTAGTCGTCGAGAAAGATAATGATTGGCTAGTCGTTGAAAAAGGTAATCGTTTAAAATGATAACAACTAACTTAATATGCAGTGAGAAAGTTACTATTGATATATTAATTTAGAGGCATGTCTTCTCAATTTAATTGAGATTAGAATATCAAAACATGAAATTAAATGTTCTCTGTGAAATATAAAGTAAATAATTTTTTTGAAATATTATGTGAGTTGTATTGTTTTATATGATACTACTTTTTGTAAATAGTGGTCACATCATACGAGCTTTACATTAATTTCTATGATATTATTGTTTGTAGAGGATTGCCATTTCATGTTAGTTGTGTAGAGTATTGAAGTTTTTGATCGAACAGTTTGAGAGCTATGAAACAACTTGTATAGAGATGTAAAGTTGTTGAGATTATTAATTACATGTACCAACTTGCTACTATTAGTTCAATTGGTATTGTCATATGAAAGTCTATATAAGTGCTACCTTTTCAATTGAATTGTAATAAGTGATAGTAGTTTGCTATATCTCTTAAACTAGCTTCCTTAACTTGTATGCAATTTAATTTTTTCTCGTTTTGATCCTAATGCATTGACATTGGTCGTGTTATGAGGATATCAAAGGGATCTACACGAAGGAAATGTTTGTATATACGAATGCATAAGTGTTTGGCATGGTGTTATGATAGTTCACTCAATGTAAGGGTGAACATAAAGGAAATATTTAGGGTATGCATTCATTCGTGGACTGAAGATAGTAACTGCTTATTGTGGCATTTGCATGTTGAAGTCATTAGAATGAAAACTCATAGGAATGGACAGCGCCTAATTGACGTGGGTTGGAAATTTGTACAATAAAAGTTTTTGGAGCATGACAAACATATGATATGTGTTAACTTTATTCAGGCTTGATATTCTAATATACGACATGACAATGACGATGAAATTTTGGTTGTAGTGGCAATCCAGAGAGTTGATATTTATTATTGTCTTTTGGATTTATAAGGAATACTAAAAAGTGATGTTCATGTTGGTGGGATTGTAATAGCTCATATTTTGATCAAGTTAAATATTTTTTTATAGAGTCAATATAAATCTAAATCACAAATTGTCTTTGTCATATCATAGATATTGTAGTGTTTTAACTACACAAACTTTTCATCATTTTTTTCACTTGTGAAAATTCTTAAGAAATTGACACCTACCATCATGATTAATGATTTGGGACCACCAGACGTCAGTTTTGCAAACAAATTTCACCAAGTTTTTAAAATAAAATTAGTTATTTTATGATTTTTTAATAATTTTTAAAGCTCCAAAAATATTTATATGAATTTAATATTAAAAAATTAAATTATATAATTATATTGTTTTTTATATTATTATTTTATTATAAAATATCTTAAGTTATTAATGAATCCATTAAAGGCCTATTTTCTCTATTCAATTCGGCTAACAGAGAATGTAATAAGAAAATCTATACTATTATGTAAGTGTGGTTTGGGATTCCACCCAAATATAATCCTAATCTTCCATTTAATTTACCAAAGATGAATCTCAACCTTTTATTTTATTTATACATTTAATTAATTTATTTATTAACTTCATTTATTCATTTAAATGCATGCCATTTTTATTTAGTTTACATTAATTATATTTAAATAAGAGCCAATTAGTGCATTTAGTTATATTATTTTTATATTCAATAGGATTAATTAATATATTTATTTTTATTATTTCTTGATTAGTACATACTCTACCAATTAATAATATAATTCATTATTTGATATTCAATATATATATATATATATATATATATATATATATATATATATATATATATATATATATATATATATATAATATCTATACTACTATTATAAAAGTCCCTTGAATTTTCTTCCACATCAAATCTTGGTTATCGATTGTATTTATTCTAAAATTATATTGTCCCTACATTGTATTATTAATAATTAATAAATCTAAAAAATAATAATAATTACTGCAAAAAATGACTCTTCATGAAAAATAGACATAATTAATATCCTATTAATAGCAATTAAATTTAAAGTAATTAATAAAAATAACGTATAGAATTCATATTAAATGGCACTTAAGTTTATTATGTGGAACATTAAAAACTATTAATTAATAAATTCAAAGTAATTAATAAATATATATTATCTATACTAATTTATACTACTGTTATAAAAGCTATTTGAATTTTCTTCCATATCAAATCTTGACCATTCATTTTATTTCTTTTAAAATTATCTTATCCATTTATTGTATTATAAATAATTAATAAATCTATATAAGTGTAACACTTTATATTTCCTCTTATTATCATGCATGAAATTGTGACTCCTCGCATTAACTATCTAAAATTAAAATTGACAAATTTCACATTAATTAATTATGTGTATTAATTATTTATAATTAATACTCATATCAAATCTGAACATCCATCTTTATATGAATGCTTCGTATTCCATTTTATAAATTAAAACCATAAGGCAACCCTTTGTATTCTCAATTGTTATTATACATTAAATTGTGAAACTCAATCTTAGTCATCCATTTATTTCATCTAAAATTATCTTGTCTCTTCAATCTTCATTTTATTATAAATAATTAATAAATTTATATAAGTGTAACCATTTGTATTTTCAGTTATTATTATACATGAAATTGTGAAACTCCTCACATTAACTATCTAAAATTAAATTAGATAAAACTTGCATTAATTATTTATGAGTATTAAATCTGACCATCCATCTTTATATGAATGCTTCGTATTTCATTTTAGAAATTAAAATCCAGAGACAACCCTTTGTATTCTCAATTGTTATAATTATATCTTAAATTGTGAAACTCCTTACATTAAATATCTGAAATAAATTACAAAACTCCTTGGTAAAGTCGAAACCGGAGAAGGGATCGCTCGAACTTGTCTGTAGCAATGGAGGAAGAAACAGCTTCCCTGGCATGGTGATTAAAGTTTATCTTTGGCATTAGAGATGAGTTAAGTAGTCAACACATTCCATTGCTCTTCCACTTTTCACGTATGCATATGAGCTTAACTCATATGTTATGAAGTAATCAGTTTGTCTTGAATTTATATTTAATTTTTGCATATAATTTTATTAAATATTAATGCAGCTTATGTTCTTTCTAAATAAGCAATAGTTACTGTTTTTATCATTATATAAATGTTTACTATACAAAAGATTTCACAACCAAAATTTGCATTCTTTATCTTAAAAAATCATGAAAAGAATAAAATAAATCATATTTGAATGCAAAATTATATGCATGATGTTATATTCTGTCAGACTTCTTCATTTTCTCTAAACAATATATATTTCAAGAAGAATCGAAGTTGAATGCAAAATTATATGCATGATGATTTGATCAAGTGTGCTTTGGATACTTGTCAAGTGTCCCACGAATAGCCTAAAACCAGGAGAAAGCTAGTGGATTGAGAGAGTTTTGCCTTAATCCACGGGGAGGGGGACCACACATTTTCCCCAATTTGGATGAACCAATGCTTGCCTTGGTTTAGGGAACTAGTATTAGGGGGCCTCTTAGGAAAGGAAATGGTCCACATCACATCAGGATTGAGCAGGTTTTAGATTAAGCCATAGATTGCCAAGGTGGCTTGGTGATGTGGCCATGTTTTGATCTCATTTTAAAAGTTTGTTGACCCATTGACTTGTTAACCAATCAATGGTGACTATGATATGCATGGAGGGAGTCAAGGGTGTTGTAGGAGTCAATCTTAAAGAGTATGGAGCCATGATGTTAAAGCTAGCATGAATTTAGAAAGTTTAGAGAAGATTGATCATGTATGAAAATTTGAGAAAGTCAAATCTATAGGGAATTGAATTAGGGACAAGTTAGGAGTGTTTGGAGTGTTCAATTGAAGTATTTTGGAGGGTTGATGTGGTTTGGAATGGGTTCAAACATTGGATTTGAAAGGTGTTAGGTTGAGGGTTGATTTAGTCAACCATGGTTGACTTGATCAACCTAGTCAAACTATGGATTGAGTTTGGTTCAAACAAAATCAAATTAGTGTTTTGAGATCAATAGAGGTGGTTCTATGTATTGATAATGTCATTTGGTTGGAAATTGATGTTTAAATCTATTAAGAGCATTTTGGTCAACTAGGTCAAACCAAAAGGTGGGTTTGGATCTTATGTATTCTTAATGATGTTTAGGGTCTATTGGGATAGGTTTTGAAGGTTGATATGGGAAGGTGATGTTGGATTTTTGGGGAAAAGACCAAAAACCCCTTTAAATGACATTTTAGTCATTTTGAACCTTGACCATCACTGGGTCTAATTAGGTATAGGAAAGTGTGGGTTATTGATTAGTGAGACCTAATGAAGGTTATGAGTATTATTGGAAGATTTGGAAGGGGTCCCAAGGCTAAGATCCACTGGATGGCAAGTATGGTGGCATAGACTATAAATAATTGAAGGTTTTGCAACCCTTAGGAAAAGATCCAGTTTCAAGGGCTAGGAATGTTGGATTAAGCTCAAATTTGGATGGTTGACCTTAGAGACATGCCTAAATAATATGAAATTAATAGACCCTAAATCAGAGGTCATTAGGCTGGGTTCCATGGGATTTAAAAATTTTCCTAGAAAGGGTTTCAAGAACTTAGTTATTAGCCCTTGTATTTGGTATGAAATTTTGGAATTGGATCGAATTTGAGAGTTGAACATCTGGATTTGACTCATCCACATTAATGGAGGTCGATTAGATGATTGAGATTGATTGGATGTGATTTGGAAGTTGAATGAATGTTGATTGGTAGTTGAATCAAAGATTGAATTGGAGGGTGGAGTTGAGTTTGATTAAGGTTGAATTGGGCCTTATCTATGACCTATATGATTAGTCAGTAGAGACTTCCCAATCACTCGGTCACCAGAAAAAAACCCAAGTGGGTCTTAGTAACCTCATACATAAATGAGATCAACAGGACGTTAACTAAAATATTTTAAATTGCATAATTAAATTGCACTATGTGTTATATTTTTCAAAATGCTCTATTTTGTCTTTTGATTATTGTATTATATCTCCTGATATCATTAGTTCGGTTGTACTGTGTTGTATCAACTTTATTGTCCGCTATGTTATACTTCTTATTTAAATCATGATCAAATAATTATCGAATCATAATCAAACAATCTTTTAACCATAGTCAAATAAACTTTGAACCATGACTAAACAATTCTTGAATTATAATTGAATAACATTTGAACTATGTTCAAACATTTTTTGAATGATGACCTTATCATGATCGAACCAACTTTTATCATTATTCTAATAATATTTCAAATATATATTGATTCATAATTGAACCTTATTTTAATATAGCTCCAACTTTCTTTGATCATGAATGTCCTTTCCATATTTGAACTTTGCTAATGGCTAGTTCAAGCAGTTTTCAAACAGGTATCTAATATGAACAAGAAACTTATTGCATTGTTCGAATATTGTTTGAATCTTATTCAAACCAATGTTAGTTGCAACATTCTAAAAAAAATAATATGCAATCAAAAGTGGGGATATTTTGGTCCAAATGAAACTTTTGGGTATATTTCTCTAAGGAAATAAACAGTAAATAAATTTTTATTTTTCAATTATGTAATTATGACAAAATTTCATAATTAAAAATAGACATATTAGGCAATACTTATGCAATCATACAAACTAATAAGTTAGGAGGATTTACATATACAACATTTAAAATTACTATATTTTTAATATCTAATAACTTTAATTTCTTATTAATCACCATCTTCTCTCCACTCAAGATCTCGAAAGCATCCCTTGGAAATCCCAAAATTTGACGGATTTATGGGGGTTGGCCAACGAAGTGAACGAGAAAGATAAATATGATTACCTTCACAACATGCAAGCTCCCGTCGTGACTTCCGATTTGACATATTTAAAGAAGATAAAGAAGCATCTTCAACGACTCTTTCAACACACTGCTTCATGCAGAGCACACGAGGCTGAAAGCAACAATGAAGAAATGTTAATGAGGAAAAGCAATAGTAGCAAAGAAATGGAGAAGATAGAAGCAAACCCTAGATGACCTTTATCTAAATTATAAATAAATCACATAATTTAAAATATTAATAATTAAATAGATTAATTAAATAATTAGTAGCATAATTAAATAAATCTAATTTAACTTAATTAAATAATCATTAGTATAATTAGAAATTAAATTTAATATAAATAATTTAATTAATATATATTTGAAATATAAATAATTATTATAAAATTAACATTACAAATAAGAATTAAATAATTAATTCGCAGTATAATATTTATGTGATTGATGATAAAATTAATAGTATAATTAATAATTAAAACTAATTAAATAATATTTAAAATTTTAATTAAATAATTACCAAGAATATTATTAAATAATTATTTATCTCAAAAAATAATGCACCAATTAATTAGATATCATATACTTATTAAAGAAACAACTAAATAAGTAATTTGATAAATAGTAATATAATAATAATTAAAATATTTGATAATTAAGTTATTTTCTAATTATATTATTTATCATTATAACTTATAAATGTTGATTAAAATTAATAAGTAACTCATACTTAACATACAAATTACATTCATAACACATCAAATTTAATTTTTAAATGAATCAACCTCCAACAATATCATAGTATTTTACAAGATTTAACAACTATCTTGCAAAATTGTTTTTAGGATTTTAATATACTTTGGATTTATTAAATTCAAATTTACAAGATTTACTAAATTATACTTTTTGTCAAACAAACTGTTAGACCGGTCCAAGGAGGACCGGTCCAGCCGGCCCAGCCCCTTGGGCCGGCTTTGTTTGTTTACGCTAGGAGGGCCGGCGGACACAAGAAGAAGGGAGAGGGGTGGGGTCCACTTGAAGTTTGAATTGTTTCTTGGAGCCAAAAGGAGGGGAAGCAAGGGTAATTAGGTCCTTTTGTTTTAGATTTGAATTGTATGCATTAAGTAGGGGAGAAAAGGGGGGATTAGGGTTATGAGATATTTGGTGAAAGTTTTCTTGTTCTTCTTTGGTGGCTAGGGCTCTAGAGTGAATTCTAGAGATTGGGAGAGTGCGATCCTCCTCTCGAATAGAGGATCCTTGTATCTTTGCTATTTTCCTTTCATCTTCTAGTAAAATACAAGTTCTTACTTCGTGTTTCTATCATTTTTCTTGTGTTTTCCCACTGTTTTGGCTGATTTCCTGCTGTGGACAGCAATTTGCTGTGAGATCTTTGGCTAAAGTGATTAGGAAATACTTGGAATTAAGTATTTCTTATCAAATTGGTATCAAAGCATCGATTCGGGACCACCGGCGGCTGAAATTCTGAAATTTCAGCAAGATCTTCGTCTCCGGAAGAAGTTTTTTGTGGATCCGATAGAAGAAACATGGTCGGAAAGAAGGTGGAAGTATTAGAAGGCGAGTTCGGTCAACTGAAGACAGATATGGAGGGAAAGTTCCTGGAAATCTCCACCAACAATGATAGGTTGGAAGGGAGGTTCGCAGCTATGGAAGAAATGATGAAGAAACTATTGGAGATGAAAACCAATCAGGGTACATCGGAAGTGAGAGAGACTACTGACGGCCATGGCGTAGGAGGAATTCCAAACCCAATCCGGGGGAGGAGGAATCCGGAGGTGGAGATTCTTGAAGGGGATGACGACATGCCACCTCTAGAGCCACTCTCTAGATAAGAGATGAGCATGGGGAATGACCGTCGAGGTGCTGATTTTCAACGTCGAGGTGCTGATTTTCAGCGTCGAGGTGTGGATTTTGGAGGCAGGCGGGGGGAATATGAAGGTAGTGCGGATTTTGGAGAAAGGAGAGAAGAATATCAGCGTCGAGGTGCTGAATTTCAGCGTCGAGGTGCTGATTTTGAAAGGGGAAGAGGGGATTATGATGAAGGATTCGATTACCAACGTCGGAGGGAGGATCGGGACACCTGGGGAGCACCTCCTCTTCGAGGAACGGGAGGTTACGGAGATTTCCGGGGTAACGGGAGGGATCCGAAGGTGAGGAAGTTGAAGATGTCCATCTTTGAGGGTGAAGATGGCCATGGCTGGATATACAAGGTGGAGCGCTACTTCGCTGTCAACGGGTTGACAGATGACGAAAAACTGACGGCAGTAGGTTTGTGTCTGGAAGGGAAGGCGCTGGCATGGTACCAGTGGAGAGATAGAAGAGAGCCTATCAGGACCTGGCGAGAGTTTAAGGATTGTTTATTAGAGCGTTTCCGAGCCGACGGGGGAGTAGACTTCTATGAAAAATTCTTTGCTCTGACTCAGGAGGGGACCGTGGCCGACTACCGGGACATATTCGAGTACTTGGCTAGCCGTCTGGATCATATCTCCGAATCGGCCCTGGAAGGGAATTTCATGAAAGGGCTCAAACCGGAGATAAGAACAGCTGTCCGGGTGCTGGAGCCAAGGAACTTAGGCAAGGCTATGGAGCTTGCGCAATTGGTGGAAGATCAGAAGAAATCAGAAAGAGGGGCTCAAGGCAACTAATCGGGGGGATCGTACAAGATGACTACCGATGTACTACCCTCAAAAGGGGTAGCCCCAGGGAACCAGAGGGAGGTTCCCAAGGAGAGATCTGGTGGGGGAGGTATTGGGGGACAGTTCAAGAGGTTGTCTGAGAAGGAGGTACAGGAGAAGAGAGCAAAGGGGCTATGTTTCTGATGTGACGAGAAGTATATGCCAGGGAATAAGTGCAGAGACAGAACTCTTCAGGTTCTCCTCGTTTGTGATAACGAGGAAGACGAGGAGGAAGATGGGAGCAAGTCTGAAGTGGAGGAGGAAGAGAAGATGCATCTGGATGTGGCAGAAGTCTCTCTCAACTCTGTAGTGGGATTCACTCCGAGTAACACTATGAAGGTGAAGGGAGAGATAGCTGACCGTGGGGTCGTGGTGCTGATTGATAGTAGGGCAACCCACAATTTCATTTCCACCCAACTTGTGGAGCTATTGGGGATGAAGTTAGTGGATACGGGAGGCTATGGAGTGATGATGGGCACGGGAAAGGTGGAAATGGGAAGAGGAGTTTGTAAAGGAGTGGTTCTAAAAATTCAAGGTATACAAGTGAAGGAAGACTTCCTTCCCCTGGAACTGGGGAGTACGGATGTCATCCTAGGGATGAAGTGGTTACAAACTTTGGGGGAAACCAAAATCAATTGGGGCACACTACGAATGGTGTTGGAAAAAGGGGGAAAGAAAAAGGTGATCCAAGGGGATGCCGGGCTGACCAAAGCAGGGGTTTCTCTGAAATCCCTAATCAAAACAATTCAGGAAGAAGGGGGAGGATACTTGGTGGAATTACACAGCTTAGAGGGAGCGAGTGGGGAGGAAGGGGGAGACATACCCCTCTCAGTGCAGCCTTTGATCCAGGATTTCAAGGAGGTTTTTCAACCCCCTCTAGGGTTACCACCATCCAGGGAGCAAGAGCACACCATCACATTAAGGGAGGGAGTGTCGCCGGTCAGCGTGCGGCCTTATCGATACCCTCAGTTTCAAAAGGATGAAATAGAAAGGTTGATCAAAGAAATGCTGGAAGCAGGGATCATCAAGCCCAACACCAGCCCGTTCTCTAGTCCTGTTCTATTGGTGAAGAAGAAGGATGGCAGCTGGCGATTTTGTGTAGACTATCGTGCACTCAACAAGGAAACGGTACCTGATAAGTTTCCCATACCAGTGATTGACGAATTGTTGGATGAATTGAGTGGAACGGTGATTTTCAGCAAGATCGACCTGAAATCTGGATATCATCAGATCTGAATGAAGAAAGAAGATGTGCCCAAGACCGCTTTCAGAACTCATGAAGGTCACTATGAGTTCCTGGTGATGCCATTTGGCCTCACCAATGCCCCAGCCACTTTCCAGGCACTCATGAATACGATCTTCAAATCATATCTGAGGCGATTTGTTTTGGTATTCTTCGATGACATCTTAGTATATAGTAGAACAGAGGAAGAACACTGGGGGCATTTGAAGAAAGTGTTAGAGGTTCTCCAGGAGCACCAGCTGAGAGCTAACTTGAAGAAGTGCTGCTTCGCCCAAACCAGTGTGGAGTACCTGGGTCATGTGGTATCCAAGGAAGGGGTAGCAGCAGATCAGTCCAAGATTGAAGCCATGCTTAAGTGGCCTTTTCCCAAAAATCTAAGGGAGCTGAGGGGGTTCCTAGGGCTTACAGGATATTATAGAAGATTTGTGAAAGGATACAGCACTATAGCCTGGCCACTCACTGAGCAGTTGAAGAAAGATGGATTTTTATGGGGAGAGGCAGCTACTACGGCATTCGAGCAGTTGAAGAAAGCTATGACCACAGTCCCGGTCTTAGCTTTATCGGATTTTACTCAGGTCTTTATTGTGGAGACAGATGCACCAGGATACGGGCTGGGAGCAGTGCTGATGCAGAGCCACAAGCCCATTGCTTATTTCAGCCAAGTGTTGACTGCCATAGCCCATCTGAAATCTGTATATGAGAGGGAATTGATGGCAATTGTTTTGGCCATCCAAAAGTGGCGTCCCTACCTACTTGGAAGGCATTTCATCGTCCGGACTGATCAACGGAGCCTGAAATATTTGTTGGAGCAACACATGGTGACCGAGGAGCATCAGAGGTGGCTATCAAAACTGCTCGGGTATGATTTTGAAATTCAGTACAGGCATGGGGTAGAAAATAAGGCAGCAGACGCCTTGTCCAGGTGCATGGGCGAGCGAGTTGCAGACAGTAGCTGTATCAATCCCAATGATGCTAGATTGGGAAGCCATAAAGAAGGAGAGTGCTAAAGATGGGGAATTAAGCAAGATCAGAGCTGAATTAGTGCAAGAAGAAGGGAGCCATCCAGGGTACTCACTGGAGGGGGAGAGATTGTTGTATCAAGGGAGATTTGTGTTGCCCAGAACGTCAGTACACATTCCACAATTGCTCCAGGAGTTCCATTGAACTGCGGTGGGAGGTCATTCAGGAGTGCTAAAGACCTATAGGAGGCTAGCAGCTGAGCTTTACTGGAAAGGTATGCACAGAGATGTGGAAGAGATGGTATCCAGGTGCGAGATCTGCCAAAGAAATAAGTATATGGCCATGTCACCAGGGGGATTACTGCAGCCTTTGGCATTACCAGGACGAGTCTGGGAGGAGATATCTATGGACTTCATTGATGGGCTACCCCGTTCTGAGGGATTCACGGTGATTCTAGTAGTAGTGGATAGATTGAGCAAATATGCTCATTTTATTCCTCTCCGCCATCCATACACCGCAGTGACTGTAGCATCAGTATTCATCAGGGAAATAGTCAGACTACACGGAGTACCAGAAGCGATAGTATCAGACAGAGATAAAGTATTCCTCAGCCATTTCTGGAAGGAGTTGTTCAGACTGCAAGGGACAGTACTAAAGAGAAGCACGGCGTACCACCCATAGACGGATGGACAAACAGAAGTAGTCAACAGAAGTTTGGAAACGTATCTGAGTTGCTTCGTATCAGAAACACCCAAGCTATGGGCAAAATGGATATCATGGGCCGAGTACTGGTACAACACCTCTTATCATTCAGCCTTTCAGATGACTCCATTTAAGGTGTTGTACGGAAGGGACCCGCCCCACTTAGTGCATTTTGGGAGTAGCAGTACACCCGTGTCGTCCGTCGAGGAGTATTTGGAGGAGAGGGATAAGACACTTGAAGAGTTAAAGAGACATCTGCTGAGGGCTCAACAGATTATGAAGAAACAGGCTGATGGACATCGGAGGGATATTCAGTTTGAGGTGGGTGAGAAGGTATTTTTGAAACTCCGCCCATATCGACAGAAAACGATCGCCAACCGGAGAAATGAGAAACTTGCTCCAAGGTACTTCGGTCCTTACGAAGTGTTGGAAAAAATTGGAGTAGTGGCCTATCGTCTGCAGCTACCACCGACGTCGACAATACACCCCGTTTTCCATGTATCCCAGTTGAGGAGCGCCATCGGGAATCATGCTACCAGTACGGAGCTGCCAGGAACATTAACGGAAGAGATGGAGATGATACTGGAACCTTTGGAGCTCATGGAGGTTCGTTAGAAAAAGAATGGAGCAACTGAAGTCTTGATCAAATGGAAGAATCTCCCTGACTACGAGGCCACGTGGGAGCCTTACGAGCGGATGCATCAACAGTTTCCTGACTTCCACCTTGAGGACAAGGTGGTTCTTTGGGAGGGCGGTAATGTTAGACCGGTCCAGCCGGCCCAGGCCCTTGGGCCGGCTTTGTTTGTTTACGCCAGGAGGGCCGGCGGACACAAGAAGAAGGGAGAGGGGTGGGGTCCACTTGAAGTTTGAATTGTTTCTTGGAGCCAAAAGGAGGGGAAGCAAGGGTAATTAGGTCCTTTTGTTTTAGATTTGAATTGCATGCATTAAGTAGGGGAGAAAAGGGGGGATTAGGGTTATGAGATATTTGGTGAAAGTTTTCTTGTTCTTCTTTGGTGGCTAGGGCTCTAGAGTGAATTCTAGAGATTGGGAGAGTGCGATCCTCCTCTCGAATAGAGGATCCTTGTATCTTTGCTATTTTCCTTTCATCTTCTAGTAAAATACAAGTTCTTACTTCGTGTTTCTATCGTTTTTCTTGTGTTTTCCCACTGTTTTGGCTGGTTTCCTGCTGTGGACAGCAGTTTGCTGTGAGATCTTTGGCTAAAGTGATTAGGAAATACTTGGAATCAAGTATTTCCTATCACAAACCCTAGGCATGCTTGAGATCCAACTGTTCCTTGCATGATATGTGTGCATGGATATTGACCTATATAAGCCACTGCCAACAAAAAAACTCCGAAGTCCAACCTTTTTCATCTCCCGACTCCGTGGAATCTCAAGGTTGGCTTGTGTGACTCCCTGTGATCTAAAATGAAAAATTTTCATTTCTTTTTCATTTATTGTGTTTTTCAGTTCATTAACAATCAAATCTTTGACAACCAAAGCTTACTAATTGCATTTAGAAAAAAATACAAATAATAACAAATTTAATTGCATCACTACAATCAATATTTACATCCTAATTAAAATTTGAAGTCCAAACTAGTAGCCAAAAAGCTGAAAATAAAAACTAAACTATCATCACTACTTAGCCTTAGTCTAGAGGGTCATCACATTTACTTAAAATTATATTAAAATTATATAACGAGCACATTGTCTAATAAGTAACTAAAATTTACCACTACATTCAATGCAAGGTAAAATAATCAATATGCATGTTCCATTTCTAGTCAATGTTAATAGTATAAACAATAATCAATATATGAAATCAATATCAATCAATATTAAAATCACTATGATCAATGGAACCAGATTATGTTAATAGGCAAAAAAAGTCTATCAATCTATATATTTTTTTGGTAAAAGGGCCATCAATTAATAACAGGTAATGTACAATGAAATAAGCCTCAATTATCTATTAGTTATATTTGTGCTGATGATTCTATCACATGCTTTTATTAATCATTATGTCATGTATATATGTCTATTATATGTCATACATGCATGTCAATATGTTATATCAATGTACTATATCAGTGTACTTATTAGTGCATTGTTTCAATATATATATATATATATATATATATATATATATATATATATATATATATATATATATATATATATATATATATATATATATATATATATATATATATATATCAATCCTCTTGTCATATGCTATGACATGTTATATCAATCTTAATGCTCATTCTATTAGTTGTACTTTAATTCTATTTATTAATCAATTCACATTTTATCATGTAAATAAAATCATGAATGCAATTATGAATAGCAAGGTAGGACATTGCGCTTTAATGAGATATTTTTATCATTCCACCAAAAATATCGACCAGTTCGTCATCAGTCTTTATATTGCAATCTTTGTTCATCATCTTAAGTCAATTCAAAGCTGGCTTTTAATAATCAATGAAGAGTCATCACTTTTTACTTGTTAGTGTAATTCGATCAATCAGTTACATGCTAATATCAATATTACACCGTAAATATTTTACTTGAAGGAAAACCAGTCAGCTCACCCAACAGTGCATGATATTATCTCTTAAGAGCCTACCCATATTAAGTATAATATCAATAATTAGTCTTTATTTCTTATATTCAAATACCACGCTTATCTTACATCAGTCATGTCATTGTCTCTATGCAGTTAATATCATGTATGAAATGCAATTATCTATGAAATACAGGAAAATACGAACACTATTCATTTATTTTATAAAATCATAATTATCTATTTACATGATGAAAATTAGTTTTATTAAAGTTAATATGCTCATAAGAATCATATATATCATAAATAAAAAATTACAACGTGAAGGTTTGATAAATCGACCAAAAATATAATATTTTTTTTGTGGATTTGGGGGCTTTAATGTACCAGTCTTGCTCCTTGTTATCATCGGGTGACGGACCAGAGTCTGCAAGAGTTATGGTACGTCCTGAGTAGTGAGATGTGGTATTTCCAACCGAGCTTCGTTTGAGAGAGGAATTGTGTGGTTATGAGATGACTTATGGGTGGTATGAGAAGAGTGAATAGGAGCGTTGGTGAGAGGTTGTGAGGTAGAGCACGGTGTTAGTAGGAATGGAGATGTAGTGGTGTCATGTGTGTTGGCATTCTGTGTAATCTGCAAAAAAGTAAAGCATTGTTCGTCAAACATCAGATGCCGAGAATATTGTTATTTTGTTAGTATAGGGATCTAAGCATTTATATCCCTTATGGGTATACAAATATCCGATGAACATGCAAGATTGAGTATTTGACTGCAATTTGTGACGCGCGTGAGTGGGTATGAGAGGAAAGCAAGCAGAGCCGAATGTCCTAAGGAAAGTATAATCGGGTTTAGCATTGTATAGCATTTCAAAGGGTGAGGTATTTTTGGTGTTGGGGGAGGGTAAGCGGTTGATTAGATAAACCACCGTGAGAACGGCATCGGGCCAGTAGCGGTAGGGAACGTGAGCTGTGTGAATAAGAGCTCTAGATGTTTCAATGATATGCCGACGTTTTCTTTCAGCAACGTCGTTTTGCTCCAGTGTATAGGGACACGAGATCTGATGGGATATGCCGTTCGTCTGAAGAAAGTTCTTGAGAGCATTGTTGAGATATTCTCCGCCTCCGTTTGTTCGAAGACACTTTATTTTACTAGATGTATATTTTTCAATTTGATTTTTGAAGTTAATAAAGATATCTGTAACCTCATTCTTGAATCGCATGGGAAATAACCAGGTGAATCTAGACCAATCATCAATAAAAACAACGTAATATAAAAAAACCATTATTAGAGGCTACTGGTGCCGGCCCCCAAACATCAGAGTGTATAAGGTCTAAAGCAGAATCTTTGCGTGTAACGTATTTATCAAAGACAAGTTTATGTCCTTTAGACATATTACAATAGATACACGAAGATTTATTTGGAACTATATGTAAATCTGGATTGGAAACAGAAATGGAATGTAGTGTACGTAGATTGGGATGGCCCAATCTATGGTGCCAGGAGAATCTTGCGACTGCCAATGCTGAATTCTGGATTGGTTGAGAACCTGTGGTAGTGGAGCATATGGGGTATAGTCCATTGTTACATGGTCCTCGAAGTAGAACTTCCTGTGTCTTCAGATCCTTCAAAATAAAACCATTAGGATCGAACGTAATGGATATATCATTATCTTTAGTGAGCCGAGAAATTGACAGTAAATTGTATTGCAGTGTAGGAGTATGAAAAAGTTTTGAAAGATGTAGCTTACGATTAGGCGTTTGGAGCAAACCTGTGCCTGCATTCGTAATACCTACCGAGCTGCCGTCTCCTATGGTTATGCCATCGGAGCCATGATATGGAGATGAGATGGTTAGGTTGTCAAGAGAGTTGGTTAGGTGCGACGATGCCCCCGAGTCAAGAAACCATTCGGTGGAGGATCTTGGGTTTCCGGCGAGCAGACCAGCATTGGTTTGGTTGTTGGTCTTCGGAACGTATTGTTCGTTGAGTCTATGCCAGCAGGTTTGAGCCGTGTGGCCTTTCTTGAGACAAATTTGACAAATAACCGATTTGTTATGAGGATTTCGGTTTGGAAGATTTTGTCTGTGAGATCCACGTCCTCCGGTTCTGCGACCGCGGCTTCGATTGGAAAATAGAGCTGCATTCTGATCGGTGAGATTAATGCGAGCGAAGTCGGAAGCAATGTTGATTTCCTCACTAAGCAGTAATGCGTATAGGTTATCAAGACTAATGGGGGACAACATTGTGCGAATGGAGTTCTTGAATGATTGATAGGAGGGTGGAAGCCCATTCAAGATATGAAGAACTATGTCTTCAACCTCCAGCTTGGAGCCGGCTGAGGCAATTTGATCGACCAAATATTTGACGTCAGCAAGATATTGCGTCATGGTCGAGTTCTTGAGCGAGATGTGGTGTAGTTCGTTCTTTAGTTGTATAACCTTGGAACGATTAGTAGATTGAGACCGGACAGCAAGAGAGTTCTAGATGTCGGCAGTGGTTTCAAGATTGATTATATAGGGAAGAATCGGTGAGGAAATTGTAGAACAGATAACTGCGGCCAAATTTTGGTCCGTGAGCAGCCAAGAAGAGTACGCAGGGTTTTGTGTGGATGATCCATCAGACTGGTCAAGCACGGGGGGAGGATGAGGAGAAGTTGAATCAAGATAAGAGACAAACCCATTTGCCCGAAGAACCATGGAGATTTGAGATCTCCATATGGAGTAGTTTTCGGGTGTAAGCTGGATTTGCACGATGGTTTTGAGATTAGCCACCACGAACTTCAAGGTCGACGAAAGCGTTGGTGTATCTGGAACCAAAGATCCGTCGGGGATGTCAATTTGGGAGAAAGAGGAAGCGTCCGCCATTATTGCCCAGAGAAAGCACCTGCTCTGATACCATGTAGAAGCTTGTGCTTCTTGGCGTGACAGGACTTAGCAAGAAAGAGGAAAGAGGGTGCAATAAATCAGAAAAGCAAAAGCAGAGAATGATATTTCATTTCTTGTCTTTGTACAGAGGTGTTGAGGTGAATATATAGACTAGGCCTAGACTAGAGACTAATAGGTAAATGACACCTCATTATTATTTTGTATTTATTACATTAGACTCATCTACTAATAAATAGGGCTATTGGGCTTGTGGTGATTGCCTTTGGCGAGCATGTTATGCTAAATACCTTTGCATAAATACCTTTAGGGGCTATTGGACAACAAGTAGAATTTAGTAAATGCTATAAATTCGAATTTAATAAATCATACTAAAGTTTAATCCTGAATACTATTTGACAACATAATCCATAATTTAAAATAGTTCGTTCATTAAAAATTCAAATTTAATTTATATTTTTTAATATAAGTTGCTTATTCATTTTAATTCTAATTACATTAAGTTACAAATATAAATAATATAATTAGGAACTAGTTTAATTATCAAATAATTTAACAAATAATGTATTTATTATTTAGAATATTAATTATCTAATATTATATAACTTAACTAATAATATAGCTTAAGAATATTAATTAATTTAATTATCTAATTACTATCATAAATATTAATAACCTAACTAATTATTTAATTACTATTGCTGTTTATAATAATTATCTAATTATTATTTAGAATATTAATTATCCAATTAACTATTTATATTAATTAAATTAGTTGGATTAATTCCTAACTAATTACAGTATAAGATTTGCTTCTTCACTTTCGATAGCCTAAGTAATTTCTTCGTTGCTTCGCCCTGCAGTAGGCTAAAGGGCTTCTTCGCCTACTTCAACAACGTTTCTTCCTGTCGAATCGGAAGTCGCAACAGTTCGCCGATCGGAAGTAGCGACGGGGTCACGGGAGCTTGCTCGCTGCGAAGGTAACTATCTTTGTCCATTTCGCGTGCTCCTTCGGCCAAATCCCTTAAATCCGCCGAACTCCAGGATTTAGTAAATCCGGCATTTACGGCAAAAAGCGGGAAACGGAGGATTTATTATGCCGTGAGATTTCCCAGCTGCTCAAATCCCGTTTGGCAGGATTTAGCATAAATCCTGTTGCCAAGCAGCCCCTTAGGGTATCTCTCTTTCAAGGTGTGGGGTTTGATGGCCCTTGTTTTCCCCCTTTTTTCTGAAAGCTTGGAAGGTATTTTCTTTTGACAAAGGTTTGGTTTTTTGTTTTGTGGATATCCCGGGAGTTGGTGCGATGATAGGTGTTCAATGAGTGGTGAAAAATAGTTCCCGACCTTGAGAATAAAGACAGGGAAGAAAAGATTTCATTCATATGTGTACAACTTAAAGAGAAGGCTAGAAAAATTGAAATTTTGTTAAGAAAAATGTGAGTTTGGGGTGATAATTTGAGCTGGTCTTACTACAGAGGGCGAGGATGTTAAGACAGGTGAGCATTGGGTTTAGTTCCACATCGGGAGTTCAAAATATGTTGGTGTAGGAATGCCAAGTGGTTCTTGTAGGCTTAAGATTTTGGGTTGAAAATTAATTTGACCATTGACCCAATTTTAGTTCCCCTTTGGCTCACCCTCACAACAAGTTGTATTAAAATCAATGATTTGTTTGGGATTAAGTGTTTCATGGCATTTCTGGCTCTCAGTGCCTCATATGAGTTTTGTCCGCTTTCTATTATTGTTGAGCAATCTCATATGAGGCGAAGGTTTTTAAGGTATGTGAGGGTATTGAGTTTAGTCCCACATAAGGAATTTGGTACATATGTTGGTGTAGAAATGTCAAGTGGCTGGCTCTCACCCATAGGCTTAACTGCTTAAGTTTTTGGGTTGGAAATAAATCTGATCATTGATGTATCAAGCTTTGGTTCAAAGCCTTAACAAAGGAGGCAAGAAAGAAAATGGTGTGTGTATGTATGCTTATAACTATATTTGTGACAGTATGTGGGCAGGTGTCTCATGTGATGGGAAGGGTAGATAAATAAGGGTGGGGCTATTTATAACTACAAGACAAACGTAATGTGTGCTCTTGTATTTGCCATTGTCTTTGAGAGAGAGACTGGTCATCTCAGCTGATGGGAGGGTTTGGAAATAGTGGGTGTGGGTGCACATTTTTTAAGTTTGACTTAGGTATCTGGTTGCTGTACTTCTCAAATGACATTTCTTGTTTTGTTTTTTGTTGCGGGTTCAAGGCTAAATTGAGTGTCATTATAAAGAGCAATTATTTATCATGGAAGGTGGTTGCTTATTGTTCTCAAAACTTTACATTTAACTTGTATGATAACATCACATCAAGCTTAACATGTCCTTAAGCTATGCTTTTCCTTGCGCCAGTTTGAGTGAAGTGAACTTATTGAATGTAGCTATTGGACCATTTTATACTTTCAATGATCTCTTGTGTGTGAATGTAATCAACTTAATTGTGACAATTTGTTCTCTTACATGTTGATTCATCGATATCAGGTTTTAGCATTGTTTCTTACCTAATATTAATTTATTGGATCCTACGTTGTTAGTGCATATTTTTGCAAATAACTTTTCTGCCAATTAAATACTTGCGTAGCTTTTTGTGCCTAATCTTATATAGTACCACACATATAGTGTGTGTGTGTGTATATATATATATATATATTAGCCCCATGAAATTCCAAGGAAAAAGGAATTGATAATTACTTTTGAGTTGGTTTTTTTTTACTTGTAACTAGTTGTTATCGATGATTAGAAAATTTTTCTTAAGGATGCATATAACTTTCAACAAAAAATTTCTTGCACTATATTAAAGTAGAATGAAATGCAGATTTAATAAAAAATGTTGCACAAGAGCATGTTTTAGTTTGGATAGCAAATAATATCATTAGCATGCGACATCCCAATTTGGATTATAAAATGCTTTCGATAATGTGCTAGGTGGAAGATAAAGAGATTAACATGAGAAATCAAGGGCGAGACATGATGATATGGAGATTCTATTGAAAGAGAAAGAAAGTTAACTACTGTGAGAGAGGAGATCAAGATGAGAATAAAGAGATAAAGAGGGAGTTTAGGAAAAAAAGGATAGAAGAGAATTTGATTTGCATAGAAAGAGATAAGTAATCTCATGGTGGCTTAGAATGTACTTTGGCATGCCAGGAGTCTATCATCTATATCATTTACATTGAGGTCTTCCAATCATTATCTTTGGTTATTCTTGATTGAACTAGGATTATATTCATGAAATTTTTGTGGCATCAGATTGATACATCTAATGTATAAGGGCATCTCCAACCAAAAAACTCATTTTTCACTTCAAAATACATTAATACTCCAAAATGCAGCAACTCATCTCCAATTGAACTCCATTTCATAACATCAAAAAGAATATTTTGGATATATTCTTTCACCAATCGAAAAAATGGCGTTAGTGAATAGTGTCATGCCAATATTGGCGTCACACTGTGCACGTCACAAGAATGGCACAAGTTTTGGCGTTCGGGTGGAGCAGCTCACGGACGACAAACGCTGGTTTGACATTTGATTGGAGATGGCCTAAACCTTCCTTCTTGTAGGTTCCAACCAATTTTTTTTTTGGCATAGGGATTTCATGAGGTAAGATTTGTGTATGTTTTAATAATCTTAGCAAGAAAATAAGTGGTGGACGAAGTTGAAACTAGCGATCATACTTAACAAAATTAAGATCACAATTATTGATAAATGTGGTATAGAATGGATCAATGGAGAATCACATTCCTATTAGTGATTCACATGAGAGTGTTTGCATCATGTATAGAGGGAATTACACAACCATAACACTTCATACTTTAACGACTCTCTTCCTTTCTCAACCTACTCTTGCCATGCATTTTATTTATAATTTTTTTTTTGCACAATTTATTGTGTTAGATCACATAACTTTTCTTGAAAGAAAACCCTTCCCATGGCTCACATATTTTTCCAGCTGTGCTTACATAGGTTAGAAAGCCTATTGGTAATACTTATAGAGGGCAAAAGTATTTCACACCAATCTCTCTCTCTCTCTCTCTCTCTCTCTCTCTCTCTCTCTCTCTCTCTCTCTCTCTCTCTCTCTCCATTTCTCTCTTTCTTAACACCGACTATGACATTGAAAGTCTCTTTTTTGCACCTACCATCATGCCGCTTGTAATCTATCATTATCTTCTTTCTTCCTCTTTTGCCCTCTTTTTCTAGCTGCTTTCATTGTCAATCACATTATTTTCTCCTTTTCATGCTATTGAAATACAACTAACTCTCCTAATTTGTCTTTTCTATTTACATTATGGCAATTCACATCATTGAACCTAGCCACCTACTTCATGCCTTTCTCCTCTTAAGGTCTCTCATTTTTTTTCTTTGATTTCTATTTTCAATTCACCATGAAACTTTTTCCTCTCGTTCTATCCAATTCTATATCATTTTTTCACTTTTTACTGTGACTTCTACCATTGATCCATAGCTTTCTTCATTGTGTATTTATATGATGGCATCAGCGCAAACTTTTAGTAGAGTGGTATTGTCCCTTCTCATCTAAATGTTAAAGGTTCACATCCCACCCCAATCCATTTTACTCAAGTAGCCATTTTAGTTATTGATGAATTTATTTCCTTAAATAAGAGAAATTATTTTATTATTTTTTTTCTTAGTTGATATCACGATGCCATTCATTCATTTTTTTTACCATTTTGATATATTTATTATAATTTTTTACATTTAATGATTGATGTCAATGTACTGGTGCTTTGCTAGTTCATGTTATTCCCTTCTGCATTAAATTTATAATAAGATGCAACTATTTAATTTTTTAATATTAATCCTGAACCAGCCATCAGAACACTACAATTCAGACCATGCAAACTGAGTTTGCTTATAGAAACTTTTTCTGGGTAAAATACTTTTTGCTTAAATACTTTATGTGAAGAAGCAATTTAGTGCTTTGGTGTTTATAAGTGATGAAGTTTTTTTCTTAAGTAATGGTGCTAAATACTTGAGGATTTGATGATGAAGAATTAGTCTTGTTTGTAAATAAATTATGAATCTCAGCTTCACTCTTCTAAGCCATGTTGCTTTGTGAGGCATTCATGCTCATGTATTTATGCCATTGATTAGATGAAATCAATAGTAATCATGGCCAGCTTTTGATTCACAAATTTTGGATGGATTGGTAATTTCGTGCTATGCATGCAATGATGTTTGGTATGAAATCAACTTACTGCCAGTCTTAGAAAGATGGACAAGTGTTTTTCTAGTAGATATATACTGCTCTTCAAGTGTGTTCCCTTGTTCTTGAAGCTATGGAGTATGGAGTAGGTGCATGTGCATCACAGTGCTTTGTCGTTTGTCACATGCCAATTTAAATTCGATATATAAAGTTTTGAAAAGGAAAATAGCTGCTAAGCATTACCGAAAGAGGGATGTTATTCACAAGTATGTAGTTTATTCTGGCAGGGCGTTCTGGGTATGCGAGAGGTCTACTTCAGTTCAATCCATGGAATTAGATGGGTCTCTACCATATAGAAGTTAGGGAAAGTGCATGCATTTCTGAATAGAAAATTGATACTAAAAAAATGTGGTTGGGTGACGCAAGGATATAGTCTTTAGAGGTGATTGAAGGGAAATTTTCTGAGATGTATTTGGATTTAGTAGTAAAGCGAGTTCATGCTGTTCACCAAGTTTGGGTGAGCCAAATTTGAATCTTTAACTCATATGGGGATTCGAAAAATTGAAGTGTGGTTTGTGGACCTTGAAGGCCATGGCCAATTTAAGTGTTTACAAGAGGGAAAGGGATCAATTCGATTTTGGACTTCCGGGTGAAAGTTAAAATTGATTTGATACTATGGTGTGCAATTTCTTGTTTGGAGAGTTATGAGATTCGTGGGGGCTCACTACCCCATCTTTGGTTTGATTGTTTGGTTTGTTTGTTGCTTAAATTAACTTGTCCTCCGATTATAAGGCTTGTCGGGCTTGTTTATTTGGTTATGCTAGAGCCATTAGCGACACTTGAGTTGCCTTAGATTTTACTTCTGTTAATTGGTGGGTCCCTTTATTAGACCAACCATTATTGTTGCAGCCTCTTCAAGATTTATTTCGAAAAGTTTGCTATTGTTATTATTTTGATTATTGTCGTTATTATTATTATTTTCTATGATATATTGTTATTTGATTATTTCTATCGTTGGTTCCTTGTGTAGTTGAGGTGGATTGAGGTTTCATGTTTTGTTGACAACCATTTGTGAAACTTATATCTAATATAGTGAAAAGAATTCAAATTCAAATTTTGTTATTGTTAGTGCATTCCTTAGAAGCGACATGCCACGACCTAACTCGGCTGTGATACGACATAGGCAAGTGAGCTAGGACATCACCGATGCACCATTACTTAACTCGATTATTGTAAAAAGTAAGTATGAGATGGTTAGATAATGGTGAAGGTTGATTAGGTTTAATCAACAATGAATTGCCCCATGCAATTTGTGAAATTTGAATGATAAGGCAAGATAATTGATGTTCACTATGATAAGAAGCATAATTATATGCTTGTTTAAATTAATTGAAAAGGGTAAAAAAATATGGATATTGGGGAAGGCTTTAAGTTATTTTATGTTGGAAAGTTAAGGATAGGATTGTGATTGGGGAAGGCTTTAAGTTATTTTATGTTGGAAAGTTAAGGATAGGATTGTGATTGGGCTAGTAGTCGATAAACAGTTGAAAGATAAAATTGTTGATTCAATACTTTAATAATAGGATAATTGTTATGAAGAAAATTATCGATAAGGAAATGATGAATGTGGTTACTGCTTATTCTCCAATAGTTGGGTTAGAAGATAGTTTAAAAAATTAATTTTGAGAAGAGATGGATGAACTACTGTAATGCATATCTGATGAACAAAATATAGTTTTTGGAGGTTATTTAAATGCCCACGTTGGTATAGTAGAATTCACCGTAAGAGGATTCAGGGTGGCTAAATGATTGAAGCTATACTTTGCAATAACCTATGATATTGCAATAGAGAACAAAATTTAAGAAATGAAATAAATATTTGGTTAATTATAAAACAACAACAACAACAACATCAAGCCTTTGTCCCACTACATGGGGTCGGCTACATGAATCCTTTTTCGCCATTGTGTCATGTTAAAAGTCAAATTTTCATTTAAATCTAATAAAGAAAGATCATTAGTAATATTTTCTAATCAAGTCTTTTTAGATCTACCTCTACCTTTCTTAACATAAGTCAAATCTAATACCTCAACTTTCCTAACAGGGTCATCGGAAGGCCTCCGTTTAATGTGGCCAAACCATCTAAGACGACTCTCTCTAATATTATCTTCCACTGGAGCTACTCCACGTATATGCTCATTTCGTATCCTATCTCTAAGGGTAAAGCAACTCATCCACCTAAGCATCCTCATCTTTGCAACACTTAACTTAATATTATGCTTCTCTTTTAATGGCCAACATGTGACACTATAAAGCATTGCAGGTCTCACCGCCATCTTATACAATTTTCCCTTAAGTTTGAGAGGGACTTTTCTATCGCACAATAAGCCAAAAGCATTGCTCCACTTCATTAATCCAACTTGAATTATGCTGATAATATCTCCATCTATTTCACCATCACTTTGAACAATAGATCCAAGATATCTAAAACGCGTACTCTTATTAATGACTTGATCGTCCAAAGTCACAATCCCCTCACTAGGTCTATTGCTACTAAAATTACACTCCATATATTCAGTTTTAGATCTACTCAAGCGAAAATCTTTAGACTCTAAGGTTGACTTTCATAATTCAAGTTTACCTTCAACTCCCTCACTAGTCTTATTGACAAAAAGAATATCATCAGCAAAAAGCATACAAAGGTACATCCTCTTGCAAATGTCTAGTGAGAACATCCATGACTAAAGCAAAAAGATATAGACTTAAGGCTGATCCTTGATGTAATCCAACCAAAATAGGAAAATACTTGGTCAAACCACCTTGTGTTTGAACACAAGTAATAGCTCATGCATACATAACTTTAATGATTTGAATATAAGCGTTATTAACTCCTTTCTTTTCAAGAACTCTCCATAGTACTTCTCTTGGAACTTTATCATTTGCTTTCTCTAAATCACTAAATATCATATGTAGATCCTCCTTATTCCCTCTATATTTCTCCATAAAACATCTAATTATAAAAGAGGAAAGAAAAATTTTCTTGTAAAGATTGTAATGGGATTTTAGGTGGAAGTTTGATCACACAACATGACATTCATATATATATATATATTGAAGTTATTAATCTTTCAAGATAGCTTAGATATGTTGTTAAGAAAGTCAAATTAGAATTATTTAGTTGAACCAATTTTGTTTTGAGATATGATGGCTGGTTCCATTGAGAATTGCTGTAGAAGCTTTAAATGAGTCCTGAAATAGATCATACAATGATAATGAGATTTGGTGTTGGAGTGTTGAGATATAAATAATTATTAAGTAAAATTAATAGACTTTAAAAATATGGCACAAATTAATATTATTTAGACTTATAATGATTATAGATCTAGTGGGGGGCAATGAGCAAAATAAAGGCAACAAGTTTTGATACAACAATAATAACAACATCAGGCTTTTATCCCACTACATAGGTGAATCCTTTTTCTCTATTGTGTTTTGTTAAGAGTTAAATTCTCATTTAAATCTAATAAAAATGTAATTTCTAATATTTTCTAACAGTGTCTTTTTTTGGTCTATCTATATCTTTCTTAACATAGGTCAAATATAATACATTTGCCCTTCTAAACAGGTTATTGAAAGGCTGATGTTTTATGTGGCCAAGCCATCGAAGGCGACTCTCTCTAATCTTATTTGCCACTGGAACTACTATAATTTTTTCATGTATATACTAGTTTCACATTCTGTCTCTAAGAGTGAAGCCACTCATCCGCTTGAGCATCCGCATCTCTGCAACACTTAACTTAATTTTATGCTTCTCTTTTAATGGCCAATACTGTGTGTCATAAGCATTGCAGGTGTCACCATCATTTTATAGAATTTTCCCTTTAGTTTGAGGAGTATGCCACTCAACAGGCCCAATACATTCATCCACTTTAACCATCTAACTTAAATTTTACTAAAAATATCACCATTTATTTCACCATCACTTTGAACAATAGACTCAATATATTTGAAACATGTACTCTTTTTAATGTCTTGATCACCCAAAGTCACAATCTTCCACTAGATCTATTACTAATAAAATTACTCTCAATGTATTCAGTTTTAGATCTACTTTAATGAAAATCTTTAGACTCTAAGGTTGACCTCAATAATTCAAGTCTAGTCTTATCAACAAGAAGAATATCATTAGCAAAAAACATATATTAGAGTACATCCTCTTGCAAATGTCTAGTAAGAACATCCATGTCTAAAGCAAAAATATATGGGCTTAAAACTGATCCTTAATATAATCCAACAAAAATAGAAAAATACTTGGTTAAACTACCTTGTGTTTGAACACAAGTAATAGCTCTTGCATACATTCCTTAATTTTTTGAATATAAACATTATTATCCACTTTATTTTTTAGAACTCTCCAGAGCACTTTTTATGAAACTTTATTATATGCTTTATCTAAATCAATACATATCATATATAGATGCTCCTTATTTTCTCTTTACGAAATTTCAGCATTATTATATAATTTTTTATCCCTTGTATTTTTTCATCATTTCAGCTCAAAGAGGAAGACTGGTAGAGTGTCAAAGATGAAGGCATTTATCATATCACTAATTCTGCTTCCACAAACTCATCTTCCTTTGCTCTTTCACTTGAATAGTTGCATTGTAGTTTAGTTCACCCTCACCTTCAACATCTTTGTGGTTTTACTCGCGTTCCTTTTATTTTCAAATTTAAATGTGAAGCCCTTGAATATGGTTAGCACCATTGTCTATTTTACTACGTCAACATCTTCTCATAATAGTGCACATTTTAATTTGATACATTCAAATAGCTTGGGACTAAGTCCCCGCTCTTTCATTAAATTTTTATTTTATTTATGACAACACCGCAAGTACATGTGTCTGTTTGTTGAATTGAGAGCTAGAAGTTTTTATTATTGCAAGCATATCAAATAATAAAAGTTTTGTTTGCCATTCAACTTAAAATTTTATGCATCGATAATGCCATTTACTATATGCAATATTGATTTCACTGATGAGGACATCATTCAGAGATTCAGACACGTGTACCGACGACGGAATCGTAGATCGACGGCTACGATTCAACGTTTTTACTTTGATGCATTTCTTTGTTTTATGTAGTTTTGTTGTTTTCCGAATTTACCCCTATGGGGAAGTGTCTTGTTATTGTAGCCCGGAGGGCAATTGTGTACTTTTTTTTTATCATGTTTGAGACCTATATATAGTGGTCTTATGTGTTGTAAAAGGATGATGATTTGATAATGAAAATTTCTTATATTTTATTCTTCTTCTTGTGTGAGCACTAGAGAGAAGGGAAAGAGAGCCCAAGGTGAGGGCAATCACAATACCCACCAATCGTTGGAAGAGTCCGCGGCTCGTGTTTAAGTTATTTTATTTTCTTTGCCTCTCTTCTCTTCCACGGTCCACCCTCCGGCTCCTCCACCGCTGACCTTTTTCCCCCTACCCAAATTCCCCTCACAACTCTACCACCTCAAGCCCCACCATCGGCCTAGCCCCACTTTCCCCTCCAACCGAACTCCTCACCCCTCCCACCACCTTGCCGCCTGCTTCCCCTTGGCCATCCCATCCTTAATGATGATAAATGTCATCATTACCACTTACCAAATTAGCCCCCATTGATTTAGGAAGATAACCCTTCAATTTGAAATTCAAATTCATTTTCCCTAAATTAACAAAGTCATATTTGGAAAGTTTTAAATCAAATCCAAATTAGAATCTCATCCAATTTATTGTAAATTGGATTTGATTTAAGCTTCTTATTCCTTAATTAGATAACTCAATTTGGAAGCTTTTAAAACTCCATCAATCCTTCCCCTCCCCCCCCTATACCGTCGGCCCATTAATGGGCTTCTACCCTAGTTTTTCCTATTGAAGCCTAAACCCGATTTGAATTTGAATTTAATTTCAAAACGTTTCCCTCCAATATCACTTAACCTGAAATTAAATTCAGATAATCTAAATTCCAACCTCTCCCTAATCTAATTCCTAGCTGCCCCACTCATCATCAAACCGCCCCACCCCTTCCCCTCTCCACCCAAGCCACCGGCTTCCTCCTCCAACCGCCACCTTCTCTTCCCCTTTTTTTCTACTTGCATTCTCTCATCTCTCACGGCAAGCATGTATGGCCGATCTTGAGGTCGACCACAGATTTGTTTTCGACGAGCAAGGATGGACGGATATTCTTGGATCTCCGTTCTTTGACGTGTACTTTGGCAACGACGAGGCTGTCGACGGATACATCGACCACATCTTATCCAGCTAACACTATTGATCGAGGAAAACATTCAACTGGGTCATTGGATAATCGTCGGTTTCCCACCACCTCCTCCACCGCCGGCTACTTCTCCATCAAGAAAAGTCTTCGGCCCCCTCCTCTTAGTGGTAATCTCCTTCCTCGTATTGTTTGTTCTTCCTCCGCTAAAGCTTAAGAGTGAATGAGTGAGAAGGGACTCAAGGTGAACCTCTCGTTATTAAGTGGCTGATTATGTTATGTGCATGTGAAATTTACTATTGTCTTTGAATTTTGATTGGATTGTTTGGTTAATCTCAAGATCGCTATTTTGTCTAAGCAAGTTGAATATTTTGAATTCCTAATTCTTCTTTATTTGCAAACAAGAATTTTATATTAGCAAGTTTTAATCAATTGTTTCTTTTTAATTTCTCAAGTAACTCCTAATCATTTCACACCATTCACTTTTATGCTAACAACAATATTATTCATCAATATTCATGACTTTATGCATCCTAATGAAATGGAATGCTTGATCGTTAGCATCATCTCCTCAATGTTGCTCTTTTCTTAATATTTCATATATATTTTCCATGTTAATTTTGGGCAGATGTCATTTTCATAAGTTTTTACATAATCAATCCCATGTCGTCCACCCACTTTTCAATTGTTTATCCATAAACATATATTGCTCATCTTATTCTTAGAAACTTTGGTTATGCTTATTCACTCTTTCTTTCCAAGATGTGATAATATATCCTTTCATGCTGTTAATTGTATCTTTATATGCTATTCTCATACTTATAAAGGTTATTGGTGTTATGATCCATCTGGGCATGTTGACTCTATATTTCTTATTATGCCACTTTTCATGAGGCATCCCCTTGAGACCCTCCTGCATCTTTTCATATCACATCTTCCCATTGTGTTCCATTTTATCTTCCCACACCACATCTTCCCATTGTGTTCCACTTTCATCTTGCTCAAATGTTTCTTCCATCCCATCTACTACGCCACTACACCCACTTGCACAAGAAGCCCTTAGATTTACATCTCCCGGTTGTTCTATAAAAAGTAATACAATATTATATCGGCCACCCATTACATCCAATTGTCATTTGATTATTTATTATCATGATTTCTTCATTTTTCCTTTTCTCAGTCTATCATCTCTATTCTCAATACTAGTCAGAAAATTTTATTGCATTCTAATTCAAGGATGAATATTGAAATTCGGGCTCTTCTTGATCTTCATACTTGGGATATGATTTTATACCTTTTAGAGTTAAACTCATTTCATATCGTTAAGCCTTGACTGTCTAGTTCTATCCATATTTATCTATTAAACGCTATTAAGCTTAATGGATGGTCGACAACTATCATTCTCTTTATTCCCATTAGTCAAGGTTGGATCCTGCTCCAAATGTATGCTATCGATGCTTTTCAGTATGAAGATATATCCGAAATCAGTTATATATAGAAACATCCAGTTTATGTTGCTTATTGTGAGAATAGAGTTTGTAAGCTTTATAAAGCTCTGTGTGGGTTGGAGTGTTGAGTCTAGTAAATAGGTTGTTAGACTTAAGTTAATGTCCCAAAGCTACCAAGAGGGGGGGTGAATTGGTATTTTAAAATTTAAACCCTCTTTGAAATTTGTGTTGAACCGAAATGAAAATTTTTATTAAGTTTTTATAGAAAACGTTTTTCAACCACAGAGTTTTTAAACAAAAGAAAAATGCGGAAAATAAAAGGCAGTAAAGTAAATGACACAAGATTTATAGTGGTTCGGTCTAAACCAGTCCTACATCCACTCCCCGGAGGCACCATCTGAGTATTGCACTAATACCAATAGTGACTCTCCTTTTGCACCCACAACAAGGCGGAGAAGCCTTTACAAAACACTCTTTTCACCACTATCCGGTGCGGCAGAGAACCGTCGTCCTTTTACACAATCCCCAGTGTTGACAGAGAACCTTCCGTCCTTTCACACTCTCCTAGTGTGGGCAGAGAACCCTTCGGCTGTTCACACTCTCCAGGTGTAGGTAGCGAACCCTTCGGCTGTTCACACTCTCCAAGTGTCGGCAGCGAACCCTTCGGCTGTTCACACTCTCCAAGTGTCGGCAGTGAATCAGATCTCCTTGACAGATCTTCTTACAAGAAATCTAAAAGGAAGAAAGAAAAGAGTGAAGTAATCCCAATTCACAAGTAAAGATTCTTACCTTTAAAATCCAAATGAAGCCTTCACGCTCCAGTGGTAGGAATCCTCCTTTGAATACTCTCTCACACTCTCTCCTTGATTTTTCTCTCAATAAGCACGAAGATCAAAATGACAAAAAGATTTGGTGGCAGTCTAATTTGGACTTTTTATACAAAAGACAAGAAAAACCGCCCAAAAACTGCAAGTTATCAATTCTGTACGCTTTGGATCGTCCCGTTCGATCGTGGATCGTCCTGGACGATTTTACTTAAATGGTCAGAAACAAACCTTATGTATATTGATACGAAATATTTTCGTACACGCTATTCGTCCCGTACGAACCAAGTTCTTCCGGTACGAAACGGTTATTACATAAGTCGGTTTACGAAATTTTCTAGGATGTAACCAACTGACGTATTTTGGTTCAGTTCGTCCTGGGACGAATAGAGTTTCGTCTTAACGAATGGAGCGAGCCTCAAGACAGAGAAGATCGTCCTGGGACGAACATTAAATTTCGTCTGGACGAATGGAGCGACCCTCAAGACAGAGAAGATCGTCCTGGGACGAACATTAAATTTCGTCTGGACGAACAGGCCATATTGAGAATACAGAGACGTTCGTCCCGGGACGAACATTAAATTCGTCCTGGACGATTAGGACTTAGAAAAAATTTCTCTGCGCCTGTTCGATCCATTGCTCTGCTTAGGAGTAATTTACATGATCGTCCCGTACGAACTAAGTTCGTACTGTACGATAAAAAAAAATTCCTAAGTGTGTAAAACATGTTGAATTTGATTATAAGTCTTCAATATCTTGGAGTTGATTTTCCTGAAATGTTAGTACACACTAGACCAAGAAATAATGTTCCAAATAGTGTTAGGAGATATATGTATAACAATAATATTTGAAATCATCAAAATAATACAAGTTGCAAGAATGTAAACATGCAAATAGCAACTTTCCTAACATGGAGCACAGGCCTGCTTGCTTTTACAAAATTTTCAAGTTTCTTGTTGATATTGATTTTCATAGTAGCATAGCTGAGCATTCTATTTTTATTCATCACTCTCTAACATAGGGATTCTCATTATGTATGTTGATGGCATTCTTATTGGGAATGATGCTTATATGCCTTGGGAACATAGCAAACGAACAATAGAAAAATTGCAGAAATACTAATGATAATGGCTGATTGTGGATTATAACTTCAATTTGAAAGCAATATACATATGATCTACAATTTGAGAGGTAGATCGGCTCTCCCAAACAACATAGACACTGCTAGGAAGCCCTCAAAGAAAAAGCTACAGAAAAACTAAATCAAAATCTGCATAAAACAAAATAAACTCTAAACTTAGTCTTAAATAAGCTTTTCCTACTTCCCTCATAAATCAGCCCCTCTTCCTAATATATTTTCCTCTCCAATTTGAATTTCAATAAGAAAATCCTTCATAATTAATCCCTTACTAAATCACCCCCCATTTTGTAATATATTTTCCTCTCCAATTTGAATTTCAATTAGGAAATCTTTCCTAATTAATTCCTTTCTTAACTCTTCTTCTCACATGATGAATTAATGTTTTACTGGGTCCCCCCAAGGACTGCCGATGTATCAGATGCTTCTACCATTGATACTACGACTTTGTGGGTGACTTATTGTATTGGAGAATTAAGAAACAAATTTTTATAGTAAGGCTTAATGTTGAAGTTGAAAGGGCTCTGACTAATTTTGTTAGCGTAATGATGTGGACTTGAACTCTTGTAAAAGAATTGTATTTACCTGTAACGCAACCTATGCTATATAACTTTGATAATCAACTGTCTATATTGCAACGTAAAAGAATTAAAACTATTGAAGTGGATCATCATTTCATTTGAGATGAAGTACTATAAAAAAGATCATCACTCCATCCATACATCTCCTATTCAGAACAATTAGTGGATATCTTTATAAGGGCTTTTAGACCTCTTCATTTTTTTAATCTTTATAACAAATTGAAACTTGTTGATAAATATGCTTGAGAACAAGTGTTATTACAGGAAAATAGTTAGTATCCTTATAATTATGATATATTTCTTTTTTATTTCTTTTTTTTATTCTTCTTATGTATCTATATATAAGCAAATGTATTCTGTCAATAAATAACAAAGCTTTTCATTGTAACTTGAATCTTCATAACTTCAATATTAATTTTTCTAAAATACCTTAGTATGAGATTAGTATTAAAGGATTCAAATGATCTAGATAGTGTGATTTAGTGCTTTGCATGATCTTCCATGCTGTGTGGCTCAACGCTGCGTGTGACATGTAAAAGTGGAAGATAGATGGGAAAACAATGGTACTAGCTCTTTTGGTGTTTCTTTGATGGTATGCTTTCTAGCGGAAGTTTCCCTGAAAATTAGAGAAAATATATGATTTGCTTTGGCGCTTCATGATTTTTGGTTTAAGGATCATTTGCTAGTTAGCTTTTCATGTTTAAATTTAACAGAACAGATGAAAAACATACAGATTGATATTATAGATTATATGGAAAATTACATTGATAAATTTCCTTTAGCGGCATGCCAATTTCAGGTTACTTGCATCAAGTCATCAAATAAGTAATTTCATTTTTCCTAATGGCTGTAGAGATTGAAAAGTAGATTCCAGTATTGTGTAGTCACATAAGAGCACATTTAGGTGGTTATTTTTCGACTTTCAACTATTTCAAAGGCTCAGCTGTGATACAGTCCTTGCAGATTACATTTTTCTTGCTTAAGAACTGTTTTTCGTTTCATGTATGGCAAGCATCTTGAGTTGTTTATAACCAATAGCTTTTTCAGAATTACTATAACATTGTTATTTCCTTTTGTAGGTAAATGTTTAATGTTTTAATCAGAGAAAGTTGACATAGCTGCTGCTTGTTAGGAGCCAGCTATGCTACGCACAGGACCAAAAGAAAACCCAGGCCATGATAACAGTAACCAGAAGGTTTATCCACAACCAATGGAAGAGGCTGTAAATCGGAATAAAGAGCCAATGGAGACCCTGGTATCAAAAATATTCAACAATATTTCATCTTTGAAAGCTGCATACATTCAGCTGCAGGATGCTCATACTCCTTATGATCCTGAGAAGATCCAGTCTGCTGATAAACTTGTTATCGAAGAGCTTATGAAGCTATCCGAGCTCAAGCATGCCTACCGAGAGCAAAAACCAAAACTTACATCATCCTCACCTCAGGATTCTCGTTTAGTTGCTGAAATTCAAGAACAGCAAAGCTTACTCAAGACCTATGAAGTCATGGTTAAAAAGTTTCAATCACAGATTCAGAATAGAGAAACTGAGATCCTTCAATTGCAGCAGCAAATCCAGGAGTCACAGCAGAGAAAGGTAAAGCTTGAAAAGAAGCTCAAGCAGAGGGGCTTGCTGTCCAGAGAACCAGGAGATTCGGAGGAAGATAACTTCTTCTCCATTGAACTGACACCCAGTCTGTTTGCTTCTACGGTAGAAAATGCATACAAATCCATTCATGATTTCTCAAAACCATTGATTAACATGATGAAAGCTGCTGGCTGGGATCTAGATGCAGCTGCTAATGCAATAGAAGCATCTGTAGTTTATGCAAGAAGGGCGCACAAGAAGTATGCATTTGAAGCACATATATGCCAGAGAATGTTCAGCGGTTTTGAAGAGGAAAGCTTTTGTGTTGATACAGGCGATCTTAATGTGTCAAATGAAGGCTTCTTCCATCAGTTTCTTGCTATTCGGGCCATGGATCCATTGGATGTATTGAGCCAAAACCCAGATTCCATTTTTGGAAGATTTTGCAGGAATAAATACCTCTTAATCATCCACCCAAAAATGGAGAGCTCTTTCTTTGGTAATGTTGATCAGAGAAACTATGTGATGAGCGGCGGGCACCCGAGGACGCCGTTCTACCAAGCTTTCCTGAAGCTGGCCAAGTCCATCTGGTTGTTGCACAGACTGGCTTATTCTTTTGACCCAAATGCCAAGGTTTTTCAGGTTCGGAGTGGAACTGAATACTCAGAGATCTACATGGAAAGTGTGATAAAAAACCTTATTTTAAGTGATGGCGAACAAAGACCTAAGGTTGGACTCATGGTGATGCCAGGTTTCATGGTTGGGGGAAGCGTCATACAGTCCCAGGTGTATCTATCTGGTGTCAAGTGTGCTGAATGAAGGAGTAGTTGAGATGTGCAATGGTAAATTAAATGGTTGGGTAGAGGTTGCTTTAAGAACCTGGAATCCATATCATTATTCTGTGCTAGTTGCTAAATGTTAACTTGAACTCCTGCTTTTACTTTCTGGATTTGTATTATCTAAAACATTGTAACTGTAGATATATATCTATGTTACAAGTTAGTTTTCCAAGCTCATGCTGCTCATCCCACTTCTCCTCAACAACTTTTTCTATCAGCTCATTTATTATGCAAGGAGACAAGCCGGTGGCAGCAACCGGATTGATGAATGAGGTGAAAGCAACCTCTTGCTTGTGTTTCAAGAGATCGACCAATGGCTCTAACTTGGGTTCAACTTTGGCATCCTCTTTAATCTCTACCTTGGCCTACAATTTTGTGCGGAGACTGGAGCATAACGTCATATGGAGACCAACTAAAATGCGTCACGTTAGCGGTACCGAGCCGCAGTACCGAGCGAACGGTTGAAATGGCGCATCTGTTTGTCTTCGGAAGGCATTCGACGTCCGCACAGAATAATTAATATGTAAAAGAGCTCTTCATGAATGATCCCTTCCAATGAAATTGACCCCAATTAATTATAATGAGACTCAACATGATGATTAAAATAAAAAAGATAAAAATTGAAGGATCCAATTCAAACATAATGAGTTGTGTAGGTTTGGTTCCTCAATAAAATCTTCATTGTTGATTGAGCTAAGGACAATAGCAGGTTCTTGTGGGATCTCAGCATTAGTTATTTTGTGCGAATATCGTACAGAGAGAATTGTCTGTATTTATTGTGCTTTTACTGAGTATTTGCAGCACTTTTGCAAATACTAAGTAAAAGTGCAACAAATATTTAATTATGAATATTTGATGAGTATTTATTGAATATTTGCTGCACTTTTACTAAATATTTACTAAATAATTGCTGCACTTTTATTTAGTATTTGCAAAAGCACAGAAAATATTCAATAAAACACATTCATAATTGAATATTTCATGTACTGAGTATTTTCTAAAACGAAACAAATACTAAGTAAAAATGCACAGAATAATTTATCCTTATTTAGGAGACCCGCTTGTATTGATTCATTCAAAATACTCATTTCTAAGGACTTGCTCGAGGCACTCGTCTAGAGTGCCATGTGTGTACTTTTAAGCTTAGTCGATATGTGTGTGTTAGTATATATTTATTATAGGGAAATCAAGAATTTTAATTCCAAAAGAGGATAGAGTTGAATTCTTCAGGAATGGGCTTGAGTCCTCAGACCATTTCTATAAGATAAAAAGATCTGTATAAAAAAAAAAAATAGATCCATGAATTAGCTGTACATGTGAATTGAAGAGAAAGAGTCATCACTTCAAATAAAAAAAATCCAAGGAATCAAGCATTTTGAATACAGGAGGAAACGCAGTCTTCCAAACTGTGGTTTTGAAGACGAAAATAGCCAAACGTTTTGGAAACAATCTTCCAAATGATTAAATTAAATTAAAAATAAATAAAAAATCGTTAAAAACAAAGAAGCCGACGAAAAATCTCTACCTTTCATCAACAGAGCAATTGGAAACGAGAATTTTCCAAATCGAATCGACTAAGTTTAGGACATCCTCCTCAATCCTCATCGCGAAGTTCCCTCTTCCGCTCCATGTCGCCGGCCGCATTTCTCAGTCCTGTTTTCTTCCTCGTCCTCACCATCTCCTTCCATCTCTCCGCAGCTCAATCAGAGGCGCACGATTCAACCGGCGATGGGAAGGGCAGCCCATGCCCCGTCCCAAAAGACGGCAACATGACCTGCCCAGTGAAGTGCTTCCGATACGAGCCGGTCTGCGGCGAGAACGGCGTTACGTACGGATGTGGCTGCCTTGATGCGGCGTGTGCGGGGGTGCGAGTGGTCATGATCGGGCCTTGCAAGGTCTGCAAAGGCAAATGCGGTCTCCGCTCATCGTTCTTGGGTGTTCCGTCCTCTGCGATATCATCTGAGCCCGATTCGGTATCCTCTGAGCCCGATGCCGCACAAACAGGAACAATTATTACGTCCTCTAACCGAATGGTTTTATAGATTCGGCCACCATTAAATTTACGCCACGTAGCAGCTCAACGACCCGACCCAAACCCGCGGTGTTTTGGATATTTGACGATTATTTTTCCCTTAAATGGGCGGGAAAACTTTATAAGACGCGGGTATATAAACTACTGGCCATTTATCTTCACTGTACACATAACGTTATACAGTGTTTAGGGTTTTCGAAACTTTCGCATAGCTTTCCACTACATGGATTCGAAGGAAGCTACTCTGAGAACTCCTACTTTGGAAGAGTTAGACGATTTCGACGAAACATTTGGCACTTATACTTTGGATGACGATTTTTCCTATTGTTTACAAGTAAGCTGTCATCAATCGTTGTCTGATCTTCTCATATTTATTTTTATCTAACCTTTAGATAACTTGGTATTGATTGTTAATTAAATGTTACTTGATTTTTTATAAGTTGGTACTGCTCGATATGTGTTTATATTGCCTCAATTTGTTTTTTATAGCTATGAAGACGAAATACCGAGTTTTATGACAACTCGGTATTTCTCGGTATTTGGGTTTTTTAAACATTTTTTACGTCATTTATGTATTATACATAACTAGATTTTAATTTCTATTACTTGAAATTGATTTCTGTACAGATATTGTACTTATGTAGAACTTGTACCGAGTTTTTTTTATAACTTTTAATATCTCGGTATTCGCTTATAAAACTCGGTATTTATAAGTTTTCGTTAGATTTACGTTAATTATGACTTATATACACCTAGAATTTAAATACCATAAATTTGTACATAGTTTTTTATAACTCGGTATTGAACATGTACCGAGATTTTCATTTATTTATAATGAAATTTTTTTCTTTGTTTTAATGTATAATGTAATTTATTTTGATAGGGGGTTTACAAATCTGAGAAGGAAGCATATGTTAAATATTGCGAATATGCACATAAGCATGGTTTCAGTGTTCGGAAAGAACATCTTTCATACTGGCCTGGTACCAGGAAGTTGAAAACAAAGGTTTTTGTGTGTTCAAAATCTGGATTCAAGAAGGAAACAGAAAATGTACAGAAGGTTAAATTTAGAAAATCAACTACAAGAACTGGATGCCCTGCTATGGTTCATTTTTTGCAACGTCCAATATTGTTGATTGCACTCGGAAGTTGGCCATTGGAAAGAAAATATTGGACAATAGGTATACAATAAATTGTTCCCTAACAATCTCCATAGGCGTTGAGGACTCCAATTTCAGAATGTCATGCCTTATGTCATTTGCTGTTTTACCAGCAATTGTAGCAGTCACGGGCTCAAATTTAATACCTCTGTCCGGTAAGCCAATAATCAACGCTATTTCTTCAGAAGTGAAAGGTAGACTCCGGCTATTAATAACAAAACTTTCAGATTCGTTATCCCACGTTGACAGTAACATATAAACCATAGGAACATTTTGTGGGAAACGAGGTAGAAATAGAAACTGGTTAATTTGTAGCTCACTTAGGCTACTGACAAACTGATCACCAAATTTCTCAACCAATTCATTACAAACTTCCCTAAATCCTGATGTGCGACATCTGAAATGAACCTTGGGGGTATATCCCTGCATAATAAAGTGTAAACAGTAAGAAAATAACAGTTTTACAGAGATATTCCGTGAAAAACTACGTAAAATAAATAAGTGTACCGAGTACCGAGTACCAAATACCGAGTTTTGAATACCGAGTTAAATGTACCGAAGAATAACAAATACTATTAAAATACCGAGTTTTGACAAGCAATACCGAGTGTACCGAGTATCATATACCGAGTACCGAGTACCGAATACCGAGTACCGAGTGACGAGTACCTCGTACCTCGTACCGAGTACCTCGTACCATGTACCGAGTGCCGAGTAATGATTACAGAGTACCAAATACCGAATACCGAGTAATCCGGTAAAACCAAATCCTAAACCCTAAATACAACTATATGACTCTGTTCAATTTACTAAGGAAAACCAAACATCACTATGAAATGTGTACCGAGACGTTTTATCAATCAGTAAGGACGTTTACCGAGTTTTAATCATCATATACCGAGATAATGTAACAAAACCAAATACCGAATACCGATTAGTACCGAGTTTTAGAATGTGTACCGAGTTTTAATAATCATATACCGAGAAAATGGAACAAAAATAAATACCGAATACCGATTAGTACCGAGTTTTAGAATGTGTACCGAGTTTTAAAAACACCCAGAAATGTTAACTATATCGCTAAAACTCGGTACTTTTACATTAATAACGAGATAAACAAACATTCTCGGTAAATCGTTTCTAACCTCAGGCATTTTATCAGCGGTGGTTTTCAAATGGAAAATACGAAGAACTTCGAGTTGAAATGATGGAGAACTACGAACGAAATCCTGCAGATTTACGAAGAAAATGCTGGAGAACTCCAAAGGATTTGGTAGAAATCTGAAAAAACGACGTAAACAATGACAGGGATTCGAAACTCCGTAAGAAGGTGAAGCGTCGCACTTCAAAGTGTTTCCGTTTTTTTGCCATTTAAAATTTAACACGTGCGAGAACCCAGAACACAGCGGGTCGGGTCGGCGACTTTTCTTCATGCTACGTGGCGTTACAACATTCGTGGCCGAACGTAGAGGAGCGTACGTTCACCGGACTAAATAATTGTTCCACAAATAGGTACTATTCTACAAGCTTGCGAAATTTCTATATATATATATATATATATATATATATATATATATATATATATATATATATATATATATATATATATATATATATATATATATATATATATATATATATATATATATATATATATATATATATATATATATATATATATATATATACTTTTAATAAATTTTTTTTTAGGAATTATTTTTATTATTATAAATGAAGATTTAAGATTTAATATTTATTTATATGTTATTTTAATATTTCAATTATATCATATATATAATATTTTAATATAATTAAAACATTAAAATATTATATAATTTAATATTAAACTTAAGTATCAGAGGTTTAATTACATAAAAAATACATATTTTTTACTTGTATTATATTCTTAATTTTTGGTGTTATAAATAAAAAATAAATATGCTTATTAAAATTTCAAGAATTCATGCAAATATGTGAATATAAATTATATTAGAATATCTTCATTAAAATTATATGAGGATGGACTAAAATTAATGCAATATAAATATAAATATATATATATATATATATATATATATATATATATATATATATATATATATATATATATATATAAAACATTAATTTTAAAATAAGTATAATAACTTTTAAATCTATTATAATATAATTTGTATGAAGATATTCATTTATGATTTTTTTCTCTACAAATAAAGATAAGAGAGCAAATATATTTTAGTTTCTGCAGCTTTTCAGTAAAATTAATAGTGATATTAAAATTAAGAATTTTAATCTCATCTTCCTAATGAAATATCACTATTAATTTTACTGAAAATCTGCAAAAACTAAAATATATTTATGATTGAAAACCTAGCACTATCACACTCAACTCTCTATTCCCCTCCAACCTGTCTTGTTCAATGGGAGGCTGCACTAGCAGGCCCAAATCCGCTGATATAACTAACACTGAGATCCCACAAGAACCTACTATTGTCGTTAGCTCAATCAGCAATGAAGATTTTATTGAGGGTACCAAACCTATAAAACTCGTTATGTTTGAATTTGATCCCTCAATTTTTATCTTTTGGGGTCAATTTCATTCAAAGGGACAATTCATGAAGAGCTCTTTTGCACGATCAATTATTTTGTACGGACGTCGAATGTCATATGGAGAACAACAAGAATGCGCTATGTCACCCCTTTGCTCTGTACTGCTCGGTACCGCTGACGTGGCACATTCTGATTGGTCTCCGGATGACGTTCTACATCCGTTTCTGCACAAATTTGTAGGCCAAGGTTGAGATGAAAAAGGATGCCAAAGTTGAACCCAAGTTGGAGCCATTGGTCGATCTCTTGAAACCCAAGCAAGAGGTTGCTTTCACCTCATTCATCAATCCGGTTGCTGCCACCGGCTTGTCTCCTTGCATAATAAATGAGCTGATAGAAAAAGTTGTTGAGGAGAAGTGGGATGAGCAGCATGAGCTTGTGGCTCGTACCCGAGATCTTCTGGATTTATGATGTGAACCAACTTGATATTGTTGTTGTATTCACTGGAACATAAATGAGAATATTTAATATAACCATTATAATATAAATTCTTTTATTTAGTATTAATTTTTGCCTTTTTTTTTTTTTTAAGTTTCTTGTCAGTACAAGTGAAGAGCCATATAGATGGAAGTATCCTTGTAGAACAAAAAATTTGAGAGGAATAAGAAGGAAAAGCTTAAATTTTATTATACACTACATTAAGCATAACAGTTAAATACTGTTGTCCCACATTTGTATATAGGCTTTATCTCCTACCTTAGCATATATATATATATATATATATATATATATATATATATATATATATATATATATATATATATATATATATATATATATATATATATATATATATATATATATATATATATATATGGCTGTAATCTGTTGTTATATAGAACAATAATACATTTCTATTTTCTTACGCTTACTCTGTTTCTCCAAACTCTTTCTCTTCTTTACATCCAATCTCTCACATGGTATCAGATAGCTAGGATGGGGGATCAAGAATCAACCTCTAACCTCCCCCCCGTCTCCACCACCACCACACCAACAGCAACGCCGGAGCTCATCATCCCGCCGACCCTCAAGTTCATCCTCTCCAATATCAAGAACTTGATATCCTATACCCTCACTGCGGAGAACTACGCACTCTGGCGAACGCATATATACCAACACCTCTCGGCGAATGGTTACGCAGACTACCTTACTGGCAGCACCGAACCACCGCCGGCGGATCATACGGCAGAACTTGCACGATGGCGATTGGTTGACAACAACCTCATGTCAGTACTCTTCTCCACCATATCTCCGACGATCTTGCCGTATGTAATCACCGCCACAACCGCCCACGAGGTCTGGTCGGTTCTTGAACGCCGTCTCCAGGCGTCAAGCCGATCACGGATAATTCAACTCAAAAATGAGTTGCATCACATACAAATGCAAATGCTCACCATGCAACAGTACCTGGCCAAAGTGAAACACATAGTAGACACAATTGCCGCCTCCGGCACCAAAATTGATCCGGAGGACATCGTACTGTACATTCTAAATGGGCTACCAGCTCACTACAACTCCATCAAAACATACATCCGTTCCTCGTCCCTACCTGCAGATCTTGATTTGCTCTACTCACTCCTCTGTAGTGAAGAACTGCATAGCAATCAAGATCTCAAGAAGGAGTCCTCTCAGACGACAACGACATACTACACAACCAATTCTAATCAAAATCGGTCCAAGAATCCCAAACGGACAAATCGATTTCGGAACAACACCAATCGGCCACCACCCGCTCCCGATCAAACTTCAACTCAAAACTCCGCTCCGAACTCGGTCCCAGGTCATTGTCATATATGCCAAATTTGTGGCAAGATTGGCCACACCGCATTCAACTGCTGGCATCGGTGTAACATGAATTATATACCAAATCCTCAGCACCTCGGGCACATCTTGCTCAACTTGCTCAAGAATCTGATCAAACCTGGATTATGGATTCAGGCACTACTGCTCACATGACCGCAGATGGAAATGCAATACAGAACTCAACGATCTACCCAGGACCTGACTCTGTCTCGACGGCAAATGGGTCCACGATGCCCATTCACAACTACGGTCAAGGTTTGCTACCTCTTCCCAACACCCCGCGTAAGCTACATCTCTGTCATCTCCTTCACGTTCCCGCTCTTACACACAATCTTTTGTCTGTTTCAAAATTAACTAAAGATAATTTCGTTTCGATTACTTTTGATTCTAATGGCTTTGTTGTTAAGGATCTACAGGATCAACAACCCCTTCTTCATGGTTGTCTGCATAAGGGTGTCTACGAACTATGGCTCGCACCTGAAAGCAATCCACAGGCACTTCACACCACTGCTACCTCTCAGTCGATCTGGCATGCTCGTTTAGGACACCCAAATAATCATATCTTTAACATTCTTGCTCCCTGTATTACAAATTTAAATAAAATTCCCTCTGACTTTCACTGTACATCATGTCAAACGGCTAAAAGCCACAAGCAAAAGTTCAACAATAGAACATCTGAAACTTCAAAACCTTTTGAAATTGTTCATTCGGATGTATGGGGACTGGTTCCTCATACCGAAATTACTAATTTCCGTTACTATGTTGTGTTTATTGATGAATTTACACGATTTAGCTTGGTGTACTTTATGAACTCAAAACAAGAGACAATTAACTGCTTTAAAAATTTTCTCAGTCTCATAAGCAATCAGTTTTCCTGCACACCCAAGCACTTCCGCTCCGACGGTGGCGGAGAGTTTACAAGTACAGATTTCAGCTCGCTTCTTCAAACTCATGACATCCTTCATCAAATCAGCTGCCCACAAACTCCGGAACAGAACGGTCTAGCTGAACGCAAGCATCGACATATCCTTGACATTACAAGAACGCTGTTACACGCCTCTAATCTACCAGACAAATTTTGGTTAGATGCGATCTCTACAGCCAACTACCTCATCAACCGTTTACCTTCCAAGCCGTTAGCTCTCCGATCTCCCTATCAAATGCTCTTCAACACAGCTCCGGACTACTCCCACTTACGAACCTTCGGCTGCCTCTGCTATCCTTGGCTGCAGCCATACACACATAACAAGTTCGAACCAAGATCTCAACCTTGCGTGTTTCTAGGATATTCACCTAGACACAAGGGCTACAAGTGCTACAACCTGGTCACCAACAAAGTTAACATCTTGCGTCACGTACAATTTCAAGAAAACATTTTTCCTCTCCATGGCAACATCTTTCCAAACACAGATCATTCTCAGCAAAATAGTACCACACTTCCACCGCTACTTCTTGTGCCAACATCCACCATCTCCACCACACAAGGTATCACTCCTATACCTGTCTCCCTTAGACAAGTCGCAACACCTCATCCTCCAGCAGTCCGACATCAGTCACCCACGACCCAGCCTTCTCCGATACCTGATTCCGCCACAGTTCAACCAACTCACCATATGCAAACAAGATCGAAATCAGGCATTACAAAACCAAAACACCTGTTGTTGTTACTCAGCATTCCGAACCACATCTCACCCCCACAACTTACAAACAAGCATCCAAACACGAAGTATGGCAGGAAGCAATGAACACATAATACCAAGCTCTTATTAGACAAGGGATGTGGTCTCTGGTTCAAAAACCTGACGACAAACCCATCATAGGATGCAAATGGACATACAAGATCAAACAACTTCCGAATGGACAAATCGACCGATACAAGGCACGACTAGTTGCCCTTGGCTACGCTCAAACCTTCGGACAAAATTACAACGAAACGTTCAGCCTCGTCGCAAAAATGGTAACTATACGACTGCTCCTAAATTTAGCAATCAATCGGAATTGGCCAATGTTACAGCTAGACATCTCAAACGCATTCCTTCATGGCGAGCTCACGGACGACATCTACATGCGCCAACCACCCGGTTTCGAGGATCCTCGCCGCCCAGAAGCCGTCTGTCATCTACACAAATCACTTTATGGCCTCAAACAGGCTCCCCAACAATGGTTTCAAAAACTCACAACCGTACTTCAGTCTCACGGGTTCAGGTGTAGCCGTTCTGATCCATCTCTATTCATTTACACAAAATTACATGTCCAAATTTATCTACTAATATATGTAGACGATATCATTGTGACAGGAAACGATCAACCTCAAATCCAGCGGCTTCTTCAGGAACTTCAATCCCAATTCGCTCTCAAACAATTGGGACAAATTTCCCTATTCCTAGGAATACAAGTTACTCGATCTAACACAGGCTTCTTTCTTAATCAGGGACACTACGCTCAAAAACTCCTTGAAGAGGCCGGACTCTCCAACTGCAAATCAGCACCCACTCCTATGACTCCTACGTCAAAACATCAATCGAACAGCAGCCAGCCATTTCATGATGCATCTTTATATCGTCGTCTCGCTGGAGCTCTACAATACCTTTCCATTACAAGACCGGACATAGCGTTTGTAGTCAATCAGGTGTGCCAACACATGCAACATCCCACAGACCGTGACTTTCAAAACCTGAAAAGAGTACTTCGCTATGTAAAAGGGACCGTCTCATACGGACTACCGATCATGGTCGGAGATACAACTCTTCGCACATTCACTGACGCTGACTGGGCCACTGACACAACTGAACGCAAGTCAGTTTTGGGATTTTGCACTTTCATGGGACCGAACCTTATATCTTGGTCAGTCAAGAAACAAGTCACCGTTGCAAAATCATCCACCGAGGCAGAGTACCGAGTGTTGTCTGCAGCCACATCCGAAGTTCTTTGGCTTCGACGACTTGCCGACGAACTCCAGCTGCACCAACACTCACCGACTATCATATACTGTGACAACATCTCCGCCATCGCCATTGCCAAGAATCCCGTGTTTCATGCTCGCACGAAGCACATCGAGATTGATTTTCAATTCATCTGTCAACACATTTCAAATAAAAACATAAGCATACAACACATTTCCTCTCAAGAACATATAGCAGACATTTTGACCAAGCCTTTCTCCAGCTCTCGCTTTGAATATCTATGCTCCAAATTATCCATTCGACCACCGAATGCATAATTTGAGGGAGAATGTAAGCATAACAGTTAAATACTGTTGTCCCACATTTGTATATAGGCTTTATCTCCTACCTTAGCATACATATATATATGGCTGTAATCTGTTGTTATATGGAACAATAATACATTTCTATTTTCTTACGCTTACTCTGTTTCTCCAAACTCTTTCTCTTCTTTACATACCTAATTATATATTTATACTAGATGTTTAATAACTAATAAGGAAACAAATAACTACATAATAATGAAATATAAATCTTCCTAAATCAGTTGCACATCTATGGAAGGTGTTCAACGTGATTAAGGTGGGCTTCCCACGGATCCCTCCTTGTAGCCGTGGGATTAACATGAGAATGAGAGGCTGAGATTTAACACTCCACCTCAAGTTGGGGAGTATAGATATGTCATTTCCATCTTGACAATCATTCTGAGAAAGACAAATTTTAACAAGACAGGTTGGAGGGGAATAGAGAGTTGAGTGTGGTAGTGCTAGGTTTTCAATCATAAATATATTTTAGTTTCTGCAGCTTTTTAGTAAAATTAATAGTGATGTTTCTTTCATTAAGAGGATGAGATAAATTAGAAACCTAAACGCAAATCATATTAAAAGTACTCAGAGAGTTATTAATCGTTAAAGCATCGATAGTAAAAACGAGTATTTATTTTACTGATGATTTTGGAGATTGCATAGATTCACAAACTATGGTTATGGCTTCATCAACTATTGTTTGTCTCCTATTCATAGCCATACTCATCTAAGGATATTCATTACTCATCTCAAGGGAATCATCACTTACTCTGGAGATTATTTTATGCGGGCATCGGACCGAGAGAACCGTCCGGATTTACATTGCTTTTACTGAATATTTGTCGTGTTTTTGCAAATACTCAGTAAAAGTGCAATAAATATTCAATTATGAATATTTGTTGAGTATTTGTTAAATAATTGCTGAATTTTTACTGAGTATTTGCAAAAGCACAACAAATATTCAATAAAAACACATTGATAATTGATTATTTTTTGAGTATTTGTTGTAGTTTTACCGAGTATTTGCCTACTAAGTATTTGCAGAAGCGCACAAATACTCAGTAAAAACGCAACAAATCTGGACTGTTCTCTCTTGTCCGATGTCCGCAAAGAATAATTTCTCCTTATTTAAGGGACCCGCTTGTATTGATTCATTCAAAATACTCATTTCGAAGGACTTGCTCAAGTCACTCATCTTACAGTGCCATGTGTGTCCTCATACCATTTCTACAAGATAAAAGGATCTCTATAAAAAAAAGATATCCATGAATCAGCTGTAAAAATCGGATCAAAGTTGTCTTTACATGTGAATTAAAGAGAAAGAGTAATCACTTCAAATAAAAAAAATCCAAGGGATCAAGCATTTTGAATAGAGGAGGAGACGAAGTCTTCCAAACTGTGGTTTTGAAGACGAAAATAGCCAAACGTTTTGGAAACAATCTTCCAAATGATTAAATTAAATTAAAAATAAATAAAAAATCGTTAAAAACAAAGAAGCCGACGAAAACCTCTACCTTTTATCAACAGAGCAATTGGAAACGAGAGTTTTCCAAATCGAGTCGACTAGTTTCCGATCTCCTCCTCAATCCTCAGAGTCAATCATCGCAAAGTTCCCTCTTCCGCTCCATGTCGTCGGCCGCATTTCTCAGTCCTGTTTTCTTCCTCCTCCTCACCATCTCCTTCCATCTCTCCGCAGCTCAATCAGAGGTGCTCGATTCCACCGGCTATGGGAAGGACAGCCTATGCCCCGTCCCAAACGACGGCAACATGGCCTGCCCAATCAACTGCTTCCGATACGAGCCGGTCTGCGGAGAGAACGGGGTGACGTACGGATGCGGCTGCCTTGATGCGGCGTGTGCGGGGGTGCGAGTGGTCAAGATCGGGCCTTGCGAGCTCAGCTCGGGTGCTCCGTCCGCCGCTGTATCCTCTGAGGCCGATGCCCCCAGCCCCACAAACTGGTACTATTCTACTAGCTTGCGAAATTTCATTTTTTATTTATTTTGATAATACCAAGGTTGTGAAAATCGGACCGAACAACGAACCGGAAGAATGAGAGATTCATGGTTCGACCGGTCGAACCGGGGTCAAACCGGATGACGTAATAAATAATAATATAATTAAAAGTAATAAAATTAACATAATAATAATAATGACAATTTATTCATAAAAAAATTTATAATTTTAAGAATTTTTAGACTAAAAAATAAATAAAATTCATACATATATAACATATTACATAATTTTAAAATTAAATATAAATAATTATTATATTTATGCTATATATTTAAATATAAATAATTACTAATTTTAAATTTAAATATAAACATATTCAAATTTTTATTTTAATTTATATTTAATAAAAATTTAGTTTATATATAAATATATATATATTTGATATAAATAATTGCTTTATGTTATATATTTATGCATAATTTACATATATAAATTATATATAAATTTTATATTATAAAACTATATTTATAAAGTCATACAATATTATTTTTTAAGATTTTTATTTTTCTATCATTTAATTTCGCATTTAGAAAATGTTTTAGAACTTTAAAAATGTTTAAAAATGATAAATAATTATTTTTATTTAAATAATTATAAAAATATAATTAATAATAAATTTAAGAAGTTTAAAAATTATTATGATGATTTTTTATTTGAATATTTTACAAAAAAAAATTTCCAACAAGTTCTCATTCAAACAAGTCTAATGCACATTGTTGAATGTTGAAGCAAAAAACAATTAGTTTTTTAGTCCCATGTCACTTAGGAATTCTAAGTTGTGTTGTTTATATATCTTTCCTTGTACTAATGCTTTAAGAGGTTTCATGGTATTATGGCATCATGTGAGCTTGATTATTTATATATTTAATTACTATATATAATATAATAAAAATTTTGAATCATATTATTAAATAAGATATATGACATTTAAATTAATTTAATAATAATTAAACATTTTATATAAAAAATAAAATATTTAAATATATTATTAGTTGAACCGGCCGGTTCTTAAAAAACGGACCGGTTCAACGGTCGGCCGGTTCAAGCCGGTTTTGGCTGGTTCGTTGTTAGCCCGGTTCTTAGATAGGACCGAACCGGCTGTAAGACCGGTTCACGGTTGAACTGGTCGAACCGGCCGGTCCGATCCGGTTTTCAAAACAATGGATAATACTATTTTTATGCGTATTTAGTATTTGGGAGATTAGTAAAACTATTCTTTTTTATCAACTAAGAATTGAAATAATCTTCAACTATATCTAAGAATTATTGTGATCCCTCAAATTTTTAAAAATGAATGAAAATAATTTCATGATAGGATTATTTTAGTTTTTCTTTAAAGAGTTTATGTATCAAAATAATTATTTAATATAGTTGTGAACTATTTTGACTTTTTATAATGAATCAAAGAATCATTTTAATTTTTTTTTAATTTTAAATTTAATATTTATTTATATAAGATTTTAATATTTTAATTATATTAAACTATATACATAAAATTTATTTTAATATAATTAAAATAATAAAATATTATATAGTTTAATATTAAACTTAAGTATCTGATGTTTAGTTACATAGAAAATACATAGTTTTTGCTTATATTGTATTCTTAAATGTTTTGTGTTATAAATAAAAATAATATTTTTATTAAAATTTTAAAAAATTCATGCAAATATATGAATAAATTGGAATTTTATTAGAATAACTAACACAACTAAAATCCATTTGTTTTATATATATCACAGTCAAAATTTAATGTTTTTCTTAACACTGCTACTGTATTTTTTTCAAAATTAAGATGATTGCTGAACACTAAATAAATGCTTTTATTATTCTGAGATTAGCTAAGGATATATAGATTGTTTAGAGATTCGTTTAGTTAATTTTTATCAATAATCTGAAATAAAATATTTTAATTTATATAGAGTTTTATTCATAGTTAAGCTTAATTTAGGAAATTAGCTTGGCAAGAAGTTATTAATGAAATGAATCCAATTAATTATAATATATATTAATGACAATTATTAATTTGTTAATAATTCTCATTTAATAAGCACATATTTCTTACATAATTTAAGTTTTGTGCAAATTAAAGATGGAAATAAGAGTTAAGAAGGGGGAAAAGATGTAGACAATATATATTTTTTGAAAGGAATTAAGAAATATTTATGTATGCAAATTAGATTTTTCAGAATCTGAATATATATATGCAGAGAAGTTTCTATTGAGTTTTATAATTGACACTACACATTTAAATTATTATTTTCAGATCATTTTGAAGGAGGAAATGATATCCACTGGTGTACGTCAAAATAAAGTATAGCTGCTCTTACAGTAATTGTATGGTGTATTTTCATCATATATGATCTGTTAGTTGAGAGTTTATGCATGCTATCAAATAAGAGATTTCGTGTTCGAAATTTGCATGTTTGATTTGTGAGTGAATTTCTATTAAATTTGCAGATTGTCTTCTATCTATAATATTTTTAGATCCTTCTAAAGTTCATCGCACATAATGTCTTCTTAGTCTATGCTTCATTATGTCTCTTCTATTTATAATCTTTTTTAGATCCTTCTAATTACAGTTCATCACATATAATGCCATTAATTCATTTGTTTTGTAGCATATGTATTTTTTAGAAAAAAAATTGAATTTATAGGCTATATATTTATATGAAAAATGAATGAAAACATTTTTCAATTGCATTGGTCCAGTCCCTCATGAGAGAACAATTAAGGACAATAAAATGTCATAATTAAATACATGACATTTTAATTGAATTTAAGTAAGAGCTAATTGTTGGAATGCTAAAGCTTTTAATTGCTTTTATTTCTATATTCAAATACAATTAATTAATATATTTATTTGCATTATATTTTTAATGTATACCTATCCGAGTAATCAATAACATAATTCATTAATAATTGTTAAATTATCATAATTTTAATAATTAAAAAATTAAAGTATAAATTTTAATTCATTATTTTATTAAAGAATTTTACATCTATATTTCTATTATATATAAAAGTCGTTAGAGCTTCCTCCCAAACAAAATCTTAGCCTTTCATTTTTATTATTCAAATAGAATCCTAGCTAGCCTTTGATTTTATTATCTTATCATGATTAATTGATAATTTTAAAAATAATTAATATATTATTATTTTTCATATGAACAAATTTTTTATTTAATCAAATAAATGAATAAATCATTTAAATTCTTTAACGCTTCTTAGTCTTCATTCAATTAAATACCCCTTTGTATTCCTCTCTTCGTATCCCCTAAATAAATGAAGAAATCATTTAAATTCTCTAATATTTCTTAATATTCTTTCATATTGATTAATACCCATTTATATATTCTGCTATTCGTATTCCATACTCTTCCTATATTAAATCTCAACCATAAAAATAAAAATGACAAAATCTTATCCAAGCATTCCATCTCAACCTTTGGGATTCTTATGTTCACCGGCCCTTCCTATTCTCTCGTATTGATATAATTCGTGCACTCAAAATTATTGTAAACTCCCTCTCTCTTACAAAGCCCCTCATGAGAGACGAAACAAGCAGCTCACTCCCGACAATTGTTTTACATCGACCTTCATGTTGCAATTACCTAGCCCTCACTCCACCGTCTCATATCTCCTCCCATAGACTCTCAGCACAACATTATTGTTGCTGCTTCAATCCTTTCCTAATGTTGGATTATTATTTAGCAAACAAGTTTAGATCTTTTCCTAATGTCAGATTACTGGCATGTCTCTCCTCTTTCTCCTATTCTTTTTTAACCATTTCTTATGTTTTTTGATATGATGTCTCTTAGAAATAATTAACAGTTGCTCCTCTTGTTCGTTTCACTTTTCACCCTTATAGTGGTTAGCAAGTAATGAAGATTTCAGTAAAAAAAATATTTCATTTTTTCTACTACTGATTTCATTTATAGAAAGTCTCTAACAACTCAAAAAAAAAAATATTTTTCTCTATTTTTGATCTCCACATAGGAATCGAGACTATGACTTATGGGTTGAGGTAAATTCCCATTGAGAAGACTAAACAAGTGGTAATTTTTGTTTTATTTAGGTTTCCTCTTTCTCAAAAGGAAGCTAATACACTTTTTCTAACATCTGCTGAAATTCAAGGAGACATTAGCCATGAATATTTTGACAGCTGTAAAAGCATAATTAAGTTTGAAGATGTTCATATATGTTCTATAACCATTAAAAAAACTAAATTAAAAAAAAAAAAAAAAGTTATGCATTGACACCATCACCATATATGTGAGATTATTGATGTCTTCTTCCCTATTTCTTCAATATTTTCTTTTCAGTGGATGACCGTAGAAAGAAGAATCATTTACGCTGGAAAGCCAATCAACGACAATGCCAACAAAAATTTCTAACTTGTCAAATTTGATATTTGTTTATACAATATCTAACTATTAAAATAAATAAATGAGATAGAATTATCACTCAATCTCAGAATTATTGTTATTAATTATTTAATTTTAAATATTTATTATTTGGCTAATACAATTCCATAACTCTTAATTTTATATGAATTAATAATATAGTTATAAAAAAATGAATAATTTTTCATAAGAGATAATATAAAATAAAGTATTTTTTTCTTGTAGGTTTTTATGAGATGCGTTGTAAACAATTTGCATGATTTTTTACTGTCTAATTTGATGCAATTGTTAATATATTTATTATTGTAGCAAATGAAGTATTTATATATAAAGTAGATACCTTCTTAATTGAAAAAAACTAGGTTATATTAATTTTTTTATTGGTAATATAATAAGTAACTATTTTGTCTCATAAATTACCGATTGAAAATTTGAGGGTGAGGTATCTGAAGGAAAATATATTATATATGATAATTTTAATTAATTTACATGTTATATATTATGTTATTGTAAATTTGTTATTCCCAAATTGGGCTGATGGGATTGTGTAATAAGTTTTTGCATCTCAAGCTTAAATTATTACACTATTCTTATGATCGAGTTACAATTAAACAGCATAAAAATACCAAGTTCATGTCCACCAAAACCTTTTTTATTTTTATTTTTTTTATTTATTTAACGACGACTGGTTTTAGAGATTGAAAAGGTCAAAAAAACCACCGCGTCATTGAAACGATTTTCAACTTAAATTATCTTCTCTCTAAACAAAAATAAGGCGGTCCTTAAATAGTTGGTCAGTTCTCCGATCACCTCTCCGCCGCAGAGTCAAAGCCGCTACGATCCTTCTGTTCCATGTCAGTCGGCCGCATCTCTCTCTCTCCTCTCTTCTTCCTCGTCCTCCTCACTGTCTTCCTTTATCTCTCCTCCGCTGGATCAGAGATGCTAGATTCAACCGGACATGGAAACGACAGCCCATGCGTGGTCCCACACGACGGCGACAAGTTCTGCCCCGTGAAATGCTTCCGATCCGACCCCGTCTGCGGCGAGAACGGCGTGACGTACTGGTGCGGCTGCCCGGATGCGGCTTGTGCAGGGGTGCGAGTCGCCAAGAACGGTCCGTGCGAGGTCGGCAATGGCGGAAACGGCCTCGTATCCGGCCAAGCCTTCTTTCTCATCCACATTGTTTGGCTCATCATTCTGGGGTTTTCTGTCCTCTTCGGTTTCTTCTGACTCCGACATCCTCCATTCTGATGCCGGTTTCTTGGGCATTCAGTGTGCGAAATTTCAGTTTTTTTTTTTTTTTTTTGGTGATGCGTCGTGTATTCTTCAATTTTTTTGTCAGTAAATTCTTTTTGTTTTTTAACATCTGTAATCTACTTGCAATGATACTGTAAATTTGCAAATTATAAAAGCATGCAGCTGATACAGCCCTTCAGGCTTCAAACAGTTTTTGTAGTATGTTTATTTTTCTTTCTAAAGCGAAATCAACAACTTTCAAATTACAGCGAAGGAATAAATATATGTAGTTTTTAAGCATGGAGAATTCCATGATTTATTAAGTTTTGAGACTAAATTCGTAGAATATGTCATGAGTATTCTGTTCCATCAGGCGATCCTGTAAAGGAGAGTATTTTGCTGTAGCAACCTCTTCACTGGATGGCTATAACTTGTTCAAGACAAACTCTGCTGGTAGGTCAAATTCGTTGGTCTGGTCTCAAGATTACGCTTGAAGCTTCTTCCTCCTCGGCAGAGTTACAATCATTTTCAGTGAAAATTTTTCTGTTAAGGTCAATCTGCAATCCAAGAGCTGCTTCTTTCTTCAGATTCGAGTTCAATTTATCATAATCCATGTGTGGAGCTCCAAAGCTCTGAGGCAGCACCTTTTGAGAGAATAGAGCTTCAAAGGCAAGTGGAACCTAAAAAAAATGAGATAATTAATTAAATTGTTCAATAGATGAGTATTAATAACTGGATCCTGTATCAAATTGTTAGTTTGATTGATAGCTGACAACCTGTTTAGGACGCATATTGTATGGCTTGTTTAATCTTCCAGCATTTCTAAGCTGTCTAATGTTAACTGCTTCGGTAAATGGAGTTGTGTTTGAATCACATGACGAAATATCATGCTTTTTTTTGCTTGGAACCTGATTAACTTCATTAAGTCCTTTAACAATTGATGAGAGAACATATTGGTTGGGAAGTTTTTCAGTCCTTTCAACTCTCAGTTCTTGAACTGTTTTCGGAGATGATGATGGTTCTAATAATGTGGTGCAAGATTGCAATTTTGTGCTTCCTTTGGTGTCACTATAACCCTCAAGATCGTTGGATGCCTTTGTAAGATTCTGCATCATTGTTTGTGTTGCTGAAGAAATGCTTGACTGAAAAGGAGACGGCAATAGCCCATTAAATCTCCACCAAGCAGCAGCTGCTTCAACTGTGGCTGCAATAATAGCTGATATGCTTGGAGTTATATTGCCATGTTTCTCTTGAGCTCCTCCAACAAAGATATTTGTATCTAAAATCATGGAGGAATCCACAACAGGATGCGCCAGTAATGAAGCAGCAATGCTTGCTTCTGCATGAAGGTTGGGAAATGAGTTGGTGGTTAAGCAGCTCAATGCAGTAGAAGCATTTTCATCATAACATGAAGTTGATGGAACTGCCTGATGGGTGGAAGAAATTGCTGGATCTTTTGACATGCATTTTATTGATCTTGTAGGATTAAGGAACAGGTTAAGATCTACATCTTCATCTTGGTGTTCAATAAATGATGCAGATATTCCTTCAGCATAACATTTTGCACCATTAATTTGAGGAGAAACTATGTTTTGGTACCTTTCCTCACTTTGTAAAGTGTGCTTTGGTGATGTGAATGGTTCATCCATCTTCTTTAGTATTTCATACCTTTCTTCCACTGGAGTGAAATTCATCTGAGGATTTGTGAAGTTCCCATTCATTTCAAACAAATGCAAAAATTTTCCAGTCATCTTTACTGACTCTTCGGTCATTGGTAAACGCTCTGAGAAAGAGTAAGCATTGTTGTTTCCACAATAAACAGAAGCACATGAGTCGCATTTTCCAAATGCCTGATTCATGTTTTCATCAGTTGCGTGCTCCATTGGTTTCTATAAAACTTGCCAACATTCCATTAAAATCTGAAAACAGAAAGTGCATATGAAAACAATATCCAAAAAAGATACGGCCTGACATTTATACCTTACCCTTAGCATCCATTGCGACTTTATCGGTGCTCGGCCAAGCCAAACTTATTGAACAGTTGTTCACCTTTTTCTCGTCAGATGGATGGGAAGCTTTCCTTTTATGTCTTGGGGGAGGGATCTCTATGCCATGAGGAAGTCCAAGACACATGCCACCAATCCCTTTCTGCAACTACATATATCCAAAGAAAGCAGCAAATTCTCTTTATTAAAAATCATGAAGAAAGTGAAAGTGCTCAGATGACACTTGAAAGTTCGTTAGGGATGTTAAGCCCTATAGAACTGGCCCAAAGCTAATTTAAAAGAGAGAGGTGAATTGAAAAACTTTAAAACCAAAGATAAAACTAAAACCAATATCACCACATAGAAAACCAACGATGCGGAAATTAAAGTGCGGAAGTAATAAAGAAAGAACACACCGGATTTATAGTGGTTCGGTCAAACCTTGACCTACGTCCACTCCTTGGAGGCACCCTCCAAGTATTGCTCTAAAATCGTGACTCTCCTTTAGCCCCCACAGCTAGGCGGAGAAGCCCTTAGAAAATCACTTCCACCTTCCCCGGTGCGGCGGAGTCGCCGGGTCCTTAGACACCAAAGAGATCTTCTTCTTTGATGAACTTATCTCGAGATAAGCCTTGAATCCGATGGTACTAAGGTGCGAGATCGCTGGAGCAACCGTGTGGATCCCCCACCACACTCCCTTGAGTTCCTCCCCCTCACAGGATCTTCTCCCTCTCAAACTCCACCCTTTCCTCTCTCTCTTTCAAGCTCTCTCTTCAAGTTTCCCCCACAAGAACGAAGCTACAATGGCTGCCAAAGACACTTACAAAGTGCCTTGCCATAGCTTAAATAGAAGAGCTAAAAACGAGCTCATTAATGCAAGTTGCCGACATTATCGTCCAGGACGATAGGCATATCGTCCTTGCCGATTAGTTCAAATATGAAGAAAATCGTCCTGAATATCGCCCTGAAATGAAGCTGGACGATGTCTAATCGTCCCGGACGATCTTGCAATCGGCCCGGACGAAATCCCCATTAATTGCTTTACAAAACTGCCTGAGAAATTTTGGAAAAATTGCTCTGGATTGTCCGGGACGATATTTTATAGTCCAGGACGATCCACCGGGACGATGTCCAAAAATAAGATTTTCCTAAGAAGATATGGCGGCAGATTCTTGCTGAATTGAGCCGATCGTCCTGGCCGATAAAAAATCGTCCAGGACGATGTGTTTTGCAACAAGACGGCTGCTTTAATGAGGATGCCCTAATTAGGGTTTCTACTTTTGTCAGATCATCCAGGACGATATAAATATCGTCCCGGACGATGTTACAAAAAATAGAAATCTTTTAGGGCACAACAGAAAATCTTCCAAGTTACAAATCATCAGATACCACACCAAATACAACAGACTCAAGAAAGGAAAAAGATTACAAACTGACACAGACCTAGTCTACCCAATCTTGAGCTGGTTCAAGATTGCAGTCTGATCGTGTGGACCTGAAACGTTAGCACATAAGACAATCGTAGATAAATAAGGAATGTTTGCTATCATCAAAATCATAGATCCGCAACAGAAAATAGTACCAAATAAATTTAGTAACAAATGAATTATACGAGAAAAAAAAAACATCGTCTAATCTTTCCAATAAACTTGCAAAAAAGATCATTAATTGACCTTCTTGAAAATAAATCATTTAATCAGGCATATCCCACCGGGTTTAAGCTAGGTTGGTGGGCGAGCATTGTTGGGATCCCCCAAACCCATGTTTGATTCCCCTCTGATGCGACACGACCCCTTAAGTGGAGAGAACATAACTGCAGGTATTGCACCTGTGAGCCTGGTTGCTAGTAGGCTCACCAAGGGATTAGCTACACCACCAAGCGCCTCTTATGGGGTGACAGTGGGTAGATACACCCGCTCCAAAAAACAAAAAATTTAATCGAGCATAAGATGGCAACGAAGCAGAGAAAGTAATGATCACATGATTGGCTGCTTTGTTTATTTGCAGCATCATAATCAACATTTATTTATTTAAAGCTAAGGAAAACTGAGAGATTTCTACAGTAAAATGAATTCCTTAGGCCGTGTTTATTTTTCTTTTAAAATAAAATTTATTTGGATGATGCACTTATTTTTTTTTTAGAAACGGAAAGTTGTAATTAGTATTGATATATCATCAAAAAATTATCTTGATCGGGCACAAATCTTGAGGCAAAATCAAGTTGGAAACTTTCGAAATTAAAATTGGGATCATCCGAACTCCGATTTCAGCCGTCCCGGAAATACGAACACAACGACATCAAATTCGATTCGATTCAATCCGAGCCCAAATGCATCCAAATCAAAGTCTTGAAGCACATTTGGAAGGTTCAAACCATAATTTAGATTACCAAATGGTTTCCAAACATAACATGCTTATATTCAAATTGAGCGGCTCGACGAGACGAATCCAACGAGCCCAAGATCGCTAAAATTTGATATCATGAAGACATTCAAATATCCAGTAAACGGTCCACGATCAAAGGAATCAACATCAACATCCATTCAAACTACTCCCAATTTACCCTTGATCTTCCTCATATTACTGGGCATTCAACTCTCAGAAATCTATAAATAGACCCCTCATTCCTCATGGAAAGGGGCCCCAACAAGGAAGCAATAAGAGAGATCAGAGATTGCTCTTGCCACCTAGCTCCTCCTCGACCACCACCCGGACTTACGCCAGACCACCACCTGACGTCGAATTTTTGCCCGGCCACCAACTCACGCCCGGACTTCTGCCAAACCACCGACTAACGCTAGATTTCTTCCCGGCCACCGACTGACACTGGATTTTTGCCCGGCCACCAACTGACGCCCAAACTTCTGTCGAACCACCGACTAACACTGGATCTCTATCCGACCACCAACTGACATCGGACTTCTATCAGACCAACGACTGACATCAGAGTTCTGCCGGACCACCAACTTTAGTTAGACTTACACTCGGCCGCTGATTGACGTCGAACTTCCACTTGATTTCCAATGATTCTTAGACTTCCACCCAACAACGGTCATTCTGACCTCCGTCGCCTGCCAACAACGGTCCTTCCGACCTCCGTCGCCCATCGACTGTCGCAGGATTTCTACACGACGGAAGGTAGGATTTTTGCCAGACTACCAACTAAAGTCGGATTTCACCTGGCCCCCAACTGACATCAGATTTCTACCTGGCCACGGACTGACGCTGGACCTCCGCCCGTCACTGGATTTTGACCAAACGCCGGACTTTTTCCCATCGCCGGACTTTGCCCATCGCAAGACTTCTATCTGACGCAAGACTTCCATTCATCGTTGAACTTATGCCCATCGTCGGACTTCTTCTTGTCGCCGGATTTCTACCCGACTCCGGACTTCTACCTGTCACCGAACTTTCCTCGGACTTCTGTCCGTCGCCGTATTTCTACCCGACATCGAACTTTCGCCCGTAACCAAACTTATGCATGTCACCGAACTTTCGTCGGGCTTCTATCTGACGAAGGACCTTCGCCCATCGCCGGACTTCTACCCTGTGAGATCTCGTTCCCTTACTGTTCCTCTCTGAATTGGATTTTCCTCCCAGGATCGTCCAGGACGAAGTTGAGATCGTCCAGGCCGATCAGTGCATTCAAACAGCTGATTTCTGGAGCTATTTCTGGACAGGATCGTCCAGGACGATATTGAGATCGTCCAGGACGATCGGCACTGTTCACAATACCGTCTTGATCATCGCCCTGGGAATGGTCCAGGACGATCAGAATTGGTCTGATCGTCCCGGGACGATCGGGCGATCGGCCAGGCCGATCTGAGTATGATATAAGGAAATGAGCTCGTTTTGAGGAGAGAGAAATTCATTTTATAAAATCAGATATTTTGAGGAGAGAGAAAGAGAAAGGGAAAAATAGGAAAAGCTGGTTTTCGGAGACCGCGGAGCGCTTTTCGTCCGACGCCGCTGTTGGGAAAAGTGAAGATCTCGTGGTAAGGACTCCGAACCCTATTTCTGTTTTCGAAGATCTTGTGTTTTGACCGAGTTGTGCACTGTTTTGTGTTTTCGTAGTCGAACTTTTGACGTGATTTTGATTTGACACAACTTTCACCGCACAACTTCTAGTATGTTATAGATATGACTATTGTACACGATTTAACTGTATTCTACGAAGATTTTATCGGTCGGAATTGATTCTACGCGATTTTAATCGAATAGAAAATTATCAGGACTTGATTTGATTTGGATTCTTTACATTGATAGTCTTGTATTGATGCCGTGGATATTCGTTGGTAATTTGGAGAAATTCGGAATTTGTATCTTTTTGCAGGATTTTTGTGTAAATTTGACAGACTGTCGTTACTCTGCCCGATTTTCGTACGATTTCTATTTTGTCTGAAATTGATAGATTGAATTGTTACGTGTATGACTATTGATATGATTGTTCTAGATTTCTCTATTATTGCTTATTGCATCGATTATTGCATTGATTGATTGATTCTGAAAGACAAGTGGAAACCTGGTTGAACGTTGGTTATAGAAACCAACGTATGGATATCTACAACAGCAATATTGATAACTACAACAGCACTATTGATAATAGCCAGTTTAACCTGGTTGAACGATTGATAACTACAACAGCACTATTGATAACTACAACAGCACTATTGATAATAGCTAGTGTTTGTGCTTGTCAAGTAAGACCATTGTATGAAATTGCATGTGTACGATATTGCATAGTATGGATTTCCTAATATGCATTGATTTATTGATTATCCATTGATTTATTGATTTGATTGGATTTACTGTATCGTACGATTTTATTGATTTCATCGATTGATTACCGAGCATTGATACTACTGAGCATTGATATGGACATGGATAGATATAGATATTGCATTGATAGCATGGATATGGACATCGTATAGATTCATTGATGTTGCTGCCTATAGATTTTATAGATTCGTCATCGCTACTGTTTCTGCACCGTACTGACTGCTTTATAGATTCATTGTTTCGTATTGCTTTTCTCGATTGATTTCATTGAATAGATTGTATTGATTCGACAGCATCGATTTGATTGACGAATATTGATTGATTGAGTCGATTTATCGATTTGCCTGCCACTGCATTGACTGGTTTTTATTGACTATTGATTTCCGTACTGCATTGACTACTGATTTGATTTCCGCTGTGTAGACTTGATTTAATTGACGATGGATTCCCACATTGCATAGACTCATTGACCATTGATTGACTTTATTTTTATTGACCCGCATATTGATAGCATCGCCGTGCTTTGATTTCAGTTGTAGGCTTTGGTGACCTGCTGAGCTTTGTAAGCTCATTATATGTGGTTAAAATTTTCAGGTCCGAGCAAGGCAACTGGAATGGAGTTCGATCAGAATGTCAGACGAATCCTTTCACTATCGATATCTGGGATGTCACATACCCGACATCGAATATTCAACCATCGCCTGATTTCTACCCAACGTCAGACTTCCGCTCATCGTCAGATTTCTACCCGACCCGAACTTTCGCCCGTCGGCATATTTCTACTCAACATCGGACTTTCACACGTCATCGGACTTCTACTTATCGCCGGACTTTTGTCAAACTTCTACCAGACACCGAACTTCCGCCCGTCGCCGGATTTCTACCCGATGTCAGACTTCTGCTTGTCAATGTACTTCCACCGGACTTCTATCTAGCACCGGACTTCCGTCCATCGTTGAACTTCTGTCTGAGGTCGGACTTCCGTCCATCACCAGACTTCCGACCTCTGTTGCCAGCCGACTACGATCCATTCGATCTCCTTTACCAAATAACAGTCTTTCTAACTATTATCGCCTGCCGACTATGGTCATTCCAACCTCCGTCGTTAGATAATGATCTTTCTTGCCACTATCGTCCACCAACTACGTGCCTTCTAACCTCCGTCGTCAGACAATTATCTTTATGACATCTGTCACCTGCCGACTAACGTCGGACTTCCACTCGACAATGGTCCTTCTGACCTCCGTCGCATGCTGACTATGGTCCTTTCGACCTCCGTCGCCAAACAACATTCTTTATGACCTCCGTCGCCCTCCGACTACAGTCTTTTCGACCTCCATCGCCCGCCGACTATGGTCCCTAACTACGGTGCTTCCGACCTCCGTCTCCCGCCGATTACGATCGTTACGACCTTCGTCGCCATACAATGATCTTTTCGACCTGCATTGCCCGCCCATTACAGTTCTTCCGACCTCCGTCGCCTGCCGATTATGGTTCTTCCGACCTTCGTCGTCAACTACAGTCTTTCCGACCTCCATCACCGACTACAGTCTTTCCGAAATTCATCACCATACAACGGCCTTTCCGACCTTCATAGGTCGCCGACTACGGTCCTTTAGACCACTGTACCCGACTACGGTCTTTCCGACCTCCGTCGTCCACCGACTATGGTCCTTCCGATCAAACAAACACATCAATAGTGATTTTTCCTTTTCCCATCATATAATGCACTCCATATGATGTATATTTTTTACGTCAAGCTAAGGCCTTTCCCCCAAGGAAGGGCCTCATTTATAATCAACTGCAAATATTAGTGGATTCATTCAAACTGGGTCAGGCACTGTGGTTTTTTTCCCTATTCAGGATTTTTCATGTAAAAATCTTGGTGTTTCTTTAAATACTGCACCACTTCTCTTATCTGATTGTGTGCTTGATCTTTGTACAAAGCTAAGGCGTTAAACTATAAATTTCTCTCTATGTGTGAATATTCCAGGACTCAACAAGCAAATTAAGTCTTATTTAGTCCCCTAATTAATTTAAGTTGTCACCACAATCACTAATTTATTATTAGCATACGAGTACAAACTTCTGAGGATTATCAACACTAAGTAATTAACATATACTTAATTGGTAAAATAAAATCAAAATAAAATTTTCAATCTTAATGCTCTTAATTAAAATTATAATTAATTCATCATCAAGCATACTAAATTGTTAGCCATAATTTAATAAGCTCAACTACTTGATAATTTAATCATACCATACCGACAGATCAAACCCAATGAGCATGGATGGATCAGTTAACATTAACAGAGAAACAAGAAGTGACATACACAAGAAACAACTATTACGTGCAAGCATGTTTGTCTTCATATAGATGCTCCTGAAATAAGCTATACTCTATAGATTAGACGACATCATATTTTCCCAATATAACACGATTCCCAGATTCGACCCAACTTGATAAAACAACCCTTGGAAGGTCGCCTCTAGGGGGGAATTGTAGGGGTTCACACACGATTCCCCAAATTTTGTAAACTCGGCCGTTCAGCGGGAGGCACCCTCTTAAAGTGACTCATCGTCAGCTCAGTTGATGAGCCATCGATGGAATTCGCCAGCCCAATTACCTGGGGTGAAGTAACTAGCTATACATTGTAATGACGGACTTCATAATTATAGATGCCCTAGCCATGTATAACGTCATCTTTGAGAGACCTCTCCTGAATAAATTCTAGGTAGTTGTCTCAACCTATCACGTGTTGATCAAATTCTTAACGGACAGCCGAGTAAACATAGTGAGAGTTGACCTCATACAATCCAACACATGTTACCTAAAGGCGATAGGGGTGTAATACCACGATCTGCTCCAGAATCGTCCAGGACGATCTGGGATCGTCCTGGGACGATCAGTGAAGTTCAGCTCCAGAATTTGCCCAATTTTGCTCCAGGTGCTGTTCTGCAGGCATCGTCCAGGCCGATTGGAGACATCGGCCAGGCCGATTGGCACTGTAGAAAATATCGTCCAGACAACAGCCCTGAGTGGAGACCAGGACGATCCATTTGGTCGGATCGTCCCGGGACGATGTCGCGATCGGCCGGGCCGATCTGTGTATTATAAAGCTGATTTCAGTCGTTTTGAAGAGAGAGAAAAATCAAAAATAAATATCTGATTTACTGTTCTGAGGAGAGAGAAAAAGAAGATTTTGGAAAAGTTGATTTCGGGAAGACGCGGAGCCGTTTTCGTTCGAAGTGACTGTTGAGGAAATTGCTGTGCACGAGGTAAGGCACATTCCGACTTTCTCAATTTTCAGAACCGTCGAGTTTGGCGGTATTATCTGTCCGGAATTGATTTTTATTCGTGATTTTCGTCCGTATCTTTTTACCGGTTCAGTTTTTACCGCGTAAGTTTTTGTATATCGTTGCTGTGCCGGGTGTGCACGTTTTGACTATATTTTGAAGATTTTTGTCCAGGTGTTTTTGATTCGACTGTGTTTTTAGTCGACCGGATTTTTCTGTGAAATTGGAATTTATCTGTGCAGTAGAATAAATGTTCTGAAATGTTGATATCTATATTCTGTGCGAATTTGGTAAATTTTGATTTTCAGGAAAATTGTGTAAATTCTGTATACTGCCGTTGTGCTGCCCGATTTTTGGGTAACTTCTGATTTGTCCGGATTTTCTCTGAATTGATATGCTATCTGTATATGTTATACAAAAGGGAGTTATAAGGGGCCTGGATCCTATGAGATTCAGTTAGTGTCTGGGAATTCTGAAATGAGCTCAATATGAAATCTGATATCTGTTCTGTTCCGGATCCGAGGAAATCTGTTTAGTTGCTATAAGCACTATATATGTATTCTGGTGCTATAAACACATCTGATCTGATTCTGGTGCCGTGAGCACAAAAGGGAGGCATAAGGGGCCTGGATCCTATGAGATTCAGTCAGTGTCAGGGAATTTAGCTATGAATTACATAATATCTGATATGATCTGTACGATTCTGATTCTGTTATCTGATATGTCTGATCTGTTCTGTTTCTGATTTGATACGACTTCTGTTTCTGTACAGTTCTGTTTGATGTGATATCTGTCCGAATCTGTTTTGATTTCTGTACGGATTTGTCTGATGTGTTGGTTTTGCGATTCTGAGGATTTTGATTGGAGGTTTGTTGCTTTACTGAGCGGTTGAGCTCACCCTTGCTTTCTGGTGGTTTTCAGGTTCTGGGAAAGGGAAGGAAGTCCAGGACTAGATTTCAGAGTCTGATCAGTTTAGGTACTTTTGTACTTTTGATTTTTGTACAGTCATGGCTTTTCTGTTCTGTATTTCTTTCTGTTGAAAGCCATGTACTGTTCTGTAGATGATTATTTTGAGGAAATGAAATCAGATAGATGTTTAGTTCCGCTGCATTTGATGTTTTAGTAGCTCTGTGTTTGTTTGTCTGTTGAATTAAATATTTGGAAGATTCAGTTCCGAACCAAATTCCAAAGCTAGATCCTGGTTAGCTATTCTCGTCGCGATCCGGCGCGGGCGGGATCCGTCTCGTCTCGGGTCGGGTCGTGACAAGGGGTGTCAACCTCCCCAGAGGAGCTATAGCTGTCAAACAAGAACCAGGGTTAGAGACTATAACAGCAATGGAGGAGGTCCCAACTAGTGCGGGTGAGCCAGAGAGGAAGCTGAGAATAAGCATCTCATTCAACTCAAAGCATCGGGGCGAGCTCATCTAAGCTAATTAGTTTTAGAGATGACCTCAACGTCTTTGCATGGACAGAAATGGCTATACCAGGCATTGATGAAGAAATCTTCCTCAACAAACTTATTGTGAAAAGACATGCTAGACCTATAAAATAAAAAAAATCAAGAAAGTCATCCATATGGGGTGGTGGTATAAAAGAAAAACTAATGATTTTTTTATGTAAAATCAATTCATTATTAATAAAATGCACGGTCAAGCAAATAAATCCATCGGTGTTTATGGATGTCCACAGATCAGATGTAACACAAACTCTGCTAGTGCACTTAAACAAATGTGATCGAATATTAGAAAGCTCCTTGGTGAATAAATTCTTGCAATCAATCCTTGTTGTATTCCTAGAAAACAGTTGAACATCCCAACGAAGATAGGTTAGAAGTGCTCGAACACCCAACCATTCAACACATTGGAAGAAAAAATCATGCATAATTATGCAAACAGTAAATAAATCATGAAATTCTGCAGTGTCAAACTTATGATCAGTCATAGAAATAGATGCATTAGAACCGGTTTGCTATATGAGCTGGCATATATCACGTATATCTCTTCTCTTGTAAATTTGTAAGTGTCTCCTTAAGTTACAAATCTCATTTTTTACTATCACTTAAGTATTGAACACCACATTTTTTACATTTACACCTTTGTTTACCCTCTGTAGGATTAGATAACATCTCTAAATGATCCCAAACCTTGGAAGTCATCCTTCTATACTTCTTAATTATGACAAAACTTTGATTACATGCATCATCAAATGCCTCTAGGCCCTCAACCACATTATCTTCAATGCGAACTCCCTCATTTTCTTGAATATAAATCTCAGGAATGGTGTTTGAATCCTACATCTATTGAACCAATTAAATCAAATTATACAAAGGAAAAAGGTAATAGGTAAGTATGAATGTATGATTACAGATTACTAATTCAATATGAAACAACTACCTAAATAATATCAAACCAACAAGATATTGGCAAGTTTTAAGTGCCAACAAAAGATAATCAAAGATTGCCAATTGCCAACAACATGTCACCAACTCAACAGTCATTATGGATACTCCAACATCTCATACCAGGTATTAAAGTTTAATCAAACAGAATAATAGATATTGGCATATTGTTATGACAGAATAACAGATAAATAGAGAATCAAAGATAGCCAACTGTCAACAACAACTCGACATTTCAATTTTCAAAACCCTAATCGGCATTTCAAAACCTAATCGGCATTTCAAAACACAAATCTTATTATAACTGCATAATAAGACTACAATCGCTGCATAAGTTCAAAATTCCTAACAAAATGAACATAAAAATGCACAAAAAGTGATGCCCTAATCAGTATTTCAAAATCAAAACACCATCAAATTGGATGGAAGAACCGAATAACTCAAAACTAATACTATAACAGTAAGGCAGTGATTTAGTAACAAAGAAAAAAAAAAAGGCAAGACTCATAAGTCATAAACATAGCCGAAAGAATGTTAACACCTGCAAGATTTAAGATATGATGATAGAGAATATGAAGAGTCGAGAGCGCAGAGCTGCAGAGGACGAAAAAGTTTAAAATATACGAGCAGAAGGCAGGAAACTCCGCGAAAATGAGCAGCCCTAGCTTGGAAGTTTCTCTTTAGAAGAGAGACAAATGATATTTTGCAGTGCTTTAAAAATCGGACCAGACCGGCCGGTTCGACCGTAAACCGGTCACAAGGCCTGTCCGGTTCAGCCCTAAAACCGCTTCTACAATGAACCGGACTGAACCGGTCAGAACCGCCGGTTCAACCGGCGAACCGGTCCGGTTATTTTTGAACCGGCCGGTTCAAATCTCACAAATTTTAAGTATTTTTTTAAATAAATTAATTAATATATATTAAAAACATTTAATTAAAGTTTAATACATTTTATATAATAAGCATTTTTGTCCTCAAAGCATCATGAAACATCTTCACATGACCTCCCCATGTGCTCTCTTTATGCAAGGAATCTAAATATGCTATATAAACAATAGCAAGAAAGTGTTTCTAAGGGATGTGGGACTAAAAAAAAGAGAAGATGAGTATATGAGTTCATAGCATATATAATGGGTATAAAACCTATTTTTAAACAGATTTTTTAATTAATTATTTTTATGTGAGTGATAATTATTTATTAGTTAACAATTAAATTTTATTTATTTATAAATAATAAAAAAATAATTTATCATTAAGAATTTTATTTATTTATTAATGATTTTAGATATAAATTAATAAAATAACTTTTGTATACAATATATCATAAACATGTAAAATATATTTAATCATATAATATAAAATAAGAATAATTTATATTAAATTTATAAACTTATGTTAGAATTAAATTTATATTAAATATGTAACATAAATTAATAATGATTTACATTAAATTATATGGTTATATATAAATTAAATTTAAAATTTGAAAAATATTCAAATTTAAAATTATCATATTTTTATGAGTGTAAATTCTTATAATTATGAGATTTAAATTTTTTTTTAGCTTTTATGTGAGATTTTAAAATATTTATTTTACTTAATTATATAAGTTTTTATGTTTCATAGTTTTTTTTAGTTTAATTTTTTATCTCATACTTTGAATGATAACATTATTTTTATATTAATTGTATTAAATTTAAATAATACTTATTATTTATTATGTCATCCGGTTCGACCCCGGTTAGACCGGTCGAACCGTGAACCTCTCCTTGTTCTGATTCGTTGTCCGGTCCGATTTTTAAAACCTTGATATTTTGAGTTTCGACTCTCGAATGTAGAATATGTCGCACAAAACATCGCGGCTTAACTTAAAAGCCCTAAGGATAAAAAGATAAATAGCGGGGGGCTGGTTTACAAACCGGGTCGAACCATGTCACATTCGGGTTTCTCGGGTTGACCCGAACCGAACCCAAAATTTCATATGGGTTGAAAAACAGCACTCGAACCCGGCTGTTTTCGGGTCCGGATTGACCCTAACCCTAAATTTTCTGATCATGTCAAATATTGACAGACCTAGATCTAAGGGAGGCTCACCTGAATCACACCGATCTCTTATCATAGTTAGGTAGCTGCTTTAGGAAAGATTATATTAGGGCAATGATGCATAATTCTATAATTTATTTATTTCTTTATTAGATATTTGTATAGATCTATAAAAAGGGATAAATTTGTGCAATAAGTCTAATAAGACTTTTCCTCTCTAAATCTCATAATTTAACAGGTACAAAAATCATCTCTACAATAAATCTTTTTGGCATAACTTAAAATGCTTCTCCAATACCCAACTGATTTTCCTTGGCATTGGTTGCTTTATCTTTTTCCGTACTTCTATTTTATAACTAATAAGCATGATTATCTGCATTTATCATAAATTTGAACAACGCATATGTTTTTAAATCCGAGACCTTTTTTTTTCTATTCAATATATTTGATGCATTTAAGAAAATTTTTTTTGCTGAAATTAGGTCAGAAAATTAAAGAAAAATCATGTTGAATACATCAATCTAATTCTAAAGAAAGAAAAGCCAACATTATACCTTTAAGAAGAACTTCTGTGCATGACTTCTTATCTGAACAGTAGTCTTGGTACCAACGTGCTCTACAAAGAGGCAAGCAACATTAAACACTAGAAAAAGTTCAAACAAATACAGATAACTCATACTAGGCATTCATGAAGGAAAGTCTACAAAAGATAGAATTTTGAAATAAACATAAAGCCTTAATCGGATAAGTACATCATTTGCAACTGAATCATAGACTTCAAGAACTTTAAAATGAAGGATTTAGCTAAACTGCTAAAATGACTGATATGATCCATCTGAAAATGAGGAAGTCCTGACCAAAAATTAGTAGACCTATTTTGAGAATAGTATAATATTAATTAAATATATGTTGTAATTAATATAAAGTATATCTAAGAATTTTGAACTCCATCCTGATAAAAACGTTAAACAGAATATCCTGGAAAGATTTTTTTTCTATCTCATGTGCCAACTTTGGGCTGAAATAAAACGCCATCCAAGACAATGGCTATAGTCAAGCTAAGCCATTTTTCAACCCATTCTGACAAGTAAAATTTAAGTGGCTTAAAATATTTAACAGCTTTAATCTCTCATGTTTTTTTTTAAGTTCTTATTGGGATCATTCCGTTTAAGGGTCACCAAAGCTTTCTTGAACAGAAGGGTAAAACAAAGCACAATGGAATAAAGTAGGTCAGTTTATTCTGCCAAATTTCATTTATGTCAAGGCATGCAGCTGAGGTGTGGGGAGAAAGAATTTAAAAGCATCTATGTATGTGGTTTTGCATGAGGGTGCAAGATTCATTGTCGATATTAGTTTAAGGCAATTCCTACACAAATGGACTTAACAGACTTTATAAGAATTGAGTTGCAATTGTGAAATACAGGTTAAGGATGCCTACAATAAATATGAATGTATCAACTAGCAAGCTTGATCATGTTGTTTTACCTGAGTCCAGCAGCAAGAGGAAATGAAAAACATTCTGAAGAGACGAGATATTGAAAGAGCCCTGATTTGGAGATCAGATCTAGTAGGTTATTTATTTTAATAGCTTATAATAAAAATTTAGACATCAGATTGTGGAAAGAGCAAAGAGAACGTATTTATTGAATTTTAATGATTCAATTTCTCCATATAAGTTTTTGGTGATAGTGATTATAATATCATACTGTTTAGAATGAAGAGAATGTCACAAATAGTCCATTGGTGTGATTCAATTGTTGGTCAGACATCAAGAATTGCTGCTGAAACTACCGAATAATTTTAAATATAACTAGTCAGTTTTCACTACATAAGGTTTTCCTATTTTGGAGCAGTTTGTTTAGAAAATGGATTAGATTAAATACATATTGTAATTACTTTTATTTAAAGGTTGAATTTATGTAGAAAATCAATCCGAAATTTCCACTTTCCTTTTTCTTAATTCTCTTCCAACCAAACTTTCTCTATAACACTAGATCTCTAAGACAGTGAACAGAAAAACAAAAAAACAAAAACCACCCCCAGCAAAGGAGGTCTAGAAGATGATACAACCAAATCCAAACTTTAAAACCCTTTCTATAAGTAAAGCAGAGCATGCCTCTTTTGTAAGGGCGGATAATTCCTCAGTTCCAGAAAGCACATCAATGGTCACTTATATTCTACAACACTTAAAAGGAGACTTGACGATGGTGGTCAAAACACTTGGATTAGTCAAAAGAGAACAACTTGGTAATTGACAAAGACTTTGTGGGCTTTGAAAATTTGCACTTGCTTCTGCTGAGAGAGTTCAGGTTTTGGGTTAACTTTTAGAAGGTATATTAGATTGCAAATAAGATGCTACCTAGAGATTTTTCTCTTCTTTTACGAAAATTTTATGACTTAATTCCAAGTTTCCAAGGGCGCAAGCTCCTATAATTAATTACATTTCTCGGTGACGAGAGACATTGGATTTTTGTTTAGCTTATGATTTTTCAATTGCTAATACCTTATTTAAGAAAAGGAATGAACATCTCATCACTTATAAAAATGGATATAGTACAACCCAGATTGACTATTTTCTTATTAGAAAATTAAATCGTTTAGATTGCAAAGATTGTAAAGTTATTCCGAGTGAAAATTTATGTACCCAACATCGATTATTAGTTTTGGACTTTAAGATAAAGGGGCATAAAATAAAAAATAAAGTAAAACAATTTTCTAGGATTAAATGGGGGCATTTAAAGAATATTAACAAAAATATTTTTGGAAATAAGATTTTAGATCTTAAGATTTTGTCTGTGCATGAGGATGCTAATATTATGTGGAAAAAAGTGGGTAGTGATATTAAGAATATTGCAAAAGATGTCCTTGGAGTATCAAAGGGAAAAACTCCTAATAGTAAAAATAGTTGGTGGTGGAATCCTAATGTGCAAGAAAAAATTAAAAATAAGATCCATTTTAAAAAATTGGTTTAATTTTAAAAATTATGATAATTGGGAAATATATAAAGTGGCTCGTAAGGATGCTAAGAAACCAATATGCGATGCAAAGGCATTAACTTTTAGTGATTTATATAATAGATTAGATACTAAAGAGGGAGAAAGATATATGTATAAGTTAGCAAAACAAAGAGATAGGAGTAGTAAGGATTTAGTTCAAGTGAAGTGTATTAAAGATGAAGATCAAAAAATACTTTTCTTAGAAGATGATATTCAACAAAGACGGATGAGATATTTTGCTAAACTTTTTAATGAAGATTGTGAAAATAAGATTGACTATAGTGACCTTAGCACCCTAAATGAAAATAAAGATTTATGTTTTTATCGGCGTATTAGTAAAACTGAAGGCTTTAAAGAAAATGAAGGGTGGAAAAGCTGTTGGACCTGATGATATTCCAATAGAGGTGTGGAAATGCTTAGGAGATGAAGGAATTTCATGGCTTACTAAACTTTTTAATACTATTTTGAAGACTAAGAAGATGCCAGATGAGTGGAGAATGAGTGTGTTAATTCCTATTTTTAAGAATAAAGGTGATGCACAAGATTGTGCGAATTATAGAGGTATTAAGTTAATGTGTAATACTTTAAAACTATGGGAGCGAGTTATGGAGCATAGGTTGCGGCGTGATACTAATGTTTCTCAAAATCAATTTGGATTCATGTCGGGTAGGTCGACTATGGAAGCCATACATTTATTAAGAAGTTTGATGGAGAAATATAGAGAAAATAAGGAGGATCTACATATGATATTTATTGATTTAGAAAAAGCATATGATAAAGTTCCAAGAGAAGTGCTATGAAGAGTTCTTGAACAGAAAGGAGTCAATAATGCTTATATTCAAATCATTAAAGATATGTATGCATGAGCTATTACTTGTGTACACAAGGTGGATTGACCAAGTATTTCCCTATTTCGGGTGGGTTACATCAAGGATCAGCCTTAAGCTCATATCTTTTTGCTTTAGTCATGAATGTTCTCACTAGACATTTGCAAGAGGATGTAACTTGGTGTATGTTTTTTGCTGATGATATTCTTCTTATTGATAAGACTAGAGAGGGAGTTGAATGTAAACTTGAATTATGGAGGTCAACCTTAGAGTCTAAAGGTTTTCGCTTGAGTAGATCTAAAACAGAATATATGGAGTGTAATTTTAGTAGTAATAGACCTAGTGAGGGGATTGTGACTTTGGGCGATCAAGTCATTAATAAGAGTACATGTTTTAGATATCTTGGATCTATTGTTCAGAGTGATGGTGAAATAGATGGGGATATTATCAGCATAATTCAAATTGGATGGTTGAAGTGGAGGAATGAATCGGGCTTATTACATGATAGAAATGTACCCCTCAAACTTAAGGGAAAATTCTATAAGATGTTAGTGAGGCCTGCAATGCTTTATGGTGCCGAATGTTGGCCTTTAAAAGAGAAGCATAATACTAAGTTAAGTGTGGCAGAGATGAGGATGCTCAGGTGTATGAGTGGCTTTACCCTTAGAGATAGGATACGAAATGAGCATATACGTCATGAATTCACTACTAAATGGTTGAAGTGGAGGGAATGATGACAAACTCAATTAAAATCCCAGGGCTAAATTATCTCAAGTTGTCATGGATCCAATCCTACTTAATCAAAAAAATATAGTCAACCCAACCTGACTAAAGGAACCTTGTCAACAATTATTGGTTGCATCATCTGATAGGTTTTTACAAACTCGAGGTGAATGTTTGTCTAAAGGGATGAATTTAAATCAAGCTTAAGCTACTTACCTAATAGAGAACTTTATACCCTATCAAGCGTATTCCATGAATTCACTACTAAATGGTTTTGGAGCTATTGATGACCTTTCGGGCTTTGATCATGATCATAATTTAATCGTGTTATTTCATACCCATTTGCCTATGGTGCTATTTGGCTGTAAAATCATTGGTTATAAAACATGTGTCGCATCTTTACTGGTAAAAGATCATTTAAAAATGAAATGTCAATATGTTTGATAAGGCATTGACTTTTTATAGCCCAATGTTATTCTTAACTTTATCAATCTCGACAAAAGATTTCGGGTGGTGGGTGAATTTTTCTAGGTTATGATGAGTATATTTCACTAGTGCATTTTGACATTTTATAATTTTTGAGATTTTTCTATTGTTCTCGGGCTTAAAGCCCATATTGATTTGCGCTAAGATTTGGGTGGTATTCTAAAAAAATTGCATTCCCCCTAAATTGAGATTTTTTGTCTTCATTTTGCTAAGTTCAACTTAGTCAATTCTATTAGAATATTTGATTGGAACTTACTCGATAAGAAAATTTATCAATTAGTATTGTGATAATTTACCGAGAGGTAGAAGTCTTATCAACTCCAATCTTGATGACACAAGGAATCAGACTTTAAGAGTGGGACTTATAATATAATCCTACAGGTAGGGTTGCTCGCTCGAGAATATCATATAGAAATGAGAGCTTGAATTTGTAAGTGAAAGAGAGTTTTTGATGAAAGAGAGTTAGTGAATTTTAAAAAATAATTGCTCCTTGTCCAAGAAGGGTTTCATGATTTTCAACTTAGGGTGAATTCAAATTCCAATTTATTTCTGGTTAACGTATCATTCTGAGACTTTGTGCTTAGTCATTTGATGTATTTATTGGAGCACACACGGACATTTTAACTTTCGTACTCCAATATTTTTTTATGATTATGCATGACACACTTGCACATTTCTCAGTTTGATTTACAAACTTGGGTAATTTTTTATGCACTTGAACACTCATATAATTTTTAATGTGCTTATATAATGTGTGTGCACATTTCTCGAGATGAGTTAAATTTAAGTTCATTTTTATTTTATTCCATCCAGTATTCTCAACATAAATTAGGAGTTTAATGCATTTGTAGAAGCACATGTAGGTGAAACTATTTTTGGTGATATATCTGTGCATTTCTTTCAATGCCTTTTTAGTTTTTTACATTTTTTTGGCATTCACATGATACACTTGCATGTTTTTCAATGCATTTGTACAGTGTAATAAAATTTTCAATAATCTTACATGATGTATGTGTATTTTTCAATACATTCACAATATTTTTAACAAACTTGAAAGATGCACCTACATGCCTTTCTAGCCACTCTTTGGTGCATTTGAGTTATTTTTAGTGCATTTACATTGTGTGCTTTTACATTTTTCAGAGCATATACGTGATTTTTAGTGCATCTGCATAGTGTACTTGCATACTTTTTTTGTATATTTGACTATGCACTTGCACGTTCATCACTGCATTTGAATAGTGCACTTGCAAGCTTTTAGATAAGTTGCATATGTTGACCTCGATAGCCGCTCCAAGGTCGGCCCGATCAAACATGGTCAAAGAAACAAGCGAAAGATATGACGTCTCACAAAAGCTGTCCAAAATGAGTAAACCAAAAGTCAAAATTATCCAATCAGCATCCATTTGTGAAACTAACTACGTCGACGTGTTTGGGATTGTAAAAGAATATAAGATTAACATCTATATTGACCAAGTCTTTGCATGACGTAAATCAAAAAATTCTCGCATGCGATGTGACAACTTGGCATCAATATATCCGGTTGAAGCAAGTATCCAAAAAAAAATCAAAAATTTGATTATTATTATTATTATTAAAAAACCAACATAAAGTAATAACAACAAGCCTTTATCTAGAAGGGGAGAGACTATTATACTAGGGGAGGTTTGCTACCACAGACCTCAGTTCATATTCCTCACTTGCTACAGAAGTTTCATGAGAGCGTTGTTGAAGGCCATTGTAGTGTGTAGATGACCTATAGAAGATTGGCAGCCACTACATGGGGTCGGACCGATCGGTTACATAAATCATTTTTCTTCGTTGTGTTCCTAATAACTAAGTTAAGTGTTGCAGAGATGAGGATGCTTAGGTGGATGGAAGATAAGATTAGAGAGAGTCGTCTTAGATGATTTGGTCACATTAAACGGAGGCCTTCCAATGACCCTGTTAGGAAAGTTGAGGTATTAGATTTGACTTATGTTAAAAACGGTAGAGGTAGACCTAAAAAGAATTGGTTAGAACATATTAGAAATTATATGTCTTTATTAAATTTAAATGAGAATTTGACTTTTAATATGACATAATGGCGAAAAAGGATTCATGTAGCCGACCCCACGTAGTAGGACAAAGGCTTGATGTTGTTGTGTTCCTAATAAGTGTCAAATTCTCATTTAAATCTAATAAAAAAAATATTATTTATAATATTTTCAAGCCATGGCTCCTTAGGTATACCTCTACCTGCACGGAACTCTTGATTTTGTTTGCTTGGATCTTGATGAATAAAAGAACCAAGGTATAGATTGTTGTATTAGTCATTTAATTCTTTATTTACTTTTATTTGTAAGAGCTGTTAGTAGTTTCTTTGTTTTAATGTTATTTGTAGATTTTTTTATTTATACAATTACTTTGAGGTGTGGCTGCAAATTCACCCTCACCCAATGTTGGAAGCACAACTTCAATTTATTTTCTTTCCAAAGGAAAATTTTACCTCCTATATTTCCCTCTAGGTTTTTACTTTTTAGTTTCCTTCCTTGGTTGGTAGAGAATTATAGTTTCAGATCAAAAATCATGAATGGATAATTCTGATAGGAAATACTTGAGTTCGCAATTAACCCTAAGGTAATACTTGAGCTCGCAAGCAAACCTAACCCAAATCGGCAAACAAACAGCAGCCAAATGGCTGTCCACAGCAGGAAAACAGAAGAAATCTACTGTTTACAACAGAAAAATGGCACTTGTCCGGGAAAATATGAGAGAAAACTCAAGAAAAGACTTTTACTCCACTTAGACGATGAATAAAATAGCAAGATACAATTGATCCTCAATTCGAGAGGAGGATCGATCTCTCCCAAATCTCTGGCAACGCCAAGAGCCCAAAGAAAACCTAAATCTAAGAGATCTCAAATTTCAGCCAAATTCAAGATACTTAAACCCTAGGAAAATCAACTATTTAATGCATACAAATCAAAAGGAATTCCCTAAACAGTCCCTACATTCAATTTCCCTCCTAAAATCCATTCAAAAACCTTCCCATTCGGCCCTGTTTGATCCAGGCGGGCGGGCGGCTGAAACGGTAGGCGGAAGTTCCGTCTCGTTGTGGTTGGGCCGGTCCCGCGTGGACCGGCTGGACCGGTCTAACAGATTCTCACGTTCCTTGTTATTAAGGTAATAAATAGCAAGTCGTCCCAATTAATCCTATCAGATGAGCTCTTACAAAGAATTTTATTATCATGCATAAAAGGTGGTTCAGCTAATGGATATGCAATAAAGATTGCATAAGGAGCCACTGTTGAAAGCCACCACTCCTCACTAATTTCATGAATGTAAAGAGGTGTAGGACAGTAAGGCAAAGAAGTTCCATCTCCTAGGTGGAGGAACTCTCGTGACAGTGCTATGAAGGAGGGCAATATTGGAAAAACCATTTGTTGATGTTAAAATAGAAAATTGAAGGTGTTGACTCTTGTGAGTTTATCAAAAACAAGAAGCAAGTTACTCCACACACTATACCATCTGCTTCTTTAAAAATCAATCAGGATATCAACATAAATAGATAGCGCAGATTCAGAATTTTCAAAGCCCGCAATAACCTAACAGCTAAAGACTAATAAAAGAGGATCATCCATTAGTATATCACCACATAAGACTCATTTTTAATTTATGGCACAGAGCTTAACCACCTACAATTGGCCTTAACAATAAATAGGCTTGTTAGTTCTATAATTGCACGCTAATGTCAACAAGAACTGTTTACTTTTTCATGGGATGAAATTTAAAAAATATTATTATAGAAGAACATTATCTAAAGTACCATGTTATTATAAATTCAAAGCATGGAAACTCTTCGAGGCTAAATCATTTATGTGCTTTTTCATTTATTATAAATTTAAAGGTAATTGAAGGTTTCATTTAGGTTATAGTTGAATTTCCTAGACTCAACTAACCAAGCTTTTTTGGATGTATCATGACACAAGTTGGGATGAGTTTTGTCCAATTTTGAGTTATATGGCATGTATTTGAATAGAAGAATTTATGCGTACATGATCAGCTTTTCTCTGCACTGTTAATTGCATGCCAGTTCTAAAATATATTTTGAAAAAGATTTATCTCGTAGGAGTGGCCTTAAAGATGGTAAGGCAAGCTCGAGGCTTTCTTAATAATAGCTCAAAATGTAATTCAAATAATAATTTAGTCGAATCAAACCAAGACAAACCACGAGATGACAGCTTGACTTGAAATTAATTACAAGTTTGTTCAATCATGATGGCTTGAGTGAAATTTGTAAGAAAAATAGAATAGAAACACAAACTAAATCGGCTATCTTGCTTGAAAGGAAGGCCAAATCTAAATTAACTTCCCAATCAGTTCTAACCAATGTACTTAAACCAATTGCACATAACTGTTTAATGATGGGCTCGAGATGCACACCAGCCCGCAATGAGCTGATCAGTAAAATTGTTCGCGAAAAATGTACAACGGAGGAAAATGTCAATACCTTGTATCCGCTGCCATTCCCTTCCATAAAGCCCAAGAGCTGCCAAGAACTTGCTATGCTCCTCATCATTCCACCTCTCTCGCTGTTTCGAGATCGTATAAGGTTTCCTTGCCTGCACCCATTTCAATAGCTTAAAATGTCGAACTAAAAGAAATAAAATATATTTTCGCTGCTTCAACAAATCAATCACCTTCGCCAGCTCTTTCGAAGGGGTCGTCTCCATGGCTTCTCTGTTGGAAATATCTATCCATGCATTAGTCCTCTACAAAAAGAATCAGGTTAGGCACAAAAATCTATAAAGAAGGGGAAAATCAGATGATGCAGCGGGCATTCACCAGGAAATGAAACCATTGGAGACGGAGCAAACCAGGGCAGCCAGAGCCGCCATCTCATGACTCCATTCCGCGGCTCGCTCACCCTTTCACAGACCGCGTCGTTGACAATAACAACTTTCACGATGGTTACTTCAATGTTCGCCATTGGTTTATAGACAAGGAGATTCATCGAAGGGGTAATAGGCGGCGAAACGAGCTTTTGGGTTGGCACGCCAAACTCTCTCTCTCTCTCTCTCTCTCTCTCTGTCAAATGCACACAGACCACGCAGAGATCCAATCGTACGCCACGAGAAACCTGAGCCACAATTTCTTTGGAAAAGATTTTTTTGGGGATTCACGGTGTATTTGAAGCGAGAGCGGTATAGTGGATATTTATTGACACGTGGCATGATGTCAGCGGTTCAATAATAACTCGGTGAAGCGTGATACTGCGGGATGGGGCCTCCCACGGGTCCCACATCTCGAATATCGCGACGCCAAGGCATAATATCTCCTGCCCACCCAACTGTCGGACAATTTGGAATTTTTATTGCCTCCTCGCACCTGACGCATCTCTACGTTCGGTACGCCTTTATAACGCGACATCTGGCAGCAACAAAACCCGAAACCCGACCCGGAGATGATTGGGTATATGGCACGTGCGAAATTTAAAATAATGGCCCGAACGCGGACCCGAATTTTATTGCGCGGACCCGAAAAAAACGGCTATCTTTTCGAACAGCCTTACCGTCTTTCACTTCATTCATTATACGCGACGATATACTTCATCTTCTCCAACCGGCAGTTCAGCTACTTCCATTTCTGCGAATCTTCAAGCGCTGCATATTTGATTTTAAGATGCCTCAGGTTAGATACTTCTTCAATATATAAATGGTAGGGTTTTCGAAGCGTATCCTAGTAGTATACCGAGCGGTACTGCTCGGTATTGCTCGGTTTAGCTCGGTATAGATCTGCTCCATGCTCGGTACAGCTCCGTGCTGAAGCGTATCCGAGTAGTTTTCCGAGCGGTACTGCTCGGTATTGCTCGGTATTGATCAGTACATAGCAATGTTGATCTATACCGAGCGGTACTGCTTGGAAGTTGTCGGTATAGCTAGGTCTTCCTCGGTACCGAGCAATGTTGATCTATACTGAGCGGTACTGCTCTGTATTGGTCGGTATAGCTCGGTATTGCTCGGTATTGCTCGGTAAGGCTCCATCCTGAAGCGAATCCGAGTAGTATACCGAGCTGTTCTGCTCGGTATTGCTCGGTATTGATTAGTACCGAGCAATGTTGATCCATACCGAGCGGTACTGCTCGGAATTTGTCGGTATAGCTAGGTATTGCTCGGTACCAATCAATACTGATCTATACCGAGCGGTACTGCTCGGTATAGCTCGGTATTGTTCGGTATTGCTCGGTATAGCTCGGAAATGCTCCATGCTGAAGTGTATCCGAGTAGTATACCGAGCGGGACTGCTCGGTATTGCTCGGTATTGCTAGTTATTGCTCGGTACAACGCGGTAATGAGCAGTACCTGAGCAGCATTAGTAATAATTTTGCTCGGTATTGCTCGGTACTGCTCGGTATTGATCTGTACCGAGTAGAATTAGTAACAATTATGCTTGGTGTTGTTCTTTACTGCTCGGTATTGAGCTGTACCGAGCAGATTTGATAATTGTTATGCTTGGAACTGATCGGTATTGCTCGGTACTGCTCGGTATTGATCTGTACCGAGCAATGTTGCGATTTATTATGATCAGTAATGTTCGCTACTGTTCGGTACTGCGCAGTACCGAGCATAAATATTAGTCAGTATAAGTAAATGATTTTTATTAATTAATAGCATTATTGACAATTTGATTTTACGCAGGGTTATACTCCAAAGATTCATTTCCGATGCAGGTTCTCGACGTTCAGAGAAGTTTGTAATGATCTTGTTCAGAGATTTGGAGATACGTTGGTTGTTAGATTGGGTCAGTTGCATGTAAACCAGTTCCTTAGGCTACCTGTGATGCCTCAAAATGTTCCACTCGTACATATGCTAATTTCGAAGTGGGATAGAAAAACAGAAAGTTTCATTATTAAAGGACGAAGTATTAAATTTTCAACTGAAGAAGTAGCAATATTGATAGGCATGCCAAGCAGGGGAATTATTTTTAACGTTGGAAGTGCGAGATCCAGTGGCAAAACATCAAATGACATTCGCCACGACATTGAGAAGTTGGATAGTAGCACAAGAATGGATGACGTTGTGAAATGCTTCCTCCTATATCTGCTATCGAATATATTTTTTCCGATGGCTAACTTTCGGATTCCAGTATCCATCTTTGAACTTCTCAACAGTCCAGAATTGTTTAATCAGTACAATTGGCCAGAATCCATTAGAGGTTTCCTTGTAGAAGAATTCAATGTTGTTGCAACCAAAAAAGCTAAGGGAGTGGGTCTGGGCTATGTAAATGATTTTGTAATGATTTTAATTGTAAGTATTGTTTTATTGTTCAATAAATATATGATTATTGTACAAATTCTAAAGCAAACATAAATTACCTTCATTTGTACAGATTTGGTTCCTTGAACATACAACAATACATGCTGTACAGGATGATATTTCCCGGCCTCGTTTTACTCGCTGGGATGGAAACTTCATTTACACTGAGAAAGAAGTTATTAATATATTTGTTGACCTTGAAGAACATGAGGTATGTAAACTACATTTTTTAATTCAACTAACTCTTAAAATTATATGTTTTTATGTTTTAATTGAATGAAATGTTATATTTTTTGCAGATACTTACGGAATTGCAAGGAATAACTGATGCTAAGAAAGATTTATTGCTTCATCTTTCTCCAGCATCCAGTCCAATAAAGGAGGCAAGCCCTAGTAGGGTACCATGCCCTACAATTGACGAGTCAACTGAAACCACTCCTGCTTCTCCAGTGGGGATGTCGAGTCCACCCAAACATGACTCACCTACACCTACTCCAGTCAGACCACAGCTGTTTACAAGTAGAAGTCAACCTGAGTCATCTGGACAACCTGAATTTACAAATGTAGACGATCAAGCTAACTTGATAATAATAAATAAATCAATATTCGAGCTTTTCAGCAAGTACAACTTCATCCAGAAGAAGGTAGTAGAGCTGGAAGCAACCAATCAGGTACAAGAACATCGCATTCATTATTTGGAGGATTCATTGTTTGATTTGGAGAAAGAAAATTCAAATTTAAAAGAAGAAATTAAAAAGAAAGATCAATTCTTGATGCAATTCTTTGAAGATCAATTTCCTTCATATTTCAAAAATTACAAGAAAGAAAGGTGTGTTCAATCTTCTTTATCTCCAAGTGCATCTGAAGAGACGACCTTAAGTGAGTATGAGGTTGATCCTTCCATAATAACTGGAATTGCACAAAGAGTACAAAGGAGAAATGACCGAAAAAGAAAACTTGTTACCACACCATTTACTACTGGTGTTAGGAAGAAGAAAATTAAAAAACAAGTGCAACCCGAAGACTCGGCATCAGCTGTCAGTGCTGCTGATCGTCCTGATGAAGCGCCTAATAAAGCTGCAGTTGATACAACAACTACTGCAGCACAACCAACACCAGAACCTACACCTACTGCAGCTGTACTCCCAGAACCACTTACACAAGAAGAAGTTCCTGTAGTTGATCAAACTGTTGGTAAAGAGGTGGTTGTTTATGAAGAAGTGGATGAAAATTTAGAAATTCCAAGGTCTCCTGCACCTGAAATGTTAGATTACCCTGGGAGAGATTTAATTGCCGAAGATAAACGCATCATAATAGATAATGCACTTCAACAATTCAAGTTTAAGTAAGTACTTGTTGATTTATATCAATTTGCATATTGAGATCTTCATTTTATACCAAATTAAGAACTTCATTTTGTAGTTAAGTGTTTATTATGCTCGGTACAGATCAATACCGAGCAGTACCGAGCATAAGTAATAGTAAATAAGGTCGGTACAGATCTATACCGAGCAGTACCTAGCAATACCGAGCAATACCGAGCATAAATATTATGATCTCGGCTCGGTATTGATCAAAACCGAGCAGTACCGAGAAGTGCCGAACATAATTTGTAGTTATTATGCTCGGTACAGATCAATAACGAGCCGTACCGAGCATAATTTGTAGTTATTATGCACGGTACAGATCAATACCGAGCAGTACCGAGCAGTACCGAGCATAATTTGTAGTTATTATGCTCGGTACAGATCAATACCGAGCAGTACCGAGCAGTACCGAGCATAAATTGGAGCATCTCTGCTCGGTATTGATCATTACCGAGAAGTACAGAGCAGCACAGAGCATAATTACTATTTATTAAGTTCAATACCGAGCAATACCGAGCAATACCGAGCAGATCCGACCTTATTTCACAATTGAGAACTTCTTTTACTACTAATTTGTTTTTTTTTTCTATACAGGACTGATTCAATATTCGAGTTTGGAAATATATCAATAAATAGAAGCCAATTGGACGAATTATTAATGTCGGAAGAGCTTGATAATAACCACATAGACGCGTTTGCTCATTTATTAACGCAAAAGGAAGCAGCAAATCCTGGTCGTAATCAACCTTTTGTATTTGTTTCAAGCTTTCATTGGGTATGTAGTTTACATTTTCTTATTTATTCGGTTTAACTATATGTTCGAACTAATCACACAACTTTTTCTATCTTTTTTACCAGCTATACTACAAACAATACAATGATTCGAACACAAAAACGTTCGTATCAAATATAGACAAAAACATTATCAAGAATGTAAATTTGATCTTTGTTCCAATAGTATACGGAGAACATTGGACATTACTACTGTGCAACTTGGTTAAAAAAAGGTGGGAATTTTATGATTCGTTACCGAAGAAGACACATAAAGCGATACTCCCAGAAGTTGTAAGTTAGATCTATTTTTTTGTTACCATTTCGACTCTTATCAATATTCTATGCTAATTTGAATTTTTTTTTCCAGATTTCTCATTTCTACAAAGATACGGACGACGCCTTCGACACTAATATAACGAAATGGCCAATTAAAGGATTTCGAAACGTGCCAACACAAGATAACAGCGTTGATTGCGGAATGTATCTTTGTAAATATATTGAAGTTCTAATTCAAAAAGAACCAATTAAATGGTATAGATATTTGGACTGGCATTCTAATATGCCATTGTATAGAGCTGAATTTGCTTATGACTTGCTATGTACTAAAATTCATTAGATTATGAGAGTAATGTTAAACTTTGTTTATATTGTGAAATATTTTCTTAAACGAAATGGTGCATATTACTTTAGAATAGGAATAATACAGTGCAATAGCCTTCTAGGTATTGCTCGGTACATATCGGTATTAATCTATGCCGATTACAATTACCAAAAGTTTTGGTCGGATCTGCTCGGTATTGGTCGGATCTGCTAGGTATTGCTCGGTATTAATCTGTACCGAGCATAATAACTACTAATTATTATCGGTGCTGCTCTGTACTTCTCGGTTATGATCAATACCGAGCAGAGATTATCATATTTATGCAAGTATCTGCTCGGTATTGCTCGGTATTGATATGTACCGAGCATAATGATTATTACTTATGCTCGGTACTGCTCGGTACTGCTCGGTATTGATCTGTACCGAGCATAATAACTACAAATTATGCTCGGTACTGCATGGTACTGCTCGGTAATGATCAATACCGAGCAGAAACGATTGGTATCGGTCGGTGTGCATAGGTCTTGCTCGCTATTAATGGATTTATATGGCTCGGTATAGTTCTGTATAGCGAGTTAATTGCTTGGTATTGATCGGTATTGCTCGGTATTACACAAACTAACTCCAAAATCAATTATACATTCAGAAAATCATATTAATGTCATAAATTTTATGCAAAATTAACTAGTTACATGAAAGACGATTGACTACCAGATTCTGTATTTGTAAAGTGTAAGCTTGTTGAAGGTATCGTGGCGGTTTGTTTCGATTTTTTCGGCTTCTTCTTCTCCCAGTGATCCTTCAATCTAGCATTTGAAACTCCCTTAGGCCGACATTTCTTTGGATCTTTAATTGTTTCATTACCAGCTCCAGAATATGGTGTGTTTTTACTACCCAGCTTGATGGAATGAACTTTTTGAGCCAAAGTGCTCAAATCATCTATGACACACTTCTCAGCTTCTTTATTACCTTGTGCTTCTGTGCTAATTTTATATGCAAAACGGCATGCATAATTTCTGAAAATCAAGTTGCTATCACCCGAAATTAGTTGAAAGGCATTACTACAAAGAGTTGGGATCTTACCTCCAGAATATAAATCTTTTCGAGCATTGACGGACCATCTAGGGAGTAAATATTTAATGGGAATATTAATAATGTCTAACTGTCTCATTACTCTCATGCAATGTGCACATAATATTCCCATCATTTCAAACTTAGCACATGTGCATTCAATGGTACCTTCAATTGAACTGATTTTAACTATCCATCTGTGTGAGTCAATGGAGCTGTCAATGTTACAAACAGAAAACATTGATAAATCTGATGAAGTACTATCAACGCATAATCCACCAAGTCCATGTAAGAACTCCTCTTCAAAAAATTCATACAATTTTCTTGTATAAAATTTTGCAGCTTGCTTCAATACTGAACTACTTTTCATATATGGAACTATATCAGTTTGACTACATTTGAATTCTTCATCTTGTTCATTTCGACGCCAAATCCTCATAATCTTCTCCAAACCGAGGAAGCACTCCGTGATAGTACTTGTTGGCTTGGAATAACCATGGCATACATGATTGGTTGACTCACTCCTTTGGGTTGATAAAATACCAAGATTAAAACAATCTTTATTGAATGCAGTTGACCACTTCTCCTTGATTTTGTAAAGATCACTCAACCATTGATTATTTTGGAGTTCTCCTTCTGATATCATTTCCGTCCATTTGCTCTCAAATTCCTCAGCTGAATCACAATGTCTGAAACATTAATAAAATAAGCATTTAACTCTGTTGTTACTGTTAAAGCACCATACCTTTGAAGGTGCTTTCTTGTATAGATGCCATTGGCACAATCGATGCCGTGTATTAGGCAATGCAATCTCTATTGCCCTAGCTATGGCTTGGTCCTGATCAGAAAAAATGGTAATGGGATGTTTGTTATCCATGATTTTTATAAATGTTTGAAAAAGCCAGGTAAAAGAAGCTATTGTCTCATCAGATAAAAAAGCAACTCCTAAAAGAACATTTTGCCAGTGATTGTTCACTCCGACAATTGGGGCACAACATAAGTTATATTTATTTAAACGGTAACTAGTATCAAATATAATCACATCTCCAAAACAGTCATAATCGATTCTACCCAAACCATCAATCCAAAAGAAATTCAACAAACATCCGTCTTCATCTGTTTCAACATCCCATGCAAACATATGGTCATCTAACGACCTCTCTTTAAACAACTTGATCAGTGAGTTAGTGTCTCCACTTTCAAACTTCGCTCTTCTTTCTTTTTGGATATGGTTGTACGCATCGCGCTTCGTAAATCCAAGATTAGCCACACCTCCAACTTCATCAGATAGGTACGTAAATGCATCAACAGTTCTTATACCTGCTTCTGTCATAGATTTCAAAACAGCTGCATTATCATCACTAATTGACCTTGCCGACCGAAGCAAATGTTGATCATCCGGCCTAGCTAGTTCGTGATTGCGACTCTCTACAGATTTATGCACTGACCAAAGCCCTTCTTTACTCACCGAAAATCTAACCATGGCTGGACATCCTGTTCTTGTAGATGATCTCCGATATTTTAATTTAGTACCACTTTCATTCTCCTTCTTGAAACCTGCTCTAGAACACACAAAATCCTTTGATTTGATTAACCTTGTATTTGGCCAGAAATGGTGATGTTCTTTCCGAACACTAAATCCGGTCGAATGCGCATACTGGCAATATTTCTCATATGCATCTTTCTCGCAATTGTAAACACCCTAATAAATATTCAAACATCCATATTAAATTATAATTACTTTGATATAATTCCCGATCGTATACCGACTTTTTCTACTCAGTACCAAGCAATACCGATGTAAGCCGTTCTTGCTCGGTATGGCTTGGTATTGCTCCGTAATGCTCGGTATAAAGAGGTTTTGCTCGGTACTATATATAGTACTCTATACCGACCTTATACCGAGTTAAGCCGTTCTTGCTCGGTATGGCTTGGTATCGCTCGGTAATGCTCGATATGAAGAGGTTTTGCTCGGTACAATATATAGTGCTCAATACCGAGCTTATATCGAGGCAGGCCATTCTTGCTCGGTATAGCTTGATATAGCTCGGTATTGCTCGGTATTAAGAGGTTTAGCTCGGTACAATATATAGTACTCAATACTGAGCTTATACCGAGGTAGGCCATTCTTGCTCGGTATAGCTTGATATAGCTCGGTATTGCTCGGTATTGAGAGGTTTAGCACGGTACAAATGCGTACCGATATTGTACCAATCCATTATAATCAGTACCGAACGTATACGCATATATAATATAGAATACCGAGTTCGAAACAGTAAAACGTTGATAAAAACAAACAGTATACTTAAAATACTTACTAATATAAAATCAGAAAAACCTTCATCATAGCTTAAAGTTTGAGTTTCCTCGCAGAAAAAGAAGTCTTCGAAACAAGAAGCTTCAGTCGATCCTTCCATCTCCTAAAATACTGAACTATTTCTCTACGTCAGAAAAAATAAAAATTATGGGAATCGTAGACACTGTAGAACGATATCCTCTACAACATCTTAGGTTAAATACAGAGAAGGTTTTAATACAAAGGGTAAAAGCAGCGTACTTTTTCATTTTCCCGTCATTCTCATGTATATTACGACGGGCCAACCCGAAAAATATTAAAAAATATCGAAAAGTATATGGGCTGTCGTCGGGTCAAAATGGGTAAAGTAACTGCCAGATGTCGCGTTATAAAGGCGTACCGAACGTAGAGATGCGTCAGGTGGGAGGAGGCAATAAAAATTCCTCCCTGACGGCCCTCCAAAAGGAATTTTTATTGCCTCCTCCCACCTGACGCATCTCTACGTTCGGTACGCCTTTATAACGCGACATCTGGCAGCAACAAAACCCGAAACCCGACCCGGAGATGATTGGGTATATGGCACGTGCGAAATTTAAAATAATGGCCCGAACGCGGACCCGAATTTTATTGCGCGGACCCGAAAAAAACGGCTATCTTTTCGAACAGCCTTACCGTCTTTCACTTCATTCATTATACGCGACGATATACTTCATCTTCTCCAACCGGCAGTTCAGCTACTTCCATTTCTGCGAATCTTCAAGCGCTGCATATTTGATTTTAAGATGCCTCAGGTTAGATACTTCTTCAATATATAAATGGTAGGGTTTTCGAAGCGTATCCTAGTAGTATACCGAGCGGTACTGCTCGGTATTGCTCGGTTTAGCTCGGTATAGATCTGCTCCATGCTCGGTACAGCTCCGTGCTGAAGCGTATCCGAGTAGTTTTCCGAGCGGTACTGCTCGGTATTGCTCGGTATTGATCAGTACAGAGCAATGTTGATCTATACCGAGCGGTACTGCTTGGAAGTTGTCGGTATAGCTAGGTCTTCCTCGGTACCGAGCAATGTTGATCTATACTGAGTGGTACTGCTCTGTATTGGTCGGTATAGCTCGGTATTGCTCGGTATTGCTCGGTAATGCTCCATCTTGAAGCGAATCCGAGTAGTATACCGAGCTGTTCTGCTCGGTATTGATTAGTACCGAGCAATGTTGATCCATACCGAGCGGTACTGCTCGGAATTTGTCGGTATAGCTAGGTATTGCTCGGTACCGATCAATACTGATCTATACCGAGCGGTACTGCTCGGTATAGCTCGGTATTGTTCGGTATTGCTCGGTATAGCTCGGAAATGCTCCATGCTGAAGTGTATCCGAGTAGTATACCGAGCGGGACTGCTCGGTATTGCTCGATATTGCTAGTTATTGCTCGGTACAACGCGGTAATGAGCAGTACCTGAGCAGCATTAGTAATAATTTTGCTCGGTATTGCTCGGTACTGCTCGGTATTGATCTGTACCGAGTAGAATTAGTAACAATTATGCTTGGTGTTGTTCTTTACTGCTCAGTATTGAGCTGTACCGAGCAGATTTGATAATTGTTATGCTTGGAACTGATCGGTATTGCTCGGTACTGCTCGGTATTGATCTGTACCGAGCAATGTTGCGATTTATTATGATCAGTAATGTTCGCTACTGTTCGGTACTGCGCAGTACCGAGCATAAATATTAGTCAGTATAAGTAAATGATTTTTATTAATTAATAGCATTATTGACAATTTGATTTTACGCAGGGTTATACTCCAAAGATTCATTTTCGATGCAGGTTCTCGACGTTCAGAGAAGTTTGTAATGATCTTGTTCAGAGATTTGGAGATACGTTGGTTGTTAGATTGGGTCAGTTGCATGTAAACCAGTTCCTTAGGCTACCTGTGATGCCTCAAAATGTTCCACTCGTACATATGCTAATTTCGAAGTGGGATAGGAAAACAGAAAGTTTCATTATTAAAGGACGAAGTATTAAATTTTCAACTGAAGAAGTAGCAATATTGATAGGCATGCCAAGCAGGGGAATTATTTTTAACGTTGGAAGTGCGAGATCCAGTGGCAAAACATCAAATGACATTCGCCACGACATTGAGAAGTTGGATAGTAGCACAAGAATGGATGACGTTGTGAAATGCTTCCTCCTATATCTGCTATCGAATATATTTTTTCCGATGGCTAACTTTCGGATTCCAGTATCCATCTTTGAACTTCTAAACAGTCCAGAATTGTTTAATCAGTACAATTGGCCAGAATCCATTAGAGGTTTCCTTGTAGAAGAATTCAATGTTGTTGCAACCAAAAAAGCTAAGGGAGTGGGTCTGGGCTATGTAAATGGTTTTGTAATGATTTTAATTGTAAGTATTGTTTTATTGTTCAATAAATATATGATTATTGTACAAATTCTAAAGCAAACATAAATTACCTTCATTTGTACAGATTTGGTTCCTTGAACATACAACAATACATGCTGTACAGGATGATATTTCCCGGCCTCGTTTTACTCGCTGGGATGAAAACTTCATTTACACTGAGAAAGAAGTTATTAATATATTTGCTGACCTTGAAGAACATGAGGTATGTAAACTACATTTTTTAATTCAACTAACTCTTAAAATTATATGTTTTTATGTTTTAATTGAATGAAATGTTATATTTTTTACAGATACTTACGGAATTGCAAGGAATAACTGATGCTGAGAAAGATTTATTGCTTCATCTTTCTCCAGCATCCAGTCCAATAAAGGAGGCAAGCCCTAGTAGGGTACCATGCCCCACAATTGACGAGTCAACTGAAACCACTCCTTCTTCTCCAGTGGGGATGTCGAGTCCACCCAAACATGACTCACCTACACCTACTCCAGTCAGACCACAGCTGTTTACAAGTAGAAGTCAACCTGAGTCATCTGGACAACCTGAATTTACAAATGTAGACGATCAAGCTAACTTGGTAATAATAAATAAATCAATATTCGAGCTTTTCAGCAAGTACAACTTCATCCAGAAGAAGGTAGTAGAGCTGGAAGCAACCAATCAGGTACAAGAACATCGCATTCATTATTTGGAGGATTCATTGTTTGATTTGGAGAAAGAAAATTCAAATTTAAAAGAAGAAATTAAAAAGAAAGATCAATTCTTGATGCAATTCTTTGAAGATCAATTTCCTTCATATTTCAAAAATTACAAGAAAGAAAGGTGTGTTCAATTTTCTTTATCTCCAAGTGCATCTGAAGAGACGACCTTAAGTGAGTATGAGGTTGATCCTTCCATAATAACTGGAATTGCACAAAGAGTACAAAGGAGAAATGACCGAAAAAGAAAACTTGTTACCACACCATTTACTACTGGTGTTAGGAAGAAGAAAATTAAAAAACAAGTGCAACCCGAAGACTCGGCATCAGCTGCCAGTGCTGCTGATCGTCCTGATGAAGCGCCTAATAAAGCTGCAGTTGATACAACAACTACTGCAGCACAACCAACACCAGAACCTACACCTACTGCAGCTGTACTCCCAGAACCACTTACACAAGAAGAAGTTCCTGTAGTTGATCAAACTGTTGGTAAAGAGGTGGTTGTTTATGAAGAAGTGGATGAAAATTTAGAAATTCCAAGGTCTCCTGCACCTGAAATGTTAGATTACCCTGGGAGAGATTTAATTGCCGAAGATAAACGCATCATAATAGATAATGCACTTCAACAATTCAAGTTTAAGTAAGTACTTGTTGATTTATATCAATTTGCATATTGAGATCTTCATTTTATACCAAATTAAAAACTTCATTTTGTAGTTAAGTGTTTATTATGCTCGGTACAGATCAATACCGAGCAGTACCGAGCATAAGTAATAGTAAATAAGGTCGGTACAGATCTATACCGAGCAGTACCTAGCAATACCGAGCAATACCGAGCATAAATATTATGATCTCGGCTCGGTATTGATCAAAACCGAGCAGTACCGAGAAGTGCCGAACATAATTTGTAGTTATTATGCTCGGTACAGATCAATAACGAGCCGTACCGAGCATAATTTGTAGTTATTATGCACGGTACAGATCAATACCGAGCAGTACCGAGCAGTACCGAGCATAATTTGTAGTTATTATGCTCGGTACAGATCAATACCGAGCAGTACCGAGCAGTACCGAGCATAAATTGGAGCATCTCTGCTCGGTATTGATCATTACCGAGAAGTACAGAGCAGCACAGAGCATAATTACTATTTATTAAGTTCAATACCGAGCAATACCGAGCAATACCGAGCAGATCCGACCTTATTTCACAATTGAGAACTTCTTTTACTACTAATTTGTTTTTTTTTTCTATACAGGACTGATTCAATATTCGAGTTTGGAAATATATCAATAAATAGAAGCCAATTGGACGAATTATTAATGTCGGAAGAGCTTGATAATAACCACATAGACGCGTTTGCTCATTTATTAACGCAAAAGGAAGCAGCAAATCCTGGTCGTAATCAACCTTTTGTATTTGTTTCAAGCTTTCATTGGGTATGTAGTTTACATTTTCTTATTTATTCGGTTTAACTATATGTTCGAACTAATCACACAACTTTTTCTATCTTTTTTACCAGCTATACTACAAACAATACAATGATTCGAACACAAAAACGTTCGTATCAAATATAGACAAAAACATTATCAAGAATGTAAATTTGATCTTTGTTCCAATAGTATACGGAGAACATTGGACATTACTACTGTGCAACTTGGTTAAAAAAAGGTGGGAATTTTATGATTCGTTACCGAAGAAGACACATAAAGCGATACTCCCAGAAGTTGTAAGTTAGATCTAATTTTTTTGTTACCATTTCGACTCTTATCAATATTCTATGCTAATTTGAATTTTTTTTTCCAGATTTCTCATTTCTACAAAGATACGGACGACGCCTTCGACACTAATATAACGAAATGGCCAATTAAAGGATTTCGAAACGTGCCAACACAAGATAACAGCGTTGATTGCGGAATGTATCTTTGTAAATATATTGAAGTTCTAATTCAAAAAGAACCAATTAAATGGTATAGATATTTGGACTGGCATTCTAATATGCCATTGTATAGAGCTGAATTTGCTTATGACTTGCTATGTACTAAAATTCATTAGATTATGAGAGTAATGTTAAACTTTGTTTATATTGTGAAATATTTTCTTAAACGAAATGGTGCATATTACTTTAGAATAGGAATAATACAGTGCAATAGCCTTCTAGGTATTGCTCGGTACAGATCGGTATTAATCTATGCCGATTACAATTACCAAAAGTTTTGGTCGGATCTGCTCGGTATTAGTCGGATCTGCTAGGTATTGCTCGGTATTAATCTGTACCGAGCATAATAACTACTAATTATTATCGGTGCTGCTCTGTACTTCTCGGTTATGATCAATACCGAGCAGAGATTATCATATTTATGCAAGTATCTGCTCGGTATTGCTCGGTATTGATATGTACCGAGCATAATGATTATTACTTATGCTCGGTACTGCTCGGTACTGCTCGGTATTGATCTGTACCGAGCATAATAACTACAAATTATGCTCGGTACTGCATGGTACTGCTCGGTAATGATCAATACCGAGCAGAAACGATTGGTATCGGTCGGTGTGCATAGGTCTTGCTCGCTATTAATGGATTTATATGGCTCGGTATAGTTCTGTATAGCGAGTTAATTGCTTGGTATTGATCGGTATTGCTCGGTATTACACAAACTAACTCCAAAATCAATTATACATTCAGAAAATCATATTAATGTCATAAATTTTATGCAAAATTAACTAGTTACATGAAAGACGATTGACTACCAGATTCTGTATTTGTAAAGTGTAAGCTTGTTGAAGGTATCGTGGCGGTTTGTTTCGATTTTTTCGGCTACTTCTTCTCCCAGTGATCCTTCAATCTAGCATTTGAAACTCCCTTAGGCCGACATTTCTTTGGATCTTTAATTGTTTCATTACCAGCTCCAGAATATGGTGTGTTTTTACTACCCAGCTTGATGGAATGAACTTTTTGAGCCAAAGTGCTCAAATCATCTATGACACACTTCTCAGCTTCTTTATTACCTTGTGCTTCTGTGCTAATTTTATATGCAAAACGGCATGCATAATTTCTGAAAATCAAGTTGCTATCACCCGAAATTAGTTGAAAGGCATTACTACAAAGAGTTGGGATCTTACCTCCAGAATATAAATCTTTTCGAGCATTGACGGACCATCTAGGGAGTAAATATTTAATGGGAATATTAATAATGTCTAACTGTCTCATTACTCTCATGCAATGTGCACATAATATTCCCATCATTTCAAACTTAGCACATGTGCATTCAATGGTACCTTCAATTGAACTGATTTTAACTATCCATCTGTGTGAGTCAATGGAGCTGTCAATGTTACAAACAGAAAATATTGATAAATCTGATGAAGTACTATCAACGCATAATCCACCAAGTCCATGTAAGAACTCCTCTTCAAAAAATCCATACAATTTCCTTGTATAAAATTTTGCAGCTTGCTTCAATACTGAACTACTTTTCATATATGGAACTATATCAGTTTGACTACATTTGAATTCTTCATCTTGTTCATTTCGACGCCAAATCCTCATAATCTTCTCCAAACCGAGGAAGCACTCCGTGATAGTACTTGTTGGCTTGGAATAACCATGGCATACATGATTGGTTGACTCACTCCTTTGGGTTGATAAAATACCAAGATTAAAACAATCTTTATTGAATGCAGTTGACCACTTCTCCTTGATTTTGTAAAGATCACTCAACCATTGATTATTTTGGAGTTCTCCTTCTGATATCATTTCCGTCCATTTGCTCTCAAATTCCTCAGCTGAATCACAATGTCTGAAACAGTAATAAAATAAGTATTTAACTCTGTTGTTACTGTTAAAGCACCATACCTTTGAAGGTACTTTCTTGTATAGATGTCATTGGCACAATCGATGCCGTGTATTAGGCAATGCAATCTCTATTGCCCTAGCCATGGCTTGGTCCTGATCAGTAAAAATGGTAATGGGATGTTTGTTATCCATGATTCTTATAAATGTTTGAAAAAGCCAGGTAAAAGAAGCTATTGTCTCATCAGATAAAAAAGCAACTCCTAAAAGAATATTTTGCCAGTGATTGTTCACTCCGACAATTGGGGCACAACATAAGTTATATTTATTTAAACGGTAACTAGTATCAAATATAATCACATCTCCAAAACAGTCATAATCGATTCTACCCAAACCATCAATCCAAAAGAAATTCAACAAACATCCGTCTTCATCTGTTTCAACATCCCATGCAAACATATGGTCATCTAACGATCTCTCTTTAAACAACTTGATCAGTGAGTTAGTGTCTCCACTTTCAAACTTCGCTCTTCTTTCTTTTTGGATATGGTTGTACGCATCGCGCTTCGTAAATCCAAGATTAGCCACACCTCCAACTTCATCAGATAGGTACGTAAATGCTTCAACAGTTCTTATACCTGCTTCTGTCATAGATTTCAAAACAGCTGCATTATCATCACTAATTGACCTTGCCGACCGAAGCAAATGTTGATCATCCGGCCTAGCTAGTTCGTGATTGTGACTCTCTACAGATTTATGCACTGACCAAAGCCCTTCTTTACTCACCGAAAATCTAACCATGGCTGGACATCCTGTTCTTGTAGATGATCTCCGATATTTTAATTTAGTACCACTTTCATTCTCCTTCTTGAAACCTGCTCTAGAACACACAAAATCCTTTGATTTGATTAACCTTGTATTTGGCCAGAAATGGTGATGTTCTTTCCGAACACTAAATCCGGTCGAATGCGCATACTGGCAATATTTCTCATATGCATCTTTCTCGCAATTGTAAACACCCTAATAAATATTCAAACATCCATATTAAATTATAATTACTTTGATATAATTCCCGATCGTATACCGACTTTTTCTACTCAGTACCAAGCAATACCGATGTAAGCCGTTCTTGCTCGGTATGGCTTGGTATTGCTCCGTAATGCTCGGTATAAAGAGGTTTTGCTCGGTACTATATATAGTACTCTATACCGACCTTATACCGAGTTAAGCCGTTCTTGCTCGGTATGGCTTGGTATCGCTCGGTAATGCTCGATATGAAGAGGTTTTGCTCGGTACAATATATAGTGCTCAATACCGAGCTTATACCGAGGCAGGCCATTCTTGCTCGGTATAGCTTGATATAGCTCGGTATTGCTCGGTATTAAGAGGTTTAGCTCGGTACAATATATAGTACTCAATACTGAGCTTATACCGAGGTAGGCCATTCTTGCTCGGTATAGCTTGATATAGCTCGGTATTGCTCGGTATTGAGAGGTTTAGCACGGTACAACTGCGTACCGATATTGTACCAATCCATTATAATCAGTACCGAACGTATACGCATATATAATATAGAATACCGAGTTCGAAACAGTAAAACGTTGATAAAAACAAACAGTATACTTAAAATACTTACTAATATAAAATCAGAAAAACCTTCATCATAGCTTAAAGTTTGAGTTTCCTCGCAGAAAAAGAAGTCTTCGAAACAAGAAGCTTCAGTCGATCCTTCCATCTCCTAAAATACTGAACTATTTCTCTACGTCAGAAAAAATAAAAATTATGGGAATCGTAGACACTGTAGAACGATATCCTCTATAACATCTTAGGTTAAATACAGAGAAGGTTTTAATACAAAGGGTAAAAGCAGCGTACTTTTTCATTTTCCCGCCATTCTCATGTATATTACGACGGGCCAACCCGAAAAATATTAAAAAATATCGAAAAGTATATGGGCTGTCGTCGGGTCAAAATGGGTAAAGTAACTGCCAGATGTCGCGTTATAAAGGCGTACCGAACGTAGAGATGCGTCAGGTGGGAGGAGGCAATAAAAATTCGACAATTTGAGGCTGTGCCGCCGCGCGCTGACGTGGCTTGGATATTTTCATCGTGGGGCCCAACTACTTCCTCTGCTAGCCTGAATCGTCTAAGAACATTTCAAATCCACATAGAGCCGAAGGGCCCAATTCGCTGGCCCAAGCCCACCAATTTTGGAGAGGTCTGGCATAGGAATGCAAAATTGTGCCTTCAGGAGGAATAGGATGGAGAAATTATTATGTGTTTGTTTTTGAAGATATACAGCCGCATTACACAGCAAGGAAATGATGTGACGTGCTCTGATTTGCCTCCAGACGACGTCCAGTGTCCGCACAAAATAATTAATCAATATGATGAGCTTATTTTAGAGATGACAGCAGCATATCGTCAAAAATTAATGTGAGGGTGCAAGTCATTAAAAAAGACCACATACGATTATCGTTTAAATTCTAAAGATAGTGATGGTTGATGGTGGATGGTGACCATGATAGCCGACAACAGGTGGCTATGGTCGTTGGTGGTGGTGGCCTGTCAAGCAAGTTTGACTATAGTGTAAATGGTTATCGCTTAAAATTAGACGAGTTTAGCTAAACTAAAAAATAAACTAAAATGATATAGTACTTTACCTTTTTTTTTTATCCAATAAAAAATTAATATGTAAAATAATTTACTTCCATTTTATTTCTAACCAAATGGTGCTAAGTACATAGAGATGCTACGCTTCTACTGCTTCGTTTAATAAAAAGAATAAAAGAATGCGGATGGTCTTCAATGCCATGATCCACCCGCATCTATAAAACAAGTGCAGAGAAAGCCGCTTAAATTCATGTTCAGATTTGTCCCTCTACCTAATAGATGGCATCGTGACATCAAAGTTAATGCAGACAAGAACAAGAGCATGGCTACATTGCAAACTATCCTCCAATTTGGCCAATGTTTATATTTATTTATGCAGCTCATATTCATCTATTAGTCAAAATCAACCAAGAGATTTTGAGTTCGAAATATTTATATGTAATGTATATGTGTTTGTCTTAACTGACATAAATGTCCCAAAAAAATATATAAATTTATTTTTATACAAATAACAAATTTGAAATAACTTTTGAAGAAAAATCAACCATCCAATGAATGTTACTAAATTTTTTACTATACTCCAAAGGCTTGATTTGATTTCCTTTGTACTCAGATCATAACACTTTTGATATTATCAGATCATCTCATCAAGATGTCCAGTTCAACTAAAAATTTGCTTTAATCAAATTTCATATGACCCTCAATCAATTTTTAAAATTTCAATTGAAATATTAATTTGAGATGCTATTTAATCATGTGAATTTTCTAGTGACATATAACTCATTAATCTTAGGCCTCATTTGGGACATCTTTTTTATTACTTCTCAAAATGATTTTTTAAAATAAAAAATTAAATTTTTATTAGAAATGCTATTTTTAGAAACAACAAAAAAGTCATCCCAAATGAAGCCTTAGGCTTCGTTTGGGACGACTTTCTTCGTGCTTCTTAAAGCTGCTTTCTAGTACAAAATTTTAAATTTTTTAACTAGAAAGCAGCTTTAAAAAACAGTAAGAAAGCCGTCTCAAACGAAGCCTTAATCTCCAAATTTGTTTATTTTCACTTTATTCATCATTTTTTTTTGGGACATTTAGGCTATAAGGCAAACTCACACACACAACGCATACACAAAGACTCGAACCCAATGCCTCTTAATTGAAAGCCTAAGCTCTCTACCAACAGGTCAAGATGAGCTATGTAAAATTGAATTCATCATATTTGATGTATTTCAAAAGCGTCTATAAAGTTGGAAATAAAAAAAGTTTCTACTACAACCAACCAAACGACAAAGTTCAATAAATTCATCACTTTAAAGCCACTGCATTCAATTGAGCATGTGCTAAAGATTTCAAGAAACTGTATGGCCCATTTTCTCCTATTGGGTTGCTTTCTTTGGATTGAAGCAAGCAGAAGAAAATGAAATGATGAATAAATATCTATGATTTGACCATTGATTTGAGATTTAAACTCTTTTTTGCAATTATTTCCCCACAATTTCTACGCATCCCAACTAAAGCACAAGAAAATTATAACAATAATCATATTATATCACGAATACTTTTTTTTTTGGGACATTTAGGCCATTTAAGGCAAACTCACACACAACGCATACACATAGACTCGAACCCTAGACCTCTTAGTTGGAAGCCTAAGCTCTCAACCAATAGGCCAAGGAGAGTTGTGTCACGAATACTTTTTCTTGGACCAGTTTCTGATAGCCCTCAAGTCATAATATATGACTTCATTTTCAATGATTAAAAAAAATTTTGATGATCGTACCTTCCAATTAATTTTATTTAAAAAAAAAAAAATCAAAGTTATAGATGCCTCAAAGAAAATAATATTTTTTTTAAATACTTGTACCTGATAATATTTCAATAGAAGTATGAAAATACTTGAGAGATGAAAAAAAAATTAGCTTACAAAATTTTTCAATATTAAAAAGATATCAAATGAGTAGAGAATAAGTGTTTTGATTCCTATTTTTAAGAATAAAGTTGATGCACAAACGTGCGAATTATAGAGGATTTAAGTTAATGTGTCATACTTTAAAACTATGAGAGAGAGCTGATAGAAGAGGACGCAGGTAAGAGATGCAAGAAGTAGAAGAAAAACATAAAGTATTATATTATTATGAGAGCTGTTACAGGGCTATAAATAGACGGAAAATGGCAGAATTGTAATTACAGTTTGAGACTAAACAGCTTCTCTTACATGCTCCCGCAAATTAAGCATTCTTTGGTCGAATGGTTAATTTGGTACGAAGGTCATGAAAGCGAGCTGTGGAAAAGGATTTTGTGAGAATATCCGCAATTTGCGCTTCCGAGGCTATGTGTGCGAGCGAGATAGCTCCTGAACTGATGTGATGTCGGATAAAGTGGTAGTCTATCTCAATATGCTTAGTTCGTGAGTGAAAAATTGGATTTTTGGCAAGCGTGATGGCGGATGTATTATCACAGTATATAGTGGTTGGGCGTTGTTGTGGAAGCCCCAACTCATGGACAAGACGGCGGAGCCAGATGACGTCCGAGGTGGCAGCAAAGAGAGACCGATATTCGGCCTCGGTGGAGGATTTAGCTACGATCACCTGCTTCTTGATAGTCCAGGAAACTAGATTTGGTCCGAGGAAAGTGCAGAATCCGGAGATCGATTTGCGATCAGAGCTGTCCGAGGCCCAGTCAGCGTCGGTATATGTCGCAAGAGTGAGGTCGCCGGTTGTAATTGGGAGACCGTAGGATTTGGTACCCTTGACGTACCGAAGCAGTCGTTTGAGAGCCTTGAAGTCTTGCATTGTAGGACTGTGCATGCGTTGGCAAACTTGATTCGTGGCAAACGCAATGTCCTGACGAGTGATGGATAGATATTGGAGCGATCCAGCTATGCGTCTGTAAAGTGTAGGATCAGAGAAGGGAAGTGAAGCATCAGGCGGTTGCTTTGATTTCGGAGAGCAGGGTGTAGGAGCGGGATTGCATTCAGCTAATCCGGAATCAAGAAGCAGTCGGTCCGCATAGTGCTCCTGGGTGAGAAAGAACCCAGATGCCTGCTTGAGAATTTGAATCCCGAGAAACAAAGATAGTTCTCCAAGTTGTTTGAGTGCAAATTGCTGATGCAGTTTGGACAGCAGGGATTGAATGGCGTCGGCATCGTTCCCTGTGAGGAGGATATCATCAACGTATATTAAAATAAAAAGTTGTATATTATTGGAATTGTAGAGGAGGGACGGATCGGAGCGACTAAACCTGAAACTGTGTGATTGAAGAAAGCATGTGAACTTCTCGAACCATGGCCGTGGTGCTTGTTTTAGTCCATATAAGGACTTGTTGAGCTTGCAAACCGAGGATGGAGAGGCGGAATCCATGAAACCAGCGGGTTGACGCATATAGATGTCTTCAGAGAGATCGCCATGGAGGAAGGCGTTGGAGACATCGAGTTGTAAGATTTTCCAATTTCGATTGAGTGTAAGAGTAAGTAAAATCCGGATTGTGGTCATTTTCGCAACCGGACTGAAGGTCTCCATGTAGTTGATCATACCCTTGGGCGACTAGACGGGCCTTGTACCGGTCAATGGTGCCGTCGGGTAGGAGCTTGGTTTTGAAAGTCCATTTGCATCATAGTACAGGTTTCTCAGGCGGGGCAGGAACAAGAGTCCACGTTCCTTGATTCTGAAGAGCTGTGAATTCTTCTAGCATAGCTTGTCGCTAGTGTGAGTACTTTGCGGCTTGAGTATAGGAGGTAGGAGTGGAGGAAGCTGAGTTGGTAGAGGTTAAGGAGAAAATTTTCTTAGGCCTGGTGATACCTGACTTAAGCCGAGTCTGCATATGGAGTGAGGGTGGCACCGTAGGGACGGTACTGTGGTGGAGTGAAGACGTCGTGGCAGATGGGGCATGATCTTCAGAACAGCCAGAGGTAGTGGCGGATGTAGGGGTTAATGGTGGAACAGTAGTTGTAGGAAGAGTGCTGGAGGGCAATGTCTGTATTGTTTGGGGAGTCAGGAGCAGAGGATAATTGAGCGGTGGAGCCGGATTGGATGACGGAGAACTTGTTGTATACCTGTTGTTATAAGGAAAATTGAATTCGTTAAAAACAACGTGTCTTGAAACATAAACCTTGTCTGATAGAGGATCTAGGCACTTGTATCCTTTTTGAATTGGCGAATAGCCAATGAATACGCATTCTAGAGATCACGGAGCGAGTTTGTTGTCGGCATAGGGCTTGAGCCACGGAAAACATTGACAGCCAAAAATACGGAGATGACTGTAACTAGGATGGCGTCCGTGAAGGCGGTGGAACGGAGTTTGGTAGGAGATTGAAGATGAGGGTAGCCGGTTAACAAGGTAATTTGTTGTGGAAAGAGCATCGGTCCAGAGAGTTATTGGCAGGTTGGCAGCGTGTAGCAAGGTACTGGTGAGGTCCAAGAGGTGACGATGTTTTCGTTCTGCTATACCGTTCTGTTCTGGAGTATGAGGGCAGCTGAGTTGCCGTTGTATGCCGTTTTGTTGAAGAAAAGAGCTGAATTCTGTGCTTGTGAACTCACCTCCGCCATCTGAGCGAAAAATTTCCGAAGTCGTATTGAATTGAGATTTTATTAGTTGAAAAAATAGTTTGAATTTTGAAAACGTTTCTTGTTTCATTTTTAACAGGTAAATCCATGAAAAACGTGTCAAATCATTTATAAAAACGACGTAATATCTAAAACCAGACATGGACAACACAGGAGATGGCCCCCATACATCGGAGTGTATAAGATCAAAAGGAGCAGAAATAGTTTTATTAAAAGGTGCCTTATGGCTCTTTGAAACACTACAAGAAGTGCAAGAAAAATGGGAAGAAACGTGCGTAAGTCCTGGAATGTCTTTGACTAGAGCTTGGAGACAACTGTGATGCGGATGTCTGAGTCTACCGTGCCAGAGATGCTCCGGGGACAGCTGAGCTTGAAGGGCCGTCGGACGAGAAATGTTGTGGTGACGAATACGATACAACCCATTATGAAGATGCCCATGAAGAAGTGGACGACGGTCCTTGATGTCCTTAATTTTGAAACCGTTAGCATCAAACTTTACAGAAACAGGGTTGTCAATCGTTAATTTTGATACAGAGAGAAGATTGTGAGATAGATGAGGTACGTGAAGTAAATTGCGTAAATAAAGCTTACGGGGAGTGTCCGGCAGTGGTAAGAGCCCTTGACCGGAGTGGAGAATAGGAATTTGAGAGCCGTTTGCGACCGAGATGCTATCTTGGCCAAGATAAGGAAGACCGTTCATAATGTGAAGTATAATGTCCTCGGCATCGACTTGGGAGCCGGATGCGGCAATATTGTCGACGATGGTCTTGACATTGGTAAGATATTGTTGCATAGTGTTATTTTGCATTTGGACATGGTGAAGCTCGTTCTTGAGCTGGAGTACTCACGATCGGCATGTAGGTTGGAGTCGTTTTTCAAGAATTTGCCAAACCTCAGTTGCGGTGGTGGCGGTGATGACGTAGGGAAGGATTGCGGGAGAGATCGTCGAGAAGAGTGCGGAGAGGAGATTGTTATCGACGAGATGCAAGCGTTGAAATGCTTGGGAGGTAGTGTCGGCGGGGCAAGAAGAAAGACCGGTGAGATGGCCGGAGTACCCGTTTGCAGTAAATTGCTGAAGGATCTGGATACGCCAAATGGCATAGTTGTCAGTGGTGAGGGCGTGTGGAACCAAGTTCATGATGTTGGAGATTAGGAATTTCAACGGTGCCGGAATCTGGAGTTCAACGGAGCTATCGCCGGAGATGGTGGACGGAGCGGTTGTGTGGGAATCCACGGAATCTTGATTTGCCATTGTTTGGCTCATGATACCATGATAGAAGAGAAGGACACATATAAGAGATGCAAGAAGTAGAAGAAAAACAGAAAGTATTATATTATTATGAGTGCTGTTACAGGGCTATAATAGACGAAAAATGGCAGAATTGTAATTACAGTTTGAGTCTAAACAGCTTCTCTTACAAGAGCTACTAAGTATAGGTTATAACAAGACACTAATTGTCACGCCCCAAGATCTAACTTGGAAAGAATATCGATTAACCGACCATTTACCAGAGTCATCTACACATCTCCAATTAATAACAGTCTATAAGAAAAGTCTATAAATTTAAAACATCCATATACAAGTCGATCCATATCTCAAAACATCATGTACAATACTCAGGAACTATACTATCAATACACGTAAAGAAATATATCCTGTCCTGAGTACAAAAGAATCACCAATCGACCAAAAGAACAAAAACCTGTAGATCTGGATCAATTCCTATCTCCTGCTCTCAAGCCCTGACCTGAAAATGTCAACCACATATAATGAGCTTTACAAAGCCCAGCAGGTCACCTAATACCTACAACTGAAGTCAAAGCACGGCAATGCTATCAATATGCATGTCAATCAATCAAATCCGTACAGTCAATGGTCAATGAGTCTATGCAATTCGGAAATCCATAGTCAATAAAACCAGTCAATGCAGCGGCAGGCAAATCGATAAATCAACTCAATCAATCAATAATCGTCAATCAAATCGATGCTGTCTAATCAATACGATCTATTCAATAAAATCAATCGAGAAAAACAATACGATAAATCTCAATCTATTCTAACAGTAAATCCATGCAGCAGTCAATACGGTGCAGAAACAGTAGCAACAGCAATCCTATCAATAAATCTATAAGCAGCAATATCAATGAATCTATAGGCAATAATCAATAAATCTATACAATGTCCATATCCATGCTATCAATGCAATATCTATATCCATCCATGTCCCTATCAATGCTCAATAGTATCAATGCTCGGTAATCAATCGATGAAATCAATGAAATCGTATGATACAGTAAATCCGATTAAATCAATAAAGCAGAAATCGATAAAGCAATAAATCTGTAAGTCAATACAGTAAACATGCATTTCAATACAATAATATTGAACAAGTACAATCAACTGGCTATGTTGCTGTTGTAGAATCCATATTGCTGTTGTAGATATCCATAAATTGGTTCTATCAATAAGAGTCGTCACTCTTTTCGCCCGTCGGCATATCAATAAACTTCTTATGACTCCCATCCATATATCCATAATCAATGTTTAAAGGAAAGCCCGTCGGCCCACCATCCTGTACAGGTCAATCAATCTCCAACCAATGTTCAACCAGGTTATATGTGTGTTCAGCATCAATAATCAAGTCAATAGTCAATAGTCAATAATCAATAATCAATAATCAATAATCAATTCAATAGTCCATATAATAACAATATAAAGCAATCACATCAATATCCATATGCACATCAGTCTAATCTATCAATTTCAGACAAATCAGAAAAACTATAAAAATCGGGCAGAGTAACGGCAGTCTATCAAATTTACACAAAAATCCTGCAAAAACCACTAATTTCCAAATTTCACCAAATTACAGTAGAATATTCACGACATCAATATAAGACTATTATTCTATAGAATCAAAATCAATAAGCATCCTGATAATTTTTTAATCAATTAAAATCGCGTAGAACCAATTCCGACCGGTAAAATCTTCGTAGAACATAGTCAAATCGTGTACAATATTCATATCTATAACATTCTAAAAATTGTGCGGTGAAAGTTGTGTCAATACCAAATCAGGTCCAAAATTCGACTACGAAAACACAAATCCGTACACAACTCAATCAAAATACAATATCTTCGAAAACAGAAATAGGATTCGGAGTCCTTACCACGAGATCTACATTTTTCCCAACAGCGGCGTCGGACGAAAAGCGCTTCGCGGCCTCCGAAAACCAGCTTCCCTTCTCTTTTCCTTTCTCTTTCTCTCTCTTCGAAATCAGATATTTTATAAAATGATTTTCTCTCTCCTCAAAACGAGCTGATTTACTTAAATCCGTGAACTGATCGGCCCGGCCGATCGCCACATCGTCCAGGACGATGTGACCAAATTCCAATCGTCCAGGACGATATTTCAGGCCGATAATTAATTTTCCTTGGACGATAAAAACCCTTGCTCACTGACTTGTGCCAAGCACTGATCGTCCCAGGACGATCAACAATCGGCCTGGACGATCCCGTCCAGAAATCATTCCAGAAAGCACTCCAGAAATCAGCTGTTTTCAATGCACTGATCGGCCTGGACGATCTCAACATCGTCCTGACCGATCCTAGGAGGAAAATCCAATTCAGAGAGGAACAGTAAGGGAACGAGGTCTCACACTAATGTTTCTCAAAATCAATTTGGATTCATACCGGATAGGTCTACTATGGAAGATATCCATTTTATGAGATGTTTGATAGAAAAATGTAGATAAAATAAAGAGGATCAACATATGATATTTATTGATTTAGAGAAAACATATCATAAAGTTTCTAAAGAAGTGCTATGGAGAGTTCTAGAAAAGAAATGAGTTAATAATGATTATATTCAAGTCATTAAGGATATGTATGCATGAGCTATTACTTGTGTTCAAACACAAGATTGTTTGACCAAGTATTTTTCTATTTTAGTTGGATTACATTAAGAATCTGCTTTAAGCTCATATCTTTTTTGCTTTAGTCATGAATGTTCTTACTAGACATTTACAAGAGGATGTTCCTTAATATATGTTTTTTGCTAATGATATGCTTGTTGTTGATAAGACTAGAGAGCGAGTTGCAAGAAAACTTGAATCAAAGAGGCCAACCTTAGAGTCTAAAGGTTTTCATTTAATAAATATAAAACTAAATAGATTAAGTGTAATTTTAATAGTAATAGATCTAGTATAGAGATTGTGAGTTTGAGAGATCAACTTATTAATAAGAGTACATGTTTTATATATATTAAGTCTATTGTTCAAAGTGATGGCGAAGTAGATAAGAATATTATTAGTAGAATTCTAAGTTGGATGGTTGAAGCGGAGGAATGCATTGGGCATGTTGTGTCATAGAAAAGTACCCCTCAAACTTAAGAGAAAATTCTATAAGATGGTGGTGAGACCTACAATAATTTATAACGTAGAATGTTGGCCATTAAAACATAAGAATAAAATTAAGTGTTGCAGAGATGATGATGCTCAGGTGGATGAGTGACTTCACTCTTAGACAATACATAACAAGTATGTATGTGAAAAGGTTGGATTGTTGGAGTATCTCCAGTGGCAGACAAGATTAGAGAGAGTCTCCTTATATGATTTGGACACGTAAAATGTAGGCCTTTTAATGGTTCGATGAGGAGAGAGATGTATTGGATTTGACTTATATTAAGAAATGTAAAGGTGGACCAAAAAAAACTTGACTAGAAAATATTAGAAATAATTTTTTTTTTATAAAAGTTAAATGAGAATTTTCCTCTTAATAGAACATAATAAAAAAAATGTTTTATATAGCCGATCCACATAGTGGGATAAAGACTTAATATTGTTATTGTTATTGTACTCTTATGTCTTTATCTTAACCTTCAAGTCATCCTATCAACTCTACCTTCATATATAGAGATGGATTAGGTCAAAAGACCATGACATACAACTCTATTTCATAAGCAAGGTCGCTTAATTAGTTTATTTTTTTATAAATTTTTGACATAAAGATCAAAGTTTTATGCAAATAATTTGACAAGATTTAATGAATCCATAATAGGATTAGCTTCTTAAATCAGGGCTAGGGATTTGTGATCACTCATTGCGCATGCTCAATTATTGAGAAATGGAAAATTGTTAACTCCCCACTCATGCATGGAGTGGAGTATCGGGTCCATGTAGTTTTTTTTTAATGAATTTTTGTTTTGTACAAATTAAGCCTTCATGTAAATGCATGATGAAATATTTTAAAGAATCCCCACAGCTGCAATTTTAATATTATCGTTTGGACAATTATCAAAATATAAATTTATGTACTCTACTCCCACAGATGTGACACAAAATGAATGGTAATTAAAATTCTAATAATCTCTATAATTGCTCGAGATTTATCAATGGTGATTGAAAACCTCTATTATAAGAACTTCTATGAGTTATTTCTCATATTATTTCTATTCATAGATGTTGAACCCAACAACTTTAGCACTTTCATTAAATAAAAATATGGCAGATTTGGACAGATAAGACATCAGAAACATCCTCGAAAGTAAAGATAAAGCAAACTGTAAAGACGAACCATGGAATTTAATAAATGAAAAAAGTCCATCAACCAGCATGTGGCCGTTAGCATAGAATAATTCAAAATTCATTGCTTAATGTCACCAGCAACAGTGCAAGAGACAAAATACAGAGGGCCCAGGCCACTTCATCTTTCTGAATTACAATTTTTAAGAAATTAGCACAAAAATCCAGAGCTCTGCTGGCAACCTTATCCTAAAAGAAGAGAAAATATTTTGTGAGGATACAAAATAGTTAGGAGGCGAATCAAAACGAGCCACGTAATCTGGTAGATTCACCTCCAAACGATCCATAATCGCACAGTATATTTCACCTAAAAAAAACACATAAATGGCTCGTTCCCATGTATTTTGTCTTACTTTTCTCCTTTACAGCTCTTGAGGGGTAATACTTTATGCTTGAAACAACCATCTTTCTGGCACTTGCCTATATCAAGTTAAGTTGATTATTAAGAAATAGCTGATTTTTTATGGGCTATCAACTGCTGAGCTTGAGGTGATTAATTGCTAGAGGGAATTAACCCTCTGATGTTCCCTATGAATTACGTTTTACTTTGTTATTGACAAACTTGCTCTCTGCAACTTGGGTGCTCTTTTATTTGGTGGTTGTGGCTCTTTTCTGGCAATTATATTGGTGACATTTTAAGGAGATTCCATGACCATATTTCTGATTGGAGAATCTTATCATCCTATTTGTTTTCTTCTTTGGGCAATAGTGTTTAGTTCTTCATTTTGCTAGTTTTGTTTAATTTATTAGAATCTGGGAAGAAGATATTTTGCACAAATTTATCATCAAAATGTTGCAATATAGAGCTCCAATAAAAAATCATGTGTGACTTGAGAGTAGCTCTCTTTCTCACCATTTGGAAATTTCATTGGAACCGGTTGTGAGCTTCCTTGTTCTCTGTAAGGACAACATATCTTAGCTAGCTTTCTTAGATGGTCTCTTCTTCAAAATCATCGCCCCTTAATTCCTGAGTCCTTTGATACGCCCTAGGGTTTCTCAATTTCGGTTTTGCCCTAATTCCCCTCAAATGAAGAGTATTTCTCAACCAAATCCAAATGAAAGCAATCACAAGAGAAGTGGGATGAAGAGCAAAAGCAATTGCATTGAAATCCAAGAGAAAACAAGATAAGTTTGTCCACTTCGAGAAGGACAAGGTCTCCCACTATAAACCCTAGAAAAAGCAAGAAGAAAACAAGAAAAAAGTTCCACTTAGCATAAAGAAAAACTGAACCCTAATTGCCCCCCTAATACCATCCCAAATTCCTCTCCTTACACCTATGCCCAGGTGTAAACTTCTCATCACATCAGTAGCAAATGCTCTTGGCCCTTTTCTCCTTCAGCTCTAAATCAGTCAATCTTTTGAACCCCCCATGATTCACTGTTGTAGTGGTTTTCTCCTTGGCTACCTCCTTAGGAGGAAGGATGGTAGCCGCCTTTGGGCCTCCAATCATGAGTGGTGGTCGGTAAGTGGGGTAAGACACCCCTGATCTCCTCAGTGGCTCCACCTTCAGCTTGTCCTCTACAAGATGTGCAGTCTCCATGATCTTCACTAAACCCTGTGGATCAACTACTCTGATGGCTGCTCTGATGTGGGGCTTCAACCCCTTCATGAAATTCCCCTCCAAAAGGTCATCTGGAATCCCTCTCAATCGGCCTGAAAGTAGCTCAAAGTGCTCCCGATACTCTGCCAATGTGCCCTCCTGCACTAGAGCCACAAACTGCTCATAGTGTGTACCCTCGTTGGACATCCGGAATCTATGAAGTAGGAGGTTTTTGAACTCCTCCCAGCTCCTAACATGTTTTCTTCCTTCAAGCCATTGGAACCAGGCCAATGCCTTTCCCTCCAAACATACCGGAACCACCATCAACTTCTCCTCTTCTGTGACGCCATTCACTGCAAAATAGCGCTCCACCCTGTAGATCCACCCATAAGCATATTCTCCTTCAAAAATAGGAATCTTCAATTTCCTCATGTGGTTATCGGCTCGGTTGAAGGTTCTTCCATCTCCCCATGTCCCCTGAGTGAATCCCTCTCCTTGTGGTCTTCCCCTCCTCTCCCCAGGGTAAGGATTATGAGTCCCCCTCCATGGTGGCTCTCTTGGCTCTCCATAGCCCATACCGTAGTCTTCCCTTCTTCCTCCATAGCCTCCTCCCATGTGCATCGTGGGTCCCCCTTGCTCCCACGTGACACGGTTCCCTTCCGGAAATCCCCCCATCTGATTCGGCCACCCCTCACGTGTGCCGTGGGGGCCCACCGAGCCCATGTATGGCCAGCCCCCTTGACCGCCGATCATCCCCCAAGGGCCGCCCACTCCAGACCCTTCTCCCTCTTCCTTTGATCATTGCCCCTATACGCCCTCTTCACTCTGGATTACTCCTTCTTCCCTAATTGGAAAATTAGGGTTAGGGTTAGGGTTCGGCACCGGCGATTTCCCTTTTTCCTTAGGATTTGATTGAACAACTTGGGCTTCTACCAATTTACGGATCATCTCTTCCATTCCCCCAAATCTCTCCTCTAGGGTTGAGAATTTTCCTCCAACGACGAAAGTTTCTCACCCACTTCCTCCTTCAATTGGCCCATCTCCCCCTCCAAAACTTCTACCGTCTTTGATGTGAGATCTCGTTCCCTTACTGTTCCTCTCTGATTTGGATTTTCCTCCCAGGATCGTCCAGGACGATGTTGAGATCGTCCAGGCCGATCAGTGCATTGAAAACAGCTGATTTCTGGAGTGCTTTATGGAATGATTTCTGTACAGGATCGTCCAGGACGATGTTGAGATCGTCCAGGCCGATCGGTACTGTTCACAATATCGTCCTGAGCATAGCCCTGGAACGGTCCAGGACGATCAAAATTAGTCTGATCGTCCCGGGACGATGTGGCGATCGGCCGGGCCGATCTGAGTTTTATAAAGCTGAAATCAGTCGTTTTGAGGAGAGAGAAAAAATCATTTTATAAAAATCAGATATTTTGAGGAGAGAGAAAGAGAAAGGGAAAAGAGGAAAAGCTAGTTTTCGGAGACCGCGGAGCGCTTTTCGTCCGACGCTGCTGTTGGGAAAAGTGAAGATCTCGTGGTAAGGACTCCGAATCCTGTTTTTGTTTTCAGAGATATTGAGTTTTGACTGAGTTGTGCACTGTTTTGTGTTTTCGTAGTCGAATTTTGGACATGATTTCGATTTGACACAACTTTCACCGCACAACTTTTGGTATGTTATAGATATGACTATTGTACACGATTTGAGTATTTTCTACGAAGATTTTATCGGTCGGAATTGATTCTACGTAATTTTAATTGAATAGAAAAATATCAGGACTTGATTTGATTTAGATTCTATAGAATAATAGTCTTGTATTGATGTCATGGATATTCTATTGTAATTTGGAGAAATTTGGAATTTGTGCTTTTTGCATGATTTTTGTGTAAATTTGATAGACTACCGTTACTCTGCCCGATTTTCGTACGATTTTTGATTTTTTCTGATATTGATAGATTGAATTGATATGCATATGACTATTGATATGATTGTTCTAGATTGCTTTAATATTGATTATTGAATTGATTATTGAAATGATTCTTGAATTGACTATTGATACTGAAACACAAGTGGAACCTGGTTGAACATTGGTTGAAGATTGATAGACCTGTACAGGATGGTGGGCCGACGGGCTTTCCTTTAAACATTGATTATTGATATATGGATGGGAGTCATAAGGAGTTTATTGATATGCCGACGGGCGAAAAGAGTGACAACTCTTATTGATATAACCGATGTATATGGATATCTACAACAGCAATATGGATTCTACAACAGCAACATAGCCAGTTGTTTGTACTTGTTCAGTATTATAGTATTGAAATGCATGTTTACTGTATTGACTTACAGATTTATTACTTTATCGATTTCTGCTTTATTGATTTGATCGGATTTACTGTATCGTACGATTTCATTGATTTCATCGATTGTTTACCGAGCATTGATCATTGATATTGATATGGATAGAATGGACATAGATATTGTATAGATTCATTGATGCTATAGATATTGGTATTGCCTACAGATTGATTCTGCATTGTACTGATTTGACTTGCTACATTGGACTTATTGATAGTATAGATTGAGATTTATCGTATTGCTTTTCCGATTGATTTTATCGACTTGATAGATTAGATTTGGTTTGATTTGACGGATTGATTTGACGGATGGATTGACTGATTTGACGGATCGTTCGATTTTCTTCTGTGTACGGATTTCTTCGAGATTGACGATTATTGATTGATTGAGTTGATTTATTGATCTGCCTGCTACTGCAATGATTGGTTATATTGACTATTGATTTCCGTATTGCATAGATTCATTGACCATTGACTGATATAGATTTGAATGACTGACATGCATATTGATAGCATCGCCGTGCTTTGATTTCAGTTATAGGTATTAGGTGACCTGCTGGGCTTTGTAAAGCTCATTATATGTGGTTGATATTTTCAGGTCAGGGCTTGGGAGCAGGAGATAGGAATTAATCCAGATCTTCAGGTTTTGTTCTTTTGGTCGATTAGGGATTCTTTTGTACTCAGGACAGGATAGATTTCTCTACTTGTATTGATAGTATAGTTCCTGAGTGTTGTACATGACCTTTTGAGATATGAATCGACTTGTATATTGATGTTTTAAATTTTATAGATGTTTGATAGATTGTTAATTGAAGGTTTTAGATAACTCTGGTAAATTGTTTGAGTAATTGATTGACATTCTTTCCAAGTTAGATCTTGGGGCGTGACATTTGATGTCATATCGTCTAGGATCGAGTGCTCTGATACCAAATTGATACGCCCTAGGGTTTCTCAATTTCAGTTTTGCCCTAATTACCCTCAAATGAAGAGGATTTCTCCACCAAATCCAAATGAAAGCAATCACAAGAGAAGTGGGATGAAGAGCAAAAGCAATTGCATTGAAATCCAAGAGAAAACAAGATAAGTTTGTCCACTTCGAGAAGGACAAGGTCTCCCACTATAAACCCTAGAAAAAGCAAGAAGAAAACAAGAGAAAAGTTCCACTTAGCATAAAGAAAAACTGAACCCTAATTGCCCCCCTAATATCATCCCAAATTCCTCTCACATTCCTAAACTACCCCTCCAAATCAACCCTCCATTCCCCCTCAGCATTCCGCCGCTCCCCTGATGTCGTCCGATCAAATAGGTGGGCCCATGCCCACCGTGGCTTCTCCTTGCTCCAGCGGGTTCGCCCGCCTCCCCTTCTCCGCCCGTAGACCCGCACGGGTCCAGGGAGATGGATCGGGTGAACCGGTCCATTATCCTCATGCTGCTTTTTTTATTTACAATTCCACTTTTATTTTCTTCATTTCAATTTTGGTTTGTAAGATTTTATGGCTCTATAATAGATTTATGTATATCAAATTTCCCATTTCTAATATGATGTGATTATATCTTATGATTTCATAATTAAGAAGAGGCTATTTTTTTATTTATTTGTTTATTTTGCTGGCCTGAATTGTATTTCTCATGGCTTTAAATTCAATGGGTCATCTTCCAAGACATCTCATCATCAGACCACCACCACAATGGAAGGCATTTACCTTTTGCTAAGATTAATGGATGGTTGGATGCTTGCCACATGCGCATCTTAATATTATTCCAACTATAATTTAATACAACAACAAAACAAAAATATCCAGCCTTTATCCCATTATGTGGGCCCAACTATTATTAATAGGAGTTACAAAATATATGGGTTACATTCCATGCATAATCCACACGTTACTTAGCTTGGTTAGTGGGCGAGTACAGTTGTGAACCTTCCAACTCATGCTCGATTTCCCTCGAGCGGCAGCGCCTCCTAAGTGGGGCTCAATCAAGTACGGGCCAGGAGGTTTCTTGTGTGGGTGCCTCTTCTATATCAAAGGAATATTAGTCAAGCTGCCAAGAGCCCTTTCGGGGGTGGCAACGGTTGGATACCCCGTTCCAAAAAAAAAAAATTTGCATGCATATGAAGGTTCGGATTTGTGATAAGGCACGCATGTAAATCCTCCTAGCTTTAATTAATTCGTCAAGGTGCTTTTACTAGAGCAACAATCTTAAAACCAAATTACAGCTAATCACCTCATTAGCATGATCATTTGAATATATTAAAAAGTACAAAGCCAACTCATCCGATTACCTAATTATCATCCCAATTAAAATTTCAAATCATGTTCCCAAGTTATATTCTCACCATTGTGCGAAGTACATGAGAATCTAAAAAGAATGTTGCACCTTTGCCTCCATTTTTCTCCATCACATGCACCGCACCAGCTAGAAGACAATAAGGCCAGCAAAGCCAAAACAAACAGACACAGACTATTCCTCCTCTCTAGCCTTGCCGAAACCGTTATCTCCATTCATTATGTGGTTCAAAGCTTATAATACTGTTCATAAATAATTAAGAACGGAGAAGAAAAAATCAAGAGAACAAGAGCAAAGCATTGGTCATTCAACAATAAATTAGATGCGCGCATAAAAAGACCACAAGAACCTACCCCCAATTGTGTTTCTTTTTTCATCATTAAAACCCAAAAACCCTAATTTTTTTTCAGAAAGGATGCGAAGAAGGGAAAGCACATAACACAGCAAGTAACTAACAATGAATTCGATAAAAAAAAAAAACATGAACTTGATTTCTACCTCGCCTCCATACTATGAGCTAGCTTTGTCAATTGGCTTGCGGCAGAGTATCATATGCATAGGGGTAAAGATCCCAGTCTCGCCACCATTAGTGAGATGCTTCGCTGTCTCGTACAACATCTCATGAACCTCGACCACACCTTTAGGAGCGAGGCGAAGCAAAGTCATGACTGAAACCAGTACATGATTCCTCCAATAAGCTAACCTCCCCATCTTAAGGCGGGTCCACCACGGCCCCGCCGGCGGCAGTGCTAGATCTCTCTCCACCACAACCTCAAACCCCACCTTTCGCGCCACACCAGCGATCTGATCCTGAGCTCGAAGACCCGGTAGCGCGTCCCCACGCTCGATCCCCTGAATCGTTTCCACATGCTTCGGGTCATCGGCCCGAAAAAGCCCAGTCGTAACCCATTCATAAGAAACATAGAGTCCCCCAGGCTTCAACACGCGGTAGATCTCAGCATACACATCTTCCAGGCGCGGAGCATGACAAGTAGCCTCGATTGAGTAAGCCCCATCGAAACTACAATCCTCGAATGACATCTCAAGAAAATTCCCGCACACAACTTCGCAGGCGCCGTCGAGACCAGCCTTACGGTTGTGTGAACGGGCGCGGCTGACCTGGTACTCGTTGATGGTGATGCCAACAACGGTGGATCCCGAACGGGCGGCGATGGCCCGCATAGGGCCGCCGACGCCGCAACCAACGTCTAGGATGCGATGCCCGGGACTTGCTTTAATGAGATCGACGACGCGTTCTTCGTGTATTCGAGTGGCGTCGCGATGGGAGCGGTTTGGGACGGAAGGGGAGAAGTGGAAGGATTGGCCCCATCCCCATTCATAGATGTCGGTGACGAGGTTGTAGAACGTGTCTACGAAGGCTGGTACCTTTTCCGAAGACTCAACGGTGTCTTTCGGCCGGCGGAAGAAGGACCAGTACTGTTTATATTTGTCCTGGACTTTGTCTTTAGTGATCGATCCCATCTTGAGATCTACTGCTCGTTTTCCCTTCACCTCCGCGGAGCCCATGACCCATATAAACCAGTACAAAACTCCGGCGGCGAATACCACCGCCGTTGCAAGCAGCGCAGCCGTATCCATCGTCAGAATGCAGAAGAAATGGAGACGGGGAAGTGGCGAGCGAGCGAGCGAGCGAGCGAGCGAGCGAAGAGACCGAATAGGGAAAGTGATTTATGGTGGGATCGGGTGTGGTACGTTGGGTCGGCGGAGAAGTGAGATAGCGGTATAATAGTACAATAACTGCGAGCTGCGTAGAGATCCAAGAGATGTGCAAAACGGTGATCCGCAGGGTCAAGTTACCCTTACTTTCGTTTTTGGCTGGGCAAAATTGCCGCCCGTGAGGTTCAGATATGTTTTCCAATCGCGGTGTGGGGCCCACCTTCCCAGCCTGGCTTCGCCGTGAGCTGTTTTGATGATCCAGGCTCCGCGCGCGTGCCACGTCTACCGCAGCCGGCTGCCATGTAGCTTGTGTGCCCTAAAATTTTCATCGCATTTTGTTGAAATTTATTTACCTTCAGGGACGGCCGTATCTGCATAAAAATTATTGTAATATTATACTGGAAAAAAAGTTTAATATTTATTTTTAGTGTTGAAAGCATATTGCATTACTCACTTATGTTTAGCTTGGTTGATGGACGAGTACGGTTGGGAACCCCTCAATTTGTGTTATATTCCTCTTGAGCAGCAACGTCTCTTGAGTAGGCCCCAATTAAGTGTGGACCATAAGGTTTCTGGGGAGGGTCTCTCTTTCAGGTCAGCCGAGAATTAGTCATGCCGTCAAGAGCCTTTTCGAAGATAGTAATGGATGGATACCCTGTTCCCAAAAAAAAAAAATTTGCATTTGAAATATTAGTGTTTTTCATTTAATTGTCATCAATCCTAAAAAAATATTTATATTATTTTTTTATAATTAGATTTAAAATCATTTGATATTGAAGCTTATAATTGAATCATACATCTTGATAAGATAAACCCAACATTTAAGTTGATCTAATTCAAATTCAAATAAAATTAAATCAAATATTTGAAATATAATAAAAAATTTGACACACTAATTGAATGGCCAAATTACATGTGAATCTTATATACTTATAGTCAAATCGAGCGATTCATCGAGACAAATTCAACAAGTCTAATATCACTTGATTTATTATATCATTAAAACAAATAAATAAAAAATAAATAGGTTATAATTAAAATATTTGATATAAATCATTCAATTGAGTGTTATGAAATTTTGTCTAAGATAATTAAAATATAAACCTTCAAATTACTAAGAAGAGCCCTCTAATTAATCTCCACATGAAAAGGACATGCATGAACTTAAGTCTAGAGAGAGCTTGGAGATATGAAGAACTCTAGAGAGCTAATTAACATTTGACATCGACGATCACCATCTTCCATTGTCACTCGATCTTCATAATCCATTGCCTGCCATTTGACTGTCATCATCCTATCATCATCGTCCAATTGTCATCCTTTGATCACAGTTATTTAAATATCATTATTTGAATGACATCATTCGTCTACCATCATCCTCCCTCCACTATTATTCACACGATCTGTGTTGCAATCACAAGATATCAAGTAAGTGCTTTTAATTTTAATATCCTGACTTGTCCAATTATAGAGAAGAACGGACTTTTGTAACTTTAAGTACTCATTATATTATTTCAACTAAGCTATGCCTCGTGTTTTTGTATTTTATAGTTTCTCAAGTAAAAACTTCGATACCTCCTACATTCTTATATTTTATTTTTTCGTGTCTATAAATGTTCATGTAAAAGTTAGGTCATTAAACTCTCTCTATTAGTATTAATATTTCAACAAAAAACAAGTTTGCATTCTCAAAATTGAGAAAGAAATATTTGACTTAATTCTCAATGATGATATAATGTGACACTATAAAAAATGCAAAATAATTATAAAATTTATCATCATTATTCAATTCATCAATTATAATAAAATAAAAATGTTGCTTTAAAGCTTGTCTTATATATTTTCTTTTTTATAATACTTATTTATCTATATAATGAATTTATTCATACTCAAATAAAAGATTGATTCCACACCTACTTATATTTCATTACTCATTTTTATGAGCATATATTTGGCATACTGAATTTTGTTATTCATTCTTGCACATAGAATTAATGACAAATATAGCAATAATATTTCGATGTAACTGAATTTATTTGCATTGCCATATTGTATTGGTGAATGGCATAATCACATCTATTGTACATTAATGTGATTCTTTTATTTTTTTTTTGTGTTATCATTATTGTAAGGACACATATTTGTTACATTTCATTGCATCTAATTTAGTGATAAATTTTGCATATTTTGTTATGTTTTTTTTTCTCCCCGTATTATTTTTTCATATATTTTTTATTACAAAATATATAATTGAATATAATTATTTTAATTTATTATCACACAAAATATGACAATAATAATAATAATTTGACAAAAAAAGACATTTTTTTTAATAATATTTTGTATGCTTAGTCAAGTTTGGCATTGACAATATTTAATAAAAAAGTTAAAATTAAGAGGGAAATGAGGAAGAAAGGCTCTAAGAAAATAATGATATAAAAATATCAAGAAATAAATTTAATTAGAAGTAGTGTAAATAATTTATTATATTTATTTAAATAAATTTTAAAAAATAATTTATTTTTTATAACATTTCAAATATTTTAAGATCATTTTTATTAACATATATTTTAGTTGGAACAGGACAATAACACAATCAAAACGCCGCAGGAAACTTGTCTCTTCGTTTAACTCTCATACTCTACGGCTTCAAATTATTATTTATATAATATTTCCTTTATATTATGCTAGTGTTTCAATGAGTTTGAATTAAATAAGAACATTTTTTAATTATAAATATATTTGAATAAAATATGAAAGCCTAATAATGACTTGTAAAACAACTTAAATTTAACATTCTTATGTTTCATTAATGGAGGTTGATTTTTTTTCAAATATTGAATTATTTTGTTGTGAGCTCGCAGATTCATGATGATAGTATAAGAGATTTTTTCATCTTAGAGATTCACGAATATATATATAACATATGATTTCAGAGAGCTAGGAGACACCATAAAATTTTTACATAAAAAATCTTAAAAGATAAAACCATAGGGCCTTGCCTAGGTGAATAGATTATACAATATTTGAGTAAGTTACAAATGTTGACCTATGACGCCTCAAGACCTAACTTGGAAAGAATTGTTCAGTTAATCCTTTAAATCAATTTTCTTCCAGAGCTATCTATAGTCATCAATCAGTGACAAACAGTCTAACAAAAATCTACAATTCAAAACATCATGTAAACATTTATATTCATTCCCAAAAGTACATTTACAATACTCAGGATCTACACATCAATCATAAGTAATATATCCTGTCCTGAGTACAAAAAGAATCACTATAACAAAAGGACAAAAACCTAAAGATTTCTGATCAACCTCAATCTCCTGCTCCCTTGCCCTAACCTGAATATATTAACCACATATAATGAGCTTAAAAAAGCCCAGAATGTCACCTATTACCTACAACTGAAATCAAAGCATGGTACTGAACAATATCCATGTCAATCAGTCAAATCCATAACAATCACTTGCACATGATCATTGAATCTATGCAGACACTAAAATCAGTAATCAATGTATGATCGATGGAATCCCAAAATCATCAGTAGAAGGAAATAAACAGTAAAGAAATCCATAATGCTCAATAAATCAATACATACGTCAATTCCATCATATCTGAAATATCGGTCAAATCCATAGGGAAAATATCGTATCAGTAATATTAGTTAAATCAATAACGTATCGATAGAATCAATCAAATCATTAATAAAGAAATCATATCTAGTCAGTACTATCAATCGATATGAAATCATATAAAACAATCAATCAATACATTGTAAGAACAATTGAAATCAAATCAATACAGTAAAACATATTCTATATCACATGTAGCATATCAATATTCGGTGTATCAATGAATCAATGGTATCAAAAAATCTATAGTATCAATGAATCAATCATATCAGTGTCCGCAATATCAATGAATCAATGCAGTAACAATATCCATATCAATATCAGTATTCAGTGACATGAGTATGCAATATCAATGAAATCGTACAGTAACAGTAAACCCATAAATCCATCAGAAAATCCATTCAATAGCAATAAATCAATTACATATCAATAAATCAGTCAATCGATAAATTCATAAAGAAAGTATAAGAACAATACTTTACACATGCATTCAATACAGTAGTTTTACTGAAAAAGTACAATCACTACTATTAAGACATTTTTCGATCTTGGAATATCGATGAATCATTGTATATCCGTTGGCTCAATGATAGAGTCGTCACTCTTTGCCCGTCGGTCGCCCGTCGGCATAATAATCCCCTTATGACTCCCAATCGTTGTATCAATGATCAATAGATGATAACACCAAGCCCTTTTTAAAGGAAAGCCCGTCGGCCCACCATCCTGTACATGTCAAATCAATCTCCAACCAACGGTTCAACCAGTCTTTACTTGTCTTTCAGTAATATAATAGTAATTCAATCATATATCCACATTCGTATACATATCATAAATGCATTGCGATCAATAAACATGATTTGGCCCAATTTAGAAAACTCCTTAAAATATCGTATAGTAGACAGAAGTCGTTATAAAATGCACTGTTCAAAAAAATTTTCAAATTACTAGAAATCGAATAAAACAACATTTCAAAGTTTTACTTGTACTGAAACACTATTTT